>CM067216.1:137381080-137981080 GCA_034190945.1 Octodonta nipae
TTGGTTTCATATGGTTTTCTGGGACAGACATATAGACCAAATTATGTAAGAAAGTTGTCTGCCGTGGTTACCTTTTGCAAGTATCTCAGACGATATTAATATTTAAGAGTTTTAGAAGATAAATGAGAATGAAGTTTCCTATACAAAAACAGATCGTAACGATGCTAACTACTGAAGCCTCTCCTGTACGTCAGTTAGCCTCTTTATACCCTCGCCGTTGTTCGCGATCATTTCCATCTGACTCTGACCTACTAACCTGTATAGTTTCTTTCCGGAATAGTTTCGAAATTCTTGAAAGTTGTTTCTACCATCAATCGTTTTTTTCGGAGAATACCTCTTTTTGTCGACATGTGTATTCGAAGGTTTTTACTGTCTATTTATTCACAAAATTAGTATTTATTGAGGATGATTAATTCCTAGAAGGGTTCCTATTTTTAGCAAGGTAAAATAAAATGTTATAACACTGCCTCCCTTTTAATTCTGATCGTCCTGATCGAAGTCATCCTCTCCATTATAGGGAGCCAATCGATCCAAATGAACCACCTTCATTTTAGCACTCGGATTTCTACTGGAATGCACTGAAAAAGTTTAATGCTGGACCTACTAGAAATAATTTTCTTGGCTATCCCCACCGTTAACTGTAGCCACTGCTTCAAATTGTTGTTGGAGGTTTCATAAAGCAACTTTTCTAATTGCATTAATTATTCAAATTCTTTCTTTTGTATTTATAATTCATCTTGACAGTTAGATTAAATTTGTTCTTGTTGAATTTTGTGGTCACCTTATAATTTCGAGAATAACCCTTCGACAATTTTTTACACCAAATTCACAATATTGTTCACTACATAAGTATTTACTTTTAACCCTGGCAGTTGTTCGCGATCTTTTTTATCTGAGTCAGACCTGCTAACGTGTATAATTTTTAATTTCCAAATAGATTGGGAATTCTTGACATTTGTTTTTATCCTTAAACGTACTTTCAGAAAATATCTCTTTTTTGTCAGATTGTGTATTCGAATGGTTTTTAGTATCTATTTTTTTTTCGCAAAATTAGTTTTTATTGTGAGTAAAGTAAAATGTAATAACAAAATAAATTCCTCGATTATTTATGTTTATTAATAAATAAAAAATAAATAATTAATTTTAAGCACACATTTATGCTAAATATTTTGTCTAAATAATGGAAAATGTAAAAGTGATTGTAAACAACCTTAATTTAAAATAAAATGCCAAAAGTTGTTTCGAAATTGTAATCAAAATCTATTTATTTACAAAATTTATTTATGCAAGTAGCATTAAAAATTAAAAGTTAATATAGTCTAGTAGTATTTTTCATAATAAGTAATAAATCATATTAATACAAATATTGTTCAACCTCTCTTTATAGTTTTTCATTTTTTGTTAGTCTCTATTATTTAATAACTAAAGGATTATTACAATTCAGAAATCGCAATAGCAATAACTTACAAAAGTGTATATGGCTTTCATAACATATCCAGGCAACAAAATAATCTTACTAGCTACTATTAAACAATTATCTGTTATTTCCTATATGCGAAATTCCCAAACGCCTGCTAATTACAAATAACACATTTTTACGAGTTTCGCTGACAATATTATTTCCAGTAAGAAAATATTCCTTTAAAAAATATATTAATAATAAAAATATAAAGATCATATAACGACTTGGCGTTCGCTGAATTGCTTTGTTTTCAACATTCACATTCACACTTTATTATAAATGTTATCCCTTTCAAGAATAGGATCAGTCTATGAAAGATCAGGGTACAACTGTTTTAAGCCGGATGTATTGGCTTTAATTAATTGTCTAGATAATAGCACAATTTATTAATTTTTAGCAACATAAAAAAATTATCCTGTCTAAGAATCCTTTTTTTTAATAATTTTTGAGTTATTGAAAATAATTAAACTCCCCTTATCCAATTTTAATTTCTTAATACTACCTGCATTTGCTTGTATGTTGACTGAAAATAATGAAAAGTTTTACTACGGAAAACAAACAGCAATATTATAGAGAACTTTTTTAAGTGGTTTTTAATTTTATTGACGGCCACCTAATATATCATTTATTGAACTACCTTGAACAACTATAATTCTTTAACAATTATTGTACTTCGGCCTATATCTGTATATATATATATATATATATATATATATATATATATATAATATAATGTATTACCATTCCACTCTATATTTTCACCACCCTGTAAATACTACTACCAATAAAATATTAGGTTTCTATAATTTTTGGAACCATCTTGCATAATTACTATTCTACAGTGCATTATATATCAGCCAAATTATATATGCATATGCTTATGGCCAACATATTGTTATAAAATTTATTTTTCACGCCGACTATTAAACCGGGCGTTTGTGACAGAAAAAACTGGACAATTTTTTCAAGGCTGCCTTTGATAATTTGATAAGAGACATATTTTTTTCAAGTCTGCCAATGACATTGTAGTCTATCCTTAGGTTAAAATTGACGAAACATCACAATGCAGCGATTTGTAGAGATATAAACATTACTAACGTATTTATCAATTAGCATTTTTGTTACAATAACTCTAATTGACAAATTCGTTAGTAATGTTTATATCACTGCTAATCGACTGCCTTGTGATGTTTCGTCAATTTTGGTTTTAGTTACTCGACTGTTATTGCAAACTAATATTATTATATTTCACCCTTGTACTCGAGTAAATCGTCGGCCAATGAGATTTTATGAATCACACAACCCTGCCTTGTATTTCAATAAATGGCAGACTATAAAACGTTGTTCCGAGAAGCCATTTTTAAATGCAAAATAAACTCATTGTTTAAATATGAGTTTGTAGGTTTGGATGATTCTAAAGTATACTTATCTACAACTTGCGGCTGTAAATATGTCTCCTATCAAAGGCAGCCTTGAAAAAATTGTCCAGTTTTTGTCACCAGCGCCCGGTCTATATGGAGAAACCTACATTAGTCATTTTGACGAAAACAAAACATTAACGGGCTGAGATAATGAAAAAGGCAACTCTCCGGACTCTTCGATGGGGCAAAAAGTATCAACCTCGAACTTCGCCAACTACAAGATAACCTTCGAAATTACGAGAGAATTCGATTTTAATTATAAAAGGGCATTGTACATTTTGCTTAGTATTAGTTTCAGTTTATATTGAATATCGGTATATGGAATTTGATTGTGAACCCACGATATTTATTGCAATATACTATTTTTTTAACAATCCTGTAGGTACTCGTATAACACTATGTTATATGTATTGGCACGAAATGTTAACTTTAAAAACTTGAAGAGTCCAGCTGTAAAAATGTAATGCTAGAAAAATATTAAATTGTCATAAAATTCTTATAAGTTCCTACAAATCTGTAATGTCTTCGATGGCACATTACATATAATATCCAAAAAATGTATGAATTAGGTGGTGCGGTTTTAGTTCAATGCTGGTTCAATGCAAGTATGTAATTAACGAAGGACCTTTAGCGGAACAATCAATAAAAACGTGCCGTCGCGTAAATGAATCACAAAATAAAAGTTAATCACTGACATTTTACGTCGAAGCTCTGCAGGTGGTGTTTTCTTGGTACTTCTTTCTTCAGAGGCTGTCCCCGTAGCGGCAGGAACTGTTTTTAGAGCTTCGTCTGGACAACACGTTACACAAAAAATAGCGATGTAATGTTCATTGATTGAGCAAACAAAAAATGCGGATTTAACAACAAATGATGCGCTTTTGTAAACACAAAAGAAACAAAATGAAAGCGGTTTAGCGGTTGTTATGACCGGAACTAATAACTCGCGGAATCGTAACACAATAACAACAAAAAGCGGCCGTCTTAAGACGGTATCAAAAGGGTCCGAATAGCGCGGAATACAATACAGGAATCACGAATACTAATTTCAAAACTAAGGGTCCACAATGGCCAATTCAAAGGAGGGGAAGTGTCTTGCTTCAAAATAACAAGAGTACCTGTCTTAACAACCTCCGAGGGATCAGTCCATTTGCTCCGTGACCAACGTTTCCAGAATGCCTGATGCAATCGACTCAGTAACTGCCATCTGTTGAGACGATTAGATGGGGCAGATAAGAAATCAGATTCAGGAGGTGCTGTTAAAAGTTTCATTGTAAGAAACATTCCAGGACTCAAGGCGGTAAGATCCGATGGATTGTTGCTACAAGGGGTTATAGGTCGCGAGTTTAAAACTGCTTCGACCTGTGCAAATACAGTAGAAAGTTCTTCGTAGGTTAGGATTTGATCTCCAACGACACGTCTTAAGTGAGCTTTAACGGATTTAATTCCGCTCTCCCATAGTCCTCCAAAGTGAGGAGCCGAAGGGGGGTTGAAATGCCAAGAAATGGTTTCTCGTGCAGCAGTAGCTCTAAAAGCTTTCAAGATCTGCTTGTGAGCACACACAAAATTGGTACCACAATCACTATAGATATGGCTACATCGACCACGATGTGCAATGAATCGTCGCAAAGCTGCCAAGAACGCATTAGCAGACAAATCTGATACGAATTCTAGATGAACAGCTTTCGTTGCAAAGCACTTAAACAGGCACAGATAAGCCTTTAAAGTTTTCGACCCTCTAGTTTTACCCATGGTTATAGTGAAGGGACCAGCAAAATCTACTCCAACATGAGAAAAGGGTTTCAATTGTGAAACGCGGGAAATGGGCAAATTTCCCATGAAGGGTTGGTAAGCAGAAGGATTAAGCTTCCAACAATAAACACATTTAGAAATGACACTACGAATTACTTTCTTTGCGGATAGAATCCAAAATCGTTGCTGTAAAAGAAATGGAACGGTTTGGATTCCTGCGTGAAGACTGGTGACATGACAATCTTCGACAATTAAATTAGTCAAACGACTTTTACTTGGTAGCAGTGCGGGAAATTTAGTATCAAACGGCAATGGAGCATTAGCCAATCTACTACCAACTGTAAGAGTTCCCTGTTCATCAAGAAACGGCGAAAGTTTACGAAGCGATTTGGGCAAAAGTTTTCGTTCTCGAAGAAGGGAAATCTCTTTAGAAAAATATTGATCTTAAACATATCGAACAATGCGAAGCTGAGCCTGATATAACTCAGTAGCCAAAAATGATCCAGAGCCCCTACGGTCTGGATTGCGAGCGTTATCAACAAAGCGACAAATATGAGCTATAATACCGGCTTCAGTCATAACCACCGGTGACATGCTTGAGTCTGAGCAAGCACGTGGCAAACAAGCGGTAATCAACAATTGTGGGCCTTTCCATCAAAGTGTATTGCCTAATAACTCTGATGGCAAAGTGCCGCGGGAACCCAAGTCAGCGGGGCTATCACAAGATTGAACGTAAAACCAATGCGAAGAAGGAAATTTTTCCTGAATGTAAGCAACTCGATTACTGACAAATGTCGGTGCGGGGAAGAACTAAGCCATGAAAGGACTACCGTGGAATCTGACCAGCAACGAATCACCTTGAACAACAAACGACTATTGAATTGCTCATAAACCTAATGAGCCAACTTAGCGGTAAGAACTGAAGCACAGTTCCAATCTGGGAAGTGACAAAGTTTTCAAAGGGGCAAATTTCGATTTAGACAACACTAAAAACCTTTGACGAAATCCAGATGCGGTTTCGAACACAAAATAAACAACAGCGGCATAACCCTTCTCAGAAGCATCACCAAATGCGTGAAGTTCACAACTAGAAAAGTTGTCTATAGCAAGCAGGGGAGGCATAACTAAATTGTGCAAGGTCAACAAAATAGCGATAATGTCTTGCTGCAATTTGGGACCGATAAACAAACAATCATTCAAAGATAACCGATGAAGTATCTTAGCGGATGCATTAAACACTACACGAAGTTTGGTTGTGCTACTTTCAGGTTTCAAAAAACACAATGATGCGGTATGTAGTAACAATCAGAAGAAGTAGAAGGATCTGGAACCAACTCCATATGTTCAAGCTCTAAATACTCTTTGACAAAATCACAATATTGTTTCTAGAGATCTGGTTGCTGTAGAAGACCTCTTTCTAAAGAGTAGAAACGTTGTACGGCGAGATTATACATTCCATCAAAAGCAGGAAGTGTATTTCGAAAAGGAAAAGCCACAACGAATCTACCTGAATCTAATCTCCTGCATCCCTCGGAAAATATTTTTTCGCAGATAAGATCATCAGGGGACTGAACCAGTGCAATAGGAACATCTTCCATTGTCCAGAACCTTTGGAGTGAATCATCTAATGATACTACATCTTCAATTTGACAAAAAAGCGAAGTTGGGTTTATGACTGACGGAGAGTGAGAGTTAACAGAACTCGAAGACACTCTACCCATAAGGATGTAACCAAACACAGTGTTAATAGCATCAGGAACACCTTCCTTTCCCAGAAGATGTCCATCCAACAAAATTTGAGAGAATATATCGGCACCTAACAAAAGGTCAATAGGCATATCATTGCAACTGCGGGGTAAAACAATAGTATCAACAACAAAATTGCACTCGCGCTTTACTATAGAGCGAAGAGAAAGGGTAAGAGAGCCCTCAGCAGAGGTACTTTGCACAGAAACTAGCCTGTCTAGCAGACATCGCAAAGTTTGATAAACCGTGCTTATCTAATACCTCAACAAAAGCGGTAGATAACAGCACATTTGAATTGTAAGACAAAAGTGAGCTATGACAAGAAGTTTTGGGACTTTCAACAGTATTAATGGTACTGGATCCACCAGATGTGGAAGCCAGGTTTGCGGGGAGAGCACTAGATTCAGATCGAATGCCTGAATCACCACGATTTACAAAATGAAGCAATGTGTGATGGCGTTGTTTGCAGTTGCGGCAAGTGGATAAAGATTTACAGCGATTCGACTAATGAGAATCGCTCAAGCAATTAAAACAAAGTCTAAAATCTTTAACAAACTTAAATCGCGTGGATACTGATTTGTTCAAGAATTCAAAACATTTGTAAATCGTATGATCGGATTTACAAACTATACAATTTCTATTCTTAGTGACAAACAAAGATGTAGTGAAAGTTCAAACTTAGCGGCTAAATTCTTTGGAACTCGTTTCAACATCATTTGAACGATACAAAAATCCCACTGATTTACTGATTTACTGGTAAACCCAAATTCGTCAGTGCTTCCAAATTATCACTGAAGTCATCCAATAACTTCCGAACCTCTGAAGTTATCTGAAGTTAGTTGGGGGAATTGTTCTAAAGCTGACCAATGAGACTCCGCGATTAAACAAGTTAGCTTGAATTTTTTCAAAAGTGTTTCATAAGAACTCACGTACATGTTTTGTGTTAGTTTAAAATTCTTAATAACCTCAAAAGCAGACCCTTTTAAGGCTAACTGCAAATATTTGAACTTCTGCATATTACTGAGTTTTTCATTATTGTGAATTAATGAATCAAACAAATTTAAGTACCAAATTGTGGCGTAGAATTCTGAACAGATTTCAGTTTAGCAAAAATAGACTTAATTGAATAAAACAATTTTTCAAATTTATTGCGTATGTCATCCTCAAAGTCAAAATCATCCTTTGCATCCGAAATTAAACCTACAACCGAATTGTGATGTTTAAAAAATTCTGAATGAGTTGAATCAACCATATCATCATGCAAAAAAAATCGACGTCGTCACCTCTTAAGGCTTTCTCGGCAGCAAAATAAATATCTTCTAATCTTTTAAACTCCGATTGTCGATGATTTTTAAATGTACGTAAATTCTCAGCGGTTTTTGACATCTTAACAATAAATTAAAATCACTGTAACGCCACTGAACAAATCTAACACGATAGAATGAAAATACTATTCCAAAAATGTACAATTTTTTACTGTTGAAGTCGAAAATATCTGACCAAATATCAAATAAATTCAAACAAGTTAGCAAAATAACCAAACAAACAAATCGAGCTCTTGTAAGTTTTTTATCGCGGCGAAAAATATGCGAAATTTATTTCCAACGGAATGAATGAATATCCCGAACTTGCTTTCTCTTTTAACAAATATTGAATGCGAAAATTCAATGCGGTTTTCAACAATAATTGCAACGAAAAATCAATGGTTTGATCGATAAACTTTGCACGGAATTAACTCAAATTGCATCCGGCTCGAAGTTGGACCAAATTATGAAATGTCTTCGATGACACATTACATATAATATCCAAAAAAATATATGAATTAGGTGTTGCGGTTTTAGTTCAATGCTGGTTCAATGCAAGTATGTAATTGACGAAGGACCTTTAGCAGAACAATCAATAAACACGTGCCGTCGCGTCACTAACCTTTTACGTCGAAGCTCTGTAGGTGGTGTTTTCTTGGTTCTTCTTTCTTCAGAGGCTAGCCCCGCAGCGGCAAGAACTGTTTTTAGAGCTTCGTCTGGACAACACGTTACACAAAAAATAGCGACGTAATGTTCATTGATTGAACAAACAAAAAATGTGGGTTTAACAACAAATGATGCGCTTTTGTAAACACAAAAGAAACAAAATGAAAGCGGTTTAGCGGTTTTTACGACCGGAACTAATAACTCGCGGAATCGTAACACAATAACAATAAAAAGCGGCCGTCTTAAGACGGAATCAAAAGCGTCCGAATAGCGCGGAATACAATACAGGAATCACGAATACTGTCTTTATTTTACACGCAAAAAAACACTGAAAATTAGCATTAGCGGGACGGAAGGTTTTGGAAAAGGTGCAGAAGTTTAAAAATCAATGAAGTAATTCAATCAAACTTAAACAATACACTAAACAAATTACGGGAACGCATCAATTTGTATTAATAATGTTTACAAAAGCAAGTTCATTCTCAAATATCTCCCTATATCACCCTATATTGGAAGCCATGCAATTTGATCAGCTGTTATAATTGGCTGGATCTGTTACAGAATTTTTTAATATTTAAATTTCTTAGTCAAACGATTTTTCTCAACGATGAGAACCTCATCAATCCATTTGTAGACATGGCAGAGCGATATACCAACAGGAATAGGGGAATATGGTCACCCCAATCACGCTGGTTATTGCTGACGACCTTGGAGAGGTGTTGTTCCAAGGTCCTGTTGAATCTTTCCACCATTCCGTCTGACTGTGGGTGCAATGGTTTTCTTGATCCCCAACATCGTGCAAACCTTCTGGAATACCTGCTAAATAGTTGTTCTACTAGCACCGTCGCTACCTTGGTTGCCTCTTGGTTGGGTATCGCATATGCCTCAGGCCATTTGCTGAAGTAAACCATTGCGACCAGTGTTCCCCCTCTCAGACTCGGGAAACGGACAGGCGACATCGATGCCAATTCTCCCAAATGGGACGCCCACATTGTACTGCTGCATTCTGCCCTTGGTCCGGCTCTTCGGGCCCTTACTGGCTGCACAGGTGGCACATTTGCGGCACCAAGCTCTGACGTCTTCGAAATAATTCACACAGTAGTACCGCTAGCGAACTTTGTCTAGGGTTTTATTCATGCCCAGGTAGCCTCCGGTAATTCCATCATGTACTTCGGTCAGGATGGCTGGTACCTTTTTCTTCGGAACTACCAGTTGGGACTTGGTTTCTCGTCCATCAGCGCTTTCCCAGACTCGCTTGAGCATTCCATTGTCTACTCTTAGAGAGTCCCTTTGAGCCCATAACGATTTCAGCAAGCCTAAGTATCTAGCTACCTCGTCCCATCGTGGCCTGGGTGCCCCTCTCGTTTTGAATGACAAGATTGGTTCGATGTCTGGATCAGCCATTTGGTCCTGGATTCACTGTTCAACGGAACAGTGCATCCAGGACTAGACAACGGTCCAGTCTTCATTGGGCTGCACTCGAATCTGCCTCATGGAGATACCCTCTCGTTGTTCCGTCTTCAGACAATGTCCGCATTCTGCTCTACAAGGTCTTCTGGATAGGGCATCGGTATTATTGTGCAAACGGTGGGCACGTTTTTCCACCTTGAAATCATATTGCTGTACTTTCTCCATCCACCTGGCCAGTTGTCCTTCCGGTGTCTTCATGTCCAGCAGCCAATTGAGGGCGGCATGATCTGTCCGGATTAAGAAATGACGACCATAAAGATATTTGTGGAAATGGTCTACAGCCCTTATTATTGCCAGAAGTTCTTTTCTGGTGACGCAATAATTTCTTTCCGGTTTCGAGAATCCACGGCTGTAGTACTCGATCACCCTCTCTTCGCCATCTTGCACCTGCACCTGGGATAGGACAGCCCCCAAACCTGTGTTGCTGGCGTCGGTGTCTAAGATGAACTTGTCGGATTGTGTAGGAAAGGCTAGGATTGAGCTGGATACATAGTCGCCTGAATGATGTTTCGCAATCCTGATTCCAATGAAAAGTCTCTTTCTCAGTGGTCTGCCGATGTAGGCTGGCCAATCACAGATCGCTTCTATCTTGTCCTCGTTGGTGCGGATTCCTGACTCGGAAACGATATGGCCCAAAAACTCTACTTCTTTTTGGAACAAGGAACACTTCTTCGGGTTGAGTCTCAGGTTAGCGTTATTAATTCTGGAGAATACTTCGCCCAGGTTCTTCAGAAGGTCGTCGAATATCTGACCCATGACTAGAATGTCGTCGAGGTATACTAAGCACGTCCTCCATGTTAACCCGCTTAGTACATACTCCATTAGCCTCTCAAATGTAGCGGGTGCATTACATAACCCAAAGGGCACGACCGTGAATTGAAACAGCCCTTTACTGGTGGAGAACGCTGTCTTCTCTCTATCGTTTGCGTGTAGACCAACCTGCCAATATCCACTCTTTAGGTCTAGTGTGGAGAACCAACGGGAGCCTGCTAGTGTGGTCAAAGTGTCATCGATTCGGGGTAGTCTTTCTTCGTGACGTCATTCAGCTTTCTGTAATCCACGCAAAATCGGGTGGTTTCATCCTTTTTTTTTCTCTCCTGATGGATGGCTCAATAACTCCATTTTGTAACATGGATTCGATGTTTTGCTCGACTGCCTGTTGTTGCCCCAATGGTAGTCGTCTAGGTGGTATTCTGATGGGTTGAGGCTTTCCGGTATCTATTCGATGCTGGATGATGTTGGTGCGACCGGTGGTTCCATCTTGACTGTTAAAAATTTGCCAGTGCTTTGTGATAAATTGCTTGGCTTTTTTCTGGTTCTCTGGTGTCAGGTGTGTCAAATGGTCAGCAAACTGTTGTAGGAACTCTTTACTGGGTCCTGTCTGCTTTACCGACGTCTGGTGCTCTTCTTCGCAATTGATTATGGTCTCTACTGGCTCGAAACAAGTTAATGGACAAATTCAGGCCTCTGATTGGTATATCTCGTCCGGTTTTAACTATAGCCCGTCCAACTAAGTAGTCATGAGCTGAGTGTACGGGCTCCACCATTCCAACGCAGCTCACAGGATTGCTGTCTAGCTGCCCATGAATAATCTGTTCCGTTCGACCGGGAATTCTAGCTGAAGATTTTGACACAATTTTTATGGAGGTGACTGATGTGTTGACGGGCCGTGTCAATACAAATTCCTCATTTAGGAACCGAAGAACATCATATCTCGGGTCGAACATAAAATCATGCTGGCTAATTAGGTCCATTCCCAGTATAAAATCGTCCTCAATATTCGCTACCAGACCGCTATGCGGGATAATGTTGTCCCCTATCTGTAGCACGACATCTGCCTCACCCTGTATTGACATGGACTCGCCGGTGACTGTTCTGAGCTGGATGTTATTGGTAACTGGCCGAATTTCTGATGCTCTCAAAACCCTGGACTTGGCAATGGACACAGCGGCGCCGGTGTCGATGGTGATGGTAACTTCTCGCCCATTGATGGTGCCTCTGATGACTAGGCTGCCGCGATCTCGGCAAAATCCCCGGATGGATAACGTTTTGGGGGCTGGTGGAGGGTCAGTCAGCATTCGCCCCCTTATGCTGACTGGCTGACGGTCCCTGGACATGTGGCTGTTCTGTTGGTTACCCCTGGTCGGTGATCGTTCAGGTAGCCTCACTCGACAATCACGTTGGAAGTGTCCTGTCCGTCCGCAGCGGTAACATGCCCCTCTGGTGCCAGTTCTTTGTGAACGTTCTAATATTTTGTTCAGGCCAGCCAGCAGCGCTTGAAATGGTAACTCTGACTCTTCCTGGTTGAAGGAAACTGCTCGGACCCTCGGCTTAAACATGTTCATGACGGCCTCTACTTCCAAAGCCCGAAGTAGAGCTTCATTACTTTTCTTGACGCCACTTAGTCTTAGATTTCGTTGTACTACCACATCTCTGATGCCGTTTATGAAACTCTGTGTGGCCAACTGGTCTTTCGTTTCCTCTGGCAGGTCTAGGTAGGACAAGTGAACTAACCGTCTAATCTCTGCTTCGAATTCTTGGAGGCTTTCACCGGATTTTTGCGTTCTTCCACTCAGTTGGACTTGGTATACCTGGCTCAAGGATTGATTGTCGTATCGGTTGTCTAGGATGGCGATGATCTTGTCGAAATTGCCTTGTTCATCGACTGGAATGCTTTGGAGGAGTTCTAGGGTCGGACCTCTTTACGAAATTACCAGAGACGTGGATTTTTCTTGGTTATCCCATCCTTTAGCTGTAGCCACGGCTTCAAATTGCCGTTTATACATGGGCCAAGATGAGCTGCCATCAAATGTGGGTGGTTTGCTAAAGGAACCTTTGGTACTCACGGTGTGCTGGTATTTTCCTCGCTGTAAGTCCTGTTGCATTTTTTTGATTTCTGTTTCTACCTTGTTCCGGATGGCACTGATTTTAACTTGAACTGTTTTCCTGGCTTTGGATGGAATCGAGGTCATCTCCTTTGGTTTCAAGAGTGTCCACCGTATTTTTTATGGTCTTAATCATTTATTTCTTTTATGTCTGACTCAACTATTTGCATTCTGTCATTAACTGTTTCATTAACTTGTGCTACTATTTGCATTAATTGTTCAAATTGCAGTTGTCTATTCTCTTCAGTTTCGTGTCGTTTTAATTCAATTTGATCTTGTTTCTCTTCAAATACTTTAAAATCATTTTGTCGTTTTTCTTCTAGTATTTTAAATTAATTTTGTCTTTTTTGTTCTTCTTCCATCGTAGTGACAAGATTTTCTAATTCTATTTTACGTTTTTCATCAACAGATTTCACTAACCTTTGTTGATCTTCTTTCCTTCTTGTCACGTTTTTCTAGAATCTGTGCTATTTTTTCGTCTAGTCCCTCCGTAACCTGCTTGACTATTTTTTTGGTAGTTTCGTCGATTTTTTCCATACGAGTTTCCATAAATCAAATTACGATTTTAACTGCACTTAATCCCACTTCTGACACCAAATTTGTTGTAAAGTCCGTGGGTTCAATTTAAAATTGTAAAACTAATATTCACTTTCACTTTTCTAGAACTTTATTTGCATCAAATTATACAGAACAGCTGATTCACAACAACATTACGAATACGCTCGTAGTCTTCTCTAACTAACTGCTGCGAGGGTGGGTTCTCCTTTTAAAATCAGCGTCGAATTCTCTAGTATAATCCAGTATCAATTTTACAGTTGTCGAGTTATGATCGAGTTTTTCTCCCGTCCGAACCTTCTAGCTTTTTTTATCCCAGCGATCGTTGTCGTGCTGAAATGAAACAGGGTCGGCTTTGGTAAATTTCGTAACAATATATATATATATATATATTAGGGTGATTCAAATAAAAAAATAAAAAATTGTCTTACAAACAGGCTTAAAAGTTTCAATTTGATGCAAAAAGATATTAGTTAAAATTGGAGGCCTTAATATTAATTAATTAATTAATATTAAAATTGTCCACATCGCATTTTCTTATTTTCCATAAGAATAACATAGAAAAAAATGTCTGCACCTTATGAATGTTATTGCTAAAATGTCGTGTATTAAAAAAAGATCCCTTTTTACGGTAAACTGTAACAACACATTGAGAATGCTAAGTGAGACCTTGACGAAACGTCTACAAGATTCAAAGATCAATCAAAATAACGAACGGATGTATTCCCGGATCAATATTTCTTCATACTGCATACCTGCTTCTTACGGCTGCTCTGCTACTCTCCCCAATCATGGTTCCTGTGGCTTCTATTTTCTGCAGATTTCTTCGTAAATTGTCCATCCATTCATAATGTTCACCTTCTCTAAATTTTAGGTTGGAGTCCACGAATGATAAAGCTTATTTTCTCCTGGTCGGCCATTTGAGGATTTATAATGTGACATAACAGTAAAACCTCGTTGAAAAATGTCCACAAGTCCTCAAGTACTCCTTGTTTTTGGTTTAAAAGTTTAAAATAGTTTTGTTCAGTTTTCACGGTACTAGTAAACGCTTTTTTTAACTGACTCTCAGCTTCTTCAAAATTTTCACAATCGTCCTCTATTGTCTCGAAAAAATCTAAGGCATGTCCTTCTAAATAACATGGTAACTGTAACAATTTAGTTTCGTCTGTCCATCGGTTAGCTTTGGCTGCGCGTTTAAAGTTTTTTAGAAATTCTTCGACATTTTCGCCTGAATTTCCACTTAACGTTTTGGGTATTACTGAACTAAAAATTTCGTCTTGAAAATTTTCGGTCATATTTGGATAATGCTTTGGGGTTATTTCTTCGTTCGCAGTATCACTTATAGTTTCGATGGAAAGGTCTTTTCTTGGGGTGTCGTTTGATGTTTCACTTTCACTTTCTTCAAAATCGTCTCTCAGTTTTCTTTTTCGCCACTGGGCACGTGTTAACATTTATTTTTGTGTTGGGAAAATTCCAGCGCCTCCACCAATTTTGTTACGTATGTTAAGGGGGTCTGGGGGCTAAGTTATTCTAAGGCTTTGTTAGGTGGTCAGAATACACTTTATTATCAGCTGGTTACAAGAGTTCAGATGGTATAATACAACTAACTAAAAATGAACAATAATTATTAGTTGAGAGATACGGTCTCCTCCATTCTTCGCACACGGCACACCGATGATAAAGTACGTAAAGGTGTCGTCAATGAGTGCGGCGGAGTCCCTGAACGCCAGTGGTAACTGTGTTCAATTGTGACATCATTGTGACAATATATTTAATTTCTTTTTACAGAAAACGAAAATGAACCAATTGATTATTCAGATCAGGTCGACAGTGATGCAGAGGAATTGGATCAAAAGCAAAATCATCGACAGCTCTGATGATAGGTGCGACGAAAATGATGATTATGAAACAGACACTATAGAAAACTTAAACGAAGAAACCGACGAATAATTTTTCGAGGTAGTAAAGTTGTGCATTAAAAAAATTTAAATATGTTAATTATCATTTTTCGGGCAATAAATAATTATTTGTACTAGTGGTCGGCCAGTGGTCGAAATTCGACCCTATTTCATGAAATTCTAAAAAGTATATTTTTATAAGAAACAGAGTTGTGTAGAAATCGGAAAAGTAATTGTAATGACCAAAATTGTTCACTCATATTGACAAATCTATTGCAATAAAAAAAAATTTAATCAAATATCGGTATTCGAAATATTTTTGACTGGAACCGCTCCTGGCGAAATATTCGATATAATAATTGGAAGATTGTTCTTTGAAACCTAAAAGTTTTCGTCATTTGCCGTTTCAATCATGTTCAGGAATATTAAAAAAAGAGAGGACCAACAACCCTAGGGGAACTTAATTGTTTAATACATTCTCTATTGTTCGCTGTCTAACAATTTTTTACACAACACCTTCGGGAAGGTTGTCATAATAATATATTAATCAAATAATTAAATTCACGTTAAAAACAGAATATTTAATATGAAAGTTACCGCAATACGTCCGAAAAATCAATACTGAACTACTACATTGACTATTTTACCACTAAACACTAACAACGCTTGTGTGGCACTTCCAGAAGTACATACTCTAAGAGTAACGATCGCTCCATATATTAGAATTATAGTTTGGTACTTAAAAACTGTTATATTGGGTGACAAATCAACAGCAGCATATACCGAATGGTTGCACTATAGCGTGAAGCAGAGTTACAGTTATACAAGGTGGTTAAAAAAATTTTTAAGAAATTGTTATATAGGGTAACCCATAAGCATTTGCAGTTTGGGTAAAATATATTCGGGATTGGTAGATTTATAGTTATGTAGGGTGGTTCAACAAAGTTGGAAAAAATGTTATATAGGATAGCCCATATGTTTCATAAGCTATTTCTTTTTGCAAAGAATTCTACATTCCATACGCGGGTGAAACCGTGGGTAACGGCTAGTACCACATCAAATTTTTAAATTTTATAAAGTTTCCATGTTCTTGGGATCGTTTTTTAAATATATTTTAGTAAAATGCATGGAAGTGGGGTTTAGAAGCTCTTAAATAGTTCATTCCCCTGTGCCCCCCAATAGACCAGTGCGGCCCTGTATACATCCCACTCAATATAAAATCTGAAAATTAAATTGAGGCGTTGATTATACTTAATAACTGGTATGAATTTTAACTCGTTAAGATCTAAGATCCCTAGGTACCATAAAACATTTATTTTTATACTTTTCTCTCGCGGATAACGGCAAGTATGTAAGGCAAGTCAAGAAGAAAATAAAAGATTTCGCTACAATGTGACAACGTATTGTATTTCTTAAATAACTGCTGAAAATTATAACTTCATCTGGCAACATGGGAATCGGGAATTATGGAGTATATCACAGCTGAAACTACATTCCATAACGCCTTTGCTGAAAATTCCTATTAGACTATTAAACACATAACTTCCGCTCAAAACCTCAATAACCCTAAATTAAATTTGCCCAGTAACAATTTTTCACGTATATGTGCTATAATAGTTGGTGAAATTGCTTGAGACTGCTCTCGGAATGTATTTTCATTATCCCGCTTTAATTTATGTTTGCCTTCTGCGACGTAAATATCATGAACTTAAATGAGGTATATATAAAATATGCATAATAACAAAGTAATCTTTACAAATCATGGAAATAGTCGTCACCTTTCCAACTTTTAGTTATTTCGATACCTATAAATCATTTAAATAATTTGCTTAAATTTAAAAAAATAATGACTGTTACAACTTAACACGCATAGGAAGAACGTAGGCACATTTACAAGGCTTCAAAAATAAAGATAAGTAGATAAATTAGGTGTCGGTTAAATATCAAAGTTGTTCCCACCTGAGAAATAACCGATACCCAAACGGTCACCGACGCACAATTAAGTGAAATCGAGAAAGACGGGCATAAGAATTCGAATGTAAATTTTTGAATACCACATACGTTTAAAATAATTTTAAATTAATTTGTGTATAATGTTATATTGGAATACAAATTTGGTAATGCGATATCGTGCGACATTGGAGACATATATTTTTTATTCTCTGTTCCATGTCACCCTAGTGGTAGAGAACTAGGCCCGATACAAAAATAGTCAAATTAGACGTTTTTACTTAAAAAAGCACGCACTTACATGTAATTATATTCCACACCATTTCCGTTACCTCATTTGTGTTTGAATTTATCAGTAAATGAATTTGTTATAACATTTAAATAACAATGAAAAAAATCTTTCTAGGAATTCATTATCTGTAACCACAAATATCTGCCCGAAAAAAAGTATTGTATATCTAGGCCTCTTCTAACCGACTTCAAAAAAGGAGGAGGAAAAGTTCTCAATTCGGTTGTATTTTTTTTAGACTTACCTCAGTACTCCGCCAACTATGAACCGATTTCGATCATTCTTTTTTCATTTGATAGAATGTACTTTCAGACTGGCTCTATATTTTTTTTCAATGACATGAAATGGTCCATCTTGCAAAATCGGAAAAATCTTGTAACCGACTTATTAATGTGTCATAATATATGGTGGATGCACTGGTATTAAAACATTTTATTTATCCTTAGTCGAATCTAGAATTTCATCAAAATATTTGAAAATTAACCGCTTTACAGATGTATATTTTCAATTTGTCTTCATATATATAAGCTGCACTAAAGTTAGAATTAATACGGGAAATTTTCTTATTAATAATATTTAGAAAATAATAAGTTAGTCATCATAATAGTATATTGTGCAACTAGTGCGATAAGTTGTCGATTGTTCACGAGAGCGAAGTTGAAGGCACCAGCGCAGCGAGTGCATTCATTTGTGCTTGAATCGTCACAAGCAGGTCAGCGTTAGTTGGCTGCTCTTGTTGAAGTTCTTGAGTCCCTTTCGCTCTTTTGCCAAAGGTGTTTCAGGCTCTAGAGCTGTTGTATTTGGATCAAATATTTTGCGCTCAATTTCGCTCTTTATTGGGTCCAGGTGTTCAGGCGAAATAAGGTCATTTTTCAAGACGACACGATATTGATTCGCGTCTCTCTGTTTGGTATCTTGTAGCTCTGGCTACTCAAGACAGAACTCTTAGTGAAATATTCGGCAATATCGAGTTTTGTCTTTTCAGTCCCGCTTGAGTGAACGCTGACTCTTGATCCTGCTCAACAGTATCTGAGGTCGAAGTTCCCGTTCTCGTTTAACTCTGTTGGTGATGGTCACGTTGTTACTGTAACTGTATTTGTGAATGTTGTGGTGGTCCCTGAGCTGTAGCTGTAGCTAGAAACTGTACGCCACCCACGAAACATTAACAGCCCTTATAAATGACATAATTATCCGCGCACATAAGATGCCGTGTTTTCTTACGCATGGTGCTACTGCCTCTTACCTAAGGAAAACCTATGTACACAAAACAAAGCAAAGTGCCTACCAATCACTTGCCTCCCAACTTTATACAAACTTATAACATCATGCATTAATCATCGCCTTTTGAGACATTGTGAGCTGAACAACATAATTACTGAACAACAAAAGGGATGAGCGAAAAATTCGATTCCGTTGTCTGCAATCAAGCCCACACCAAACGAGGAACTCTCTACATGGCAGATGTAGAACACAAAAAGGCATTTGCTTCAGTTCCACATGATTGGCAACTCTACAAAGTAACTAATTGTATCTTGTTAACTTTTTAGAATATTGTACCTGGCAAACTAAAATCTTTCTGAACTAAGCTGACTGTTCTATAAAAACCGACCCTTTCCCAATCAGAAGGGGTATATACAAGTGAGACTCTTACAACAACATACAAGCATTAAAGATAAACCATTTGTTATACATGGACGCCTTAAAGTTGATGACAGCTATGAAACAATTGCCGCATGTTATACTTAAAATAGTAGAAGGGTTCTCTTGAGACATCTATATGCAATTTGGGCTAGACAAAATGCCGAATTATTAATATAGTTAGTAATAAAAGAACTGTGAACGCTACCCAAAATACTTCAGATAGTACCAAAAACATGACCCTGTCTCAAACTGGCCTACCTGAAGTAAGACCGTTATTGTCCAACTCAATTACTAGGAAACCAAGTCAACAATGGACAATAGAACAATATAAGGTTGTCACGTGGTGTTTTTATTATGCTAAAATCACGAAGGAGGTATCGTAAAAGACACCTACAATATCTGGAGGAACAGAAATCAGGACATATTCCCAAGTATGAACTCCCAACAGATAATAAAAGCTAACCGATATAGAACTTCCGGAAATCAACGCGGATGTTGAAAAAATACTTCAAATGGAAGTTCCAGTCGCACCTTTTATCCCTAGAGGAAAATGAAAGATTACAAGCAAATGATCAAGATTCGCCAGAACAACCAGTACAACTAGGTATACCAATAAACAATACTGACCTCGAAGTTTTGAAAATGGAGAAACTATCAAAAAATGCTCTTATTTGAAACCTGTGACATAAGCAATCGTAAAAAACTGAACATGGTCTCTTTGAACAATGCAGTCAAAAAAAAACTATAGCCAATATAGCGCTATCAACAATAGGACATAGGAAACACCTCGTTCTCACTAGAATTACCCAACTGATAAATACAGTTGCAGCAGTAATAGAACCGAAAACTGGCATGGGGAAATAGGGTAAAACAGTCTATAAAATCCTACCGAAAAGATCTCGGAGAGATACATGAGTTTAAGAAAGGATTTTCAACATGTCAGATATATAGACAAACAGATACGATCAACATAAGTACAGAGGCGATAGAGGTAAAAGAAGAAAATTTAGAAATGAAACTCCAAGCCAAAGCTCTGGATTAAGACGATATAAAAAAAGAAGTGATCACTACCACCAGAGCAAAATATTTAAAGAAGATCCAAAAAAGTTTTATCGCCAGGCAAATCAAAAATAAAACGATGTTACTAAACCACCTCCACAAGATCAAATCACAAACTGCTGGCGTGCAATATTATAAAAAGAGGTTGTCCATAATGATGAAGGAGCTTGGATTGAACAGGAAAAAAAGAATCACGAAATGATAAACCCAAATAAGCAGCAGAACTTCACAGTATGTTAAATAGATAAAATTATAACACAAACGCAGAGTTGGAAATCGCCTGGACCAGTAAAAAATGTCTAGATCAAGCAACTGAAGAACATTCATGAAGACTTAACGACAGCTTTGAATGGCATCATGAACAGTATAAAAGATATCCTTGCTTGGTTAGTAGGTGAAACCACATTTTTTACTATCAAAAGGAAAGGATACAAGGGATCCAAAAAACTATCGCCCGATTACTTGTCTCCCAACAACATACAAGATACTGACAGCCGCGTTAAAGAAGACTTGACTAAAGACAGAATCTTTCCTGATTAACAGGAAAGATGCAGAAGGCCAACCAGAGGGTGTAAAGACCAGCTTCTTGTGAGTAAAATGATTGTCTCAATGGCCAAAAAAGGTCTAAGAAACCTAGGCATGGCGTGGATAAATTATAAGAAAGCGTTTGATAGCCTCCCTCACTCCTGGATTGTCACTGTAATGAAAATCTATCGAATCTGTCTAAGAATAATTCGATTCGGTGAGGGATCTATGGATGAATGGACAATGAAAATGTGTCTATACTACTGTGGAGGCAACATCAGAATAGGAAACATAGCAATTAACCGAGAAATATTCCAAGGTGGCTCCTTGTCCCCACTATTAAGCTGTTTGGCCCTGGTATATGTATCTCTTCTATATGGATGACTTAAAACTGTTCACTAAAGACGAAACCCAGCTTAAACACAATCGTCATATTGTGAAGGAATTCAGTGATGACTTGAATAACAAATATTCAGTTAAATGATCGAATAGTCGACGAATTCTGAATACTGAACTGAGCTCAGAAAACAAAGTCACAGCTATCAACACCGTAGCTATCCCTGCAGTAACGTATAACTTTGGTGTAGTAGACTGGTTGAGAACTGATAACGAGAGAATGACTAGGTAAACTAGAAAGCTCCTAACAACTAGAGGGCTCCATCACCCTAAAGCAGACCCCCAAAGATTGTATATCAAAATGGTGGAAGTGGACTGATTGAACTTGAATCGGCATACGATTCCTCTATCCTTGGACTGAGCAAGGCACATTTGTAAGATCGGTAGTAAAACATGATGCAGAAAAAACTAAAAATTCTCTCCAAATATAATCGTAAAAGATACAAGACAAATACCTAAATCAAGAGACCAAAACTTCAAACTACATCAAGCGATAAGTGGAAAAACATAAGATTTAATCAGGGAAGAACAAACCAATAATGCATCGGCAGTTTTTCCGTATCCTGGAAAATCCATTTGTGGATAAAGAAATATCTATGCAGTGGTTACGCAGCCCTGGTCTCAAGTGGGAGACAGGGGACCTAATCATAGCAGCACGTCCTATGCACTCAATACCAGTTACCATTAAAGAACATCTTAAAACTGCCCATCGATAGCAAGTGCAAACTCTGCAATAAAGCAGAAGAACATGTAAATCATATTGTAGCATACTTGCGCAAACTGAATACACGCACAGACACAACAAAGTATCCAGTTGTGCTCACAGGATTATATGCAAATAGTTAGGAGTACCAGTGAGGGATAAATATCATGAACATCAGCCTGAGAGAGTCATGAATATCAAAGATACCTATCATGTGTGATGTTCCAATAATAACGGACAGAACAATTTTAGCTAATAGACAAGACATAGTAGTTCATAATAAAAAAAGATAAAACTTGTCTACTGATTGACATAGCGGTCCTCAGAAGAATCAATTATGGTTAAAAAAACGGAACAAAGTGTAAATAGAAAGATCTGGAAATCGAGGTCAGTAGGATGTGGAATTGTAAAACCACAACAGTGCCACTCATAGTAGGAGTACTAGGTACGATGAGGGAACGATGCGATCAGAACTTTAAAATGATTCCAGGCCACCCGGCAGCTAAAGAAATGCAGAAGATGGCACTAATGGGCACCATACACATCCTTCGAAATGTTCTAGGGTAAAACGCGGTAAACTCTTGTTGAGATCTGGATTTACCAAAGTACTGTCAAAAGAGAAGAAGATAAATTAATAATAATGCAATAGATTCTGTGGGTTCAAATCAACTTTACACAAATATTTACTTTCACTTTCAACGTCTTTATTTTTAACAAATAAATCCACTGTTTACAAACACTATGAGTAATACTACAGCTGACTT
Organism: Octodonta nipae; assembly: GCA_034190945.1. Taxonomy (NCBI): domain Eukaryota; kingdom Metazoa; phylum Arthropoda; class Insecta; order Coleoptera; family Chrysomelidae; genus Octodonta; species Octodonta nipae. Next base: position 137,403,564 of record CM067216.1, read on the forward strand.
CTTCTGTCTATTCAATCCACACAGCAATATAACCGGTAAAGAACATACCCAAATGCCAATGATAATTTCTTTGTTGTCAGAGCGTTTTCAGGAAGCTTCTTGAGGCCCCCTTTTTATACTCACCGAAATGTCGGGATAGACATTGTGTTCCTTTTTTATTATTATTTTAGGCGGTTTTATGTTTACGTGTTGTTTTTATCGGAACAAATAATTATCTTAATTTTTCTCTTTGGCGACGTAAAACGAATTTTATAGCAATAATAATAATAACCAACAACGGGCCTGAAAACCTTGCAAGGGCGCCCACAGATTCTAAACCCTTTTGATATCTAGGATATCTGCGGTTAAGTGAATTTTTCCCTAAAGGGAGTGTGCTGCCATACACAGAATGGTCAAGTTGGGAAGCCGAATTATTAATATAGTTTTAAACTCTAAAAAACCAAAGTGGCTGCATGAAATGGGAGATGGCACCTTAATTGAATCCATGGCGGAAGGTCATACTTATAGATACCTTTGAATAAAGCAGGTTCAACGTATTGATCACTCTACCATGAAACAGGAGCTAAAAACAGAGTTCTATAGAAGGGTAAGACGACTGTTTAAAACAAACTTAACAGTAAAAATCTGTTTCAGGAGGCTATTAACACCTACGCGTGTTCAGTGCTCAGTTACTCTTTCGATATAGTTAATTGGTGCAAAACTGACATTGAACAATTACAACGGAAAGTTCGAGTACTATTAACAAAAGCTCAAAATCACCATCGAAAGAGCGAGTTCTGTCGAACGTACCACTTTGCCACGGTATGAAGGAGGAAGAGGATTGACCGATATAAGCAAACTACTAGATCAACAAATTTATAATTTGCGTAGTCATTTCCAGAAACTTGCAGAATTTTCTGATCTACAGAGTCCTATGCCAGGTTAATGACCCAACACCACTGCGACTGACAGACCAACAAGTCCAATTACACCACCAGTCAACTGATCAGAAACTGCTCAAATGGCAGACGTCAACCAAGATTATGTCGACAGTTTAGCGTCGAACTGCTAGCTGATCTCTGGTCATCTGTTCCTGAAACTGAAGGATTTATATTGGCAATCCAAGATCAAGTAATTCCAACTAAGAAGGCCGTTAAAGCGTTAAAGACCATTCTATCAACAACGACAGAAGCAGATATGGTTGTCAAACATCTGAAACTATCCAGCACATCACAGGAGGTTTTCAAACATGCGCTACAACTGAATACCAAGAACTAGACGATGCTGAGACAGAAATACTGCACCAGGAACTAGCACTGAAACTTGAACTATGACCGTCGGTAAGAATACCATACTACATATACAAACCACAATGTGTTTTAGAAAATAACAACTACAAGCTGTGCTGGGACCGCACGATACTGACCGATCGGACTGTTGCTCACAATAGACCAGATATAGTTTTAGTAGATAAAGTCTCTAGAAAAACAACATTAATTGGCATAACAATCCCTAACAACAATAATATAAATATTAAACAGCTGAAAAAGTAGCCAAATACAGGGATTTGGAATTTCAAATAAAGACACAGTGAGATATGAATAATAATGAATTAGACACGAACCGTACCAATTGTTATGTCAACAATAGGGGTAGATTAAAATATCTATTAAACAATTTAAAATACCTCGGTCTGGACATCTTTACCAACTATACGTGCCTTAGAGGAAATGTGGGGCATGTACATTGTATGGTCAAGTCGGGATAATAATAACCTGGGCTCCTGCTCGTGGCATCACATGCGTATGCATATGCAGGGAGGTGGGGTTGTTATTCCCAAACCAGATGCCTCCCAGATGGCGGATAGGGGAAAGGCAGCTAGATATGCGGCTAGCTAGGGCACCACGGATCTCCATATTAGGAGCGGCACTCCCGCAGCGTCTATACCTCAGATGGCTGAATTAGGGTTGTCTGAGACATACCGGTAAAAACTTAATTTGTACACCCAAATTGGAGATAAAATGGTACGTACAAGACGTCAGAGATATTCAGGCGGACCGGGGCAGCAGGATCCGGGTCGGAACTGTCGAGAAGATTGGCCTGCACCTAATATTATCAATGAAAATGGACAAGGAGAAGACAGAAGAAGATACAGCACATAACCCGGCAGAAGACAAAACAATATGGACAAATGAAATTAACACATTCATAGTTCGCTGCTACGACCGAATAACCAGAAATTAAACAGTCAGAACAAAAGAATTGCATCAAGAAGTAATTCGATAATTTCCTAACCTACGAAATAAGACGGTTCAAAACATAATTGACCAAAAGAGATAAATTTTAGTTATACTCCTGCAGACATCATAGAATTAAAAGAGAAGTCTGAACTGGGACTGATTCCAGCAGAAGAAGCAGGGCGAGAAGAACAACAAGAAAGTCCAGCAGGAGTCGACAATCAACCCACCCACCCCAACAGAGAGACAGGAACTCCATAGCCTTATTTACGCAGGAGCCACAACTGTGCTTTCTAAACAAACAGGAGGTAAAGTTACAACTGCCAAATAGGGGATCTCCGAAAATTGCATCGTGAGAAAGACGGCTGAACAATAAAATTAACACCGTGGGACGTGAAATAGGTATTATTACTCATAGTCAGAGACCCAAGCCTAATTCAAAAGTTGTATCGGAATCAGCAAAACCTGTAAATACAGAGAAAAAAACACCCGATAACTCTTTAACTATAGACGTATTAGACCTGTTAAAGCAAAAACTAGCAGCCGCAGAAAAAATACTTAAACGCTACAAGGAGAATAACGCAAGATGATTTTAAAATTACCAGTTCGCCAGAAGTGAGCATAATTTCTACCAGAACCTGGTAAAAACTAAGCTGGAACGCACATTTCCTATCCGTACGGCAGAAGCTGTTAGACGATTTTAGAAAGAAATCTGGAGCAAACCTGTGACATAATATAAGCAAATGGATATCTGACAAGAGAACAATGTCATAGTGGAAAATAACGGAAGCACAAGTGAGAAAATCTATAAGTAAAACTGCAAATTGGAAGGTCCCAGGGATGAATAAGATACAAAACTTCTGGTACAGTTTCCAAAAATATTAGAGCAATATTACACTAATTTACACTAATATTCTTGAGCACCCATAGTATATGCCTGTCTTCATGACTAATGGACTTACCTTTACATTGCCTAAAACCCCACAGCTCACGAACCATCCTGCCACGTATAGACCGATAACCTGTCGTCCCACACTTTTTAAAATACCCAATTCTATATTGAGCGAAAAGGTGTATAAACATCTTGATGAGAATAGATTGTTGGATGAATAACAAAAAGGATGTCGCAGACTCATAGACTCAACAATTTTCTCTCATTCAAAGATAAAAAAGAGCTCCCTATTCACAGCAAACATAGATTATCTCGACAGCATATTTCATTCTTGGCTATTAGAGTTTTTGGAGATTTATGGCATACATGAAAGGTTACTTAACTTTTTAAAACATGCAATGACCCAGCAAAAGACAAGACTGGTAGTAAGTACGCCACAAGAAACCTTAGATGCTGGCACTATTGAAATTAATAAGGGCATATTTCAAGAGGATGCCCTTAGCCCACTAAGGTTATGCCTGGCACTGTGACCACTAAAGTAGAAATGAAATAGTAAGACTCTTTATCATGCGAGAATAGAAAGATCACTCACCTATGGTACATGGACGACATAAAGCTCTATGCTCCAACAAAAACTAATTTACAAGCATTACTCGAACTGAACAACTTAATGTAAAAACAAGAACAACGTTCTCCAAACTCAGAGCGCATCTTCCATAATTCGTCATTATGAGATTTCACCTACCCCGGAAACTGGGAGGTAGAGATATCCCAGATGTAAGGCATTAAAACGAAATTAAGTTAAAGGAATATTTTTGCAAAAAGTCAGCAACTAGTACACTTCACCAAGCGGTATGCCAAATTGACAAAAATTCTACCAGCAAAGACTGGCCGACTACACATTTAACCCTGTAGTAGAAGCCCCACCCTTGGTAGAACTACAACAGAAATGGCGAAGTAAACCGTTACATGAAAAATATCTTGCTGGAATAGAGCACGATGCCATCGATAAAGAAGCCTCTACACTTTATTTAAGATGTGCTAATATCTTTGAGGAAACTGAAGGATTTATGTCGGCCATTCAGCATAAAGTCTTACAGGAAAATAATTATAGGGAATATCACAGGAGGTTGTCAAGCGTTCGCTGCAACTGAATACAAAGAACGACACGATCCTGTGGCAAAAATACTGCACCAGGAATTAGCACTGAATACTATGTACACAAACCACAACCTGTTTTAGAAAATAACAACTACATGCTGTATGTAAAAAACACGATGTTTTGCCGGTTATTTAGGCTATGACCTTCATAATGCATTTACCCAGGTATTCTACTGGTGTTTGTTTTTGACCTGATCTATTTCCAAAGATACTTGACATGTCTTGTTGTGGAATCTTGTACCTTGGTTAAATAATTATCATATGCCGCCTTAATCTGGTCCTTGATTTCCTTTCGCAAAGTTTCGAACAACATTGGTTCAGCAATACTACCATAATGTTTCATATTTTTTTCGGTTTCGCTTCGAGTTTGATCTTTTTAAAAATTTCAGAGTTTAACCAAGGGAGGATAGTTATGGCTGTACTGTTTGTGAATGGAAATGTGTTTGTCAAAGGTTTTATAAATGATTTCGTAAATGTTTATTAACGGCTTTTCCTTATTAAAATTATTCAGTACTGACCAATCAACTATTAGCAGTTCGTCATATAGCACAAAATAGTTTGCTTTTTTGAAGCTATAAGTCTTTGAGGGATAACATGATTTCGTTCATTTGATATATAAGTTGGACATAGAGGATGACAAAGCTAGATAATGATCGTCCTAAGGAACCAGTGGTTAATTGTCATGGGTGACTTCAAATTTCTTATAGCTAAATATAAGGTCTAATAATCTATTGCATTTACTTTTTGCAAAGTTACATTGATTGAAGTTATTAAGGTTAGAGAAACTTGTTTCGAGTACAAGGGAGCATTAAAATCATCCAGTACCAAGACCATACTCTCATTTAAAAAACAGAATAGTTCCAGGCAATTAAAGAAAGATTATCTGCTTATAAATATGTGTATATTGGATACTTTATTTGTATATTTTCTCCATACTTGAAGTTTAAACGTCTCAACAACAGATATTCAGTTTTTAAGGAAACTACAAACTGAAGAACTAAATAGGAATAGTGATAAGCAAATAAATTTAAGAGAAATTCAGCAAGGTATAAATATATAACTTAGTGATAAGAAACTAATTTTTGTTTGGAATAACTTACCTACCGGAATCTGTTTTTCTTGTACAAAAAATATTACCTTTACTGTCGGTAGTTACTTATTTTACATAAACAAATATAGCATGTATGTATCAAATATTTAATGTCTGACATTTTTAAAGCGCCATGGAAATCGTTAATATTTTATCATTTTTAACGCTATTAACATTTTTCAGAATCGTGTTATACATACTGGGAGCCGTGCATAAAGTACGTCACACTAAATGTTGCCTTTTGGGATCCCTCACTCCCCCTTCTTCAGGCTGCGTCACACTTTCTGCGACCCCTATGTACATTGCGCCATACAACGACCCCCCTTATATGAGACCTCCTAACTAATATTACACAAATATCTATTATTTTAATAATAAAATTTAAATAAATGTATGATACAATAACAATCTTGTAGTGTCTTCTTTGTTTTAGACACTGCCATTTACTTCATATATATCTATCCATTTACCTTTATCTGTACCAGCTCTTTCAGCCAATATACATAGTAGCCCTCGGACGCAACTAGCTACATACGACTTAGCTGGATACGAAGAACCAGCTGGTCTTTTAATTTCCGATTTGGGTTTCATTTTTTAACCAACTTCAAAAAGAAGGAGGTTCTCAATTCGTCTGTATCTATGTTTTTTTCTAATTTTTATGTTTGTTCAGCGATTAATCGCAAACGGGTCAAGGAATTTCGACCGTTTATTATCGATTCTGTTCCGAGGGATCGCGAAGTGGTCCCAAATTTTTTTCATTTACATTGTTTGTACAGTAAGTAAAAACTTCTTTATCGATTTTCTTATACATTATGCTTTGGTGGAGTCGTCGGATTAAAAATATGGAATATTTTTTTTCGGAACATGGGATAAATCGAAAAGAAATTGGATTAGTTCAAATATTTGCCGAAGTGGGCCAATATTTTTTTCAGGAACATAGCTTGTACCCTTTCTCAGAAAATCGGGAAAAACTTTTTTACCTACTTTCTTATACAATAAACTTTGGTGGAGTCGCTGGAATAAAAAAATGGATTTTTTTTTTCTGTTCTGAACATGGAGTATTATGAATTAAAAAGAAATTGGATTATCTCCGAGGGATCCCAAAGTGGTCCCATATTTTTTTTCAATTGCAAAACTTGATGCCGTTTTTAAGAAATTCGGAAAAAACCTTTTTAACGATATTCCTATACATTAAGCTTAGATGGAGTTGCGGGTATTAACAGTTCGGAACTTGTAAATTGTAAATAAATTGAATTAATCAAAATAAATGTCAGTTTATATGTATATACAGTGTGTATTCATAAATCAAAGGATTTATTTTTATTAATAATTTTAAGGGAAAAAGTTATTTTTTGTTAAAATCTAAAATTGTTATCAAATAGAAGTAATTAGTATTAAAAACTGCATCTACTTATGCCATTGCACTAAAAATTGTATAATAAATTGTATGTAACTTTTTCAACTATATACTAGGTTTCAGAAAATATATCAATTTTGTTTAAAAGTGAAGTACCTTTATTTTTATTTAATTTTTTATAATATCTCAAATTGTAATCAAACTGCATCCAATTGTGCTGTATTATTAAAATTGTAATAAATTTAAAGTTGATTGGAAAGAAATTGAAATAAATGTCAGTTAATCAACTTCAAGATGGAGGTTCTCAGTTGGTTTCTATATAAAGTGTGTCTTCATATGTTGAATTCAAACGGAAAACGTTCTTATGAAAATTGTTTAGAAGAAAAAGTTATTCTTCATAAAAATATTTGCATGGTCAGAAACGTATACTGTAATAATTACAGTCACTTTTTCAACTGTATATGAGGTTCTTCAGCAAATATTAATTTTGCTTAAAAGTAAAATAACTTTATTTTTCATAATATATAAAATTCTTATCAAACAGGGCTAATGAGAATTATATTATGTATCTAATTCTGCCACATCACTAAAAATTGTATAATAGATCTTCATGTCACTTTCACAAATTGTGTTCTGGGCTTGATAAAAAATATAAATTTAGTTTAAGTCAAGTCCCTTTATTTTTAATAATAACTCAAATTGTTTATTAGAATTGAAAACTACGTCCTATTATGCTATTATCAATTAAAACTGTATAGCAATATATTATAAGATTTCGCGGAGAGGAGACTATTAAATAATTGTCAGTGTAATTAACAGAAAGATTATGATACTCAGATCGTCTACAATATAGTGGATTCACCTAAGTTAGAATCAAATACATATATATATATATATATATATATATATATATATATATGTATATAGTATATATTGAAAATAATATTGTTATTCTATTCAACAGTAAACGAGGTTTGTTAAGCTAATAAATAATGCTTAAAAGTCAAATACTTTTAGGCAATATCGAAAAAGTTAATTAGATTTGAAAATTGCATCCAACTAAACCATTGCATCACTAAAATTGTAAAATAAATACATTAAAAAAAAACAAAAAAATTTAACTAAAAGCATGAAATAATTTTTTGCTACGTCAAATAAATAATTTTTCTGAAGTCGGTGCCAATTTGAACAGCAAAGTTGCAAAGTTCAACTTATAAATGTACTATTTCATTGTTATAGCAAGAAATTTATTCATGCTTTTTCGTTAAGTTTTTTTTGAAGTTGGTTTTTGTTTTTTAAAAATGTATTTATATAATTGTTTTTTTTTCTGGATAACATTTTTCGTAAGTGTTTAATAACTTTTGGTATAACTCACTTCTCACTGATGCCCTTTTTTCCTAAAATCTTAACTGTTAAATCAGAGAAATTCTAACGTAGACTAAGTAATACACCTAATAACGTGCACAGAAGTAAGAAATGTAAAGATTCTGAAATTGGGGACTCCTAAGTGACGAATGAAATATATATATTGCAATAAATAGAGTAGAGGCTATAACATATGTGCTTTTGTTAGCCAAAATTGTAGTACTTGAAACCTTTGTATATTCCGAAATTGGCTGCACTAACAACTTATTTATTCGAAATGTTTATCATTTCTCTTGAAATTCAAGTAAACCAGACTCTGTTGTATACAGGAAATTATATTTACATACTAACGCTATTAAATGAAACGAATGACTTTCTATCGTAACAGCAAAATAAAATAAAAAGTGTAGAAAGAAAAATTAAGTAGAAATATTTGATGCATGACGAACGTCATATTTCCTTAGACACGTTCGTCCACCTCTTACATCCTGTCAACCTAACTGATACCCCTCACTCCCCCTTTTACGAACGTATTTTATGGAGGCCGCCCTAGTGACTATGTAGGTTAATGTTAATAATTGTATTATTTGGATAAATTCCTATAATTTTGCACATTTGTTTTGTTCCACATTTATATGTATATACCCAAATAGTCATTAAACTATTAAAAAAAAACCTTATTTTATTATTTGCAATATCAAAAACATATTCATTATAAATAATTTTGAATGATCTAAAAGTTAAATTTCTTGTCATAATGCCAATAACCGCATCGCTTACCCTACTCAACTTAGTTTTAATCTTTAATTTAGTCATACTCCAGTATATATTTTTAGTATACTAATTTCATTCCTCGGCTGACCCCTTCGTAAATAATAAATTCAAAATGTATCTGTGATACCGTCACTTTCCTAGTGAAAAGAAAATAAATTTCGGAACTTTAGTCGTACAAATGATCGAATATTCTACTAATAATAATTCGAAAAATGTCACCAACAGTCGGACAATATATTTTAACTTTTCTCTTCACGTATTTATAAAATTTAGCGTCTCGCATTGCATCGGAAACTTATGAGTATTTGGGAGATTTATATTCACAATGATTGGAAAATAGCAAAATTTTATCTATTTTTAGAACATAAGAATACAAAGGCTCATACATACAAAGAACGAGTTTCCACAACAATCGACAAATGAAAATATTGGCGCAATAACAGAGCGGTACAGACGAGTATCCGAAAACTCTAGAAATAACATTATGGCTCACATGCACATATATATAACGTTAGAAGAATATCAACTTCGTTATCACATTTCTACGCGGATAGAATAACGATTAATCAATGACATTTGTATGATAACTGCAATTTGGCAGAGAGAATTTGTTTACAAAAGAAATATCACTGGAATGCACTCGTGTATAGGCAAAAGTATGTTACATATTATTGCTGTGACAGTTTTCACTAATTTATTATTAAAGAAGTAGCGATACATATAACTAGTAGGGAGAAGACATTATATGTCATTCGAATATAAGGATTACTTCTATTTACATTGTAGTAATTACCTAGAAAAATATTGATATTGTATATCTATTGAAGGGTTATTTTCGAAACTTGAATTAAAGAGACAAAATGATGTTAGAAGGGAAACTGCAGGCTGATGAATAGAAAAGCAAAGATGATTCATAGATGCAAAAGGAACAATTCGGACAACTAATGCCATTAGTAATGCAAGGTAACGAAGCAGTTAAACCAGAAAATACTGAATATAAAATCAGACATAAAACATATAAATAATACCATAAAGGTCCTAAGAAATTCTGTGGATGCTCTTGAAACCCAAGTAGATGACATCATCCAAAGCAAGGTAAAAGTTGAAATCACAAAGTGATATTCAAAAAGTACAAATGGAAATTAAAAAAATGCAACAGGACTGACAGCGAGCCAATCTTGTAATCTCTTTAAGACGTCCCACATTAGAAGATCTCCAAAGCATTCCTGTAGAGAAACAAAGTAATTTCGAAAAGATTATTGCAACAATAGAAAAAAAATACGACAACCTTAAGTCAAGTATACCAGGTGCAACTGAGTGGAAAAACACAAAAATCTGGACAAAGTCTACAAGAATTTCGATTTAGTACACTTGTCCTACCCAGACTTACTAGAGAAAACTAAAGATCGATTGGCCATATAGAATTTTATAAACGGTATCAGACAAATCTAAGACTAAGTGGCATCAATAAGAGCAATCTAATTTTGGAGCACACTCTATAAATTCTTTTCTGAACCCAAAAATATACTTAACTTCCTTAATAATCAAGCCTCTCTTGAAATATTCGCTGCAATTTGGGTATTAGAAAATTAATAATAACATGAATGTTCTTTACTAAAGTCGCATTCATATGTATAAAGGAATACATTTAAATAATGCATTCATATATAAGTTCCTCGATATCGTGCCAGATGACAATGATTTACCAAATAAGTATTGTTTAAATAGTAAATCACTCTCTACTGCCAAACCAATATCACAGCGCGTTTTCGTTAAAAGAATATCATATTTTGAGATATTATTGTATAATTGTAACTTGTCTTGGGACACTATTGCTATATCGGAAACCAGTAAATTTACGAATAGTTGAGGATTCAAAATATTTTTTACATTAGTTGTGTTGTATTGTAAATTGTTAATTTGGTTATCGTCGTCAAATAGAACTTTCATTAGTTGAGAGATTACTTCCATTCAGACGCAGCAATTGAACATAAGAACATTGATAATTGTATGATTCTGATGAATATGAATTTTGCGGTATTTTATATTCGCATTATCTTCACTTGCATGAACATGAAAATTCTTAAACTAATACAACTGATTTATTTTATTACATTAGATTACTCTGATCGTCTCAAAAATTTTAAAGTACCAAAACTTTACATCTTTACATCAGCTAAGGATTTACGTTCAAAGTTGAAAGCGACACAATCGCTAGTAAAATATGAAATCAACTCGTTCTGATGAATCACTCTATGCGGTTGGAAAACAGCTATTAAGGTCAAAGTGAAAATTAATTTTATTTATAACGGTCTAGTTGTAACGACTTTTTAACGACATTAATACATCAGCTGGAAATCCACGGATTCTGGCGGCGCATAATTCACTTGAAATGAAGATCTGAATAAAATTTTATAAATAAAGACTGAACCTTTATATGAGTTATGCCGGCATAGTTTAAACAAAGTAATTATAAAATATACTTTTATAAAGGACCACGTATTTAGAACCAACAAACCACATCGAAGATTTATAATGAAAAACGAAAAGTACATACAATATGTTTTATGAAATGTTGTGTGAGGTTACCCAATGATTGTTACTCTGAACACTCTTCCCCATTTTATATAGCAAACACGTCATGATTAACAAAATTATTATAAGTATGCTAGGTGAAAACATAACATGTAAAAAATAAGTCTATTACAATCTTATTTGTATACCGGTGTTGATTCAGAATACTCTATAATTATATTATTTATTAAGAAATACTCCTTATATTCACAATTACTTTTTGGTAAAATTCCGTCTAGCGACTCGATTGTTGGCGTTTGACAAAAACTCTTGCCGGTTAATCAAGAAAAACGGTCGGTTTTATAGCTCGCTAACCTCATACATTTACGGGTTCAGAATTATTACAAAGTCTGTCAACTATATGCACTTATAGTTCTGGCTAATAAGAGCCTCTCGTACGTGTGTGGTGATGCAACAGGTGCATTCAGAGTAAGCCAAAGTTTGTACGTAATAGAGCTACCAACTCCAGGATACAATACATGGCAGCCTTCTCCAGCTTTTACTGATCATCTAACCCGTAGGTCAGGTAAGAGTTTTTACAAAATGCAATTGGGGTATTATAAGTATGAAAACCAACAAAATTTGTACAATCCAAAAAAAAGTAATAGATGTTTGATCCTCCATGATGTGCTATGGACTCAGTAACTCGTCTGGACATGCTTCTATTGAGGTGATTAATTATCCCTTGAGGAATCTCATGGTACATGTATCTGGTGACAAACCGTTGCTAGAATTTGTCGAGGATATTGCATATTTTGCAATCGTCCACTCACAATATCGGACAGATGTCCAAAGACGACAGATCGAGAGAACATGGTACTGAGGCAACAAATCAATTATTGTTTATCCTTAAAGTAGTCCAACCTAACTCTGACTAGATCCGATTGTACATTCTAGATTAACGTTTCCTTCTCACTTTTGTCCAACCAAACAGAATAGCCGTCCTCTTTAACACTGGAATCAGTGGTGACAGTTGAGTCAGAATAAAGCCTAGTTCTGACTATGCTAGTAATTTAGTCAAGTGGCGAGTAATTTAGTAACTATCCGTGTCTGAACAACGAAAATTTAGTCGAGTAGTTTAGCAAGCAATTTAGTCGAGCCGATCCATTTTGTTTTATTTTTCGGTCGAGTAGCGTCCCCCACCACGCGTCACTGCTTCTCTATTGTATGATCTGTGGTCACTGCTCACTGGTTCATCGGCTAAACAAGTCCGAACGTTTCAATAAGTCGAGTTCAACTACTGTTTGAACTGTGGAGTTATTAGCTACCGTTTTGTTGGTTAGGTATTGTAAAAATGTCGTTTCTTTGGAATGAAGAAACAACTTTAAAATTTGTTTTCAAATATCTAGAATATGAGTGCGTATGGAATATTAAGTTGCAGGTTATTCCACATGCAGAATACGCTAAACTTGTGTACTGCACTCGACCGCAGTACGAACGTTTTTGGGGCAGTAATCATTGGAATAACTCGCCACTCGACTAAACTACTAGCATAGTCTGAATTAGCCTTAAGGACGAAATGTAACAGTTAGTATTCCAACAAACCTTTCATGTTTTAAACCACTGATCTGTAGTCGCACTTGCTGACGTGAAACTTTCCCAAAAATTCAAAATTCTAAGAAGCCGCTATCAAACAATTACGAAAATAAAATGATCACCGAAGCCAAAAACTTTATTTTCTTTCAGCGTGTTTGTATATTAGGTTTTTGACTTTTTAAATTAGTACCAAATTTGAATATTGGTAAACTTAGTATTGCCGGGTGTTACGTTCTGTCTGTCAGTATATTTCCATAATTACTAAAAATTCACAATCACACATTTCCTGAACTATTTTTATACTTTTTACCCGTTTTAAAAATATGGTATAGTAAAACAAATTAATTACGTAATTATTTTCTGATTTTAGGTTTATGTGTGTAAAATCTAGAAAGCTATTTTTAATATATTATTCAACTCTGTGGAAGCCTTTGTCAAGTTATCAGGCCCATGGTTGTTGATGATTGCTGTTAATAGAAATAGGGCTTTTGTATCAGTTTATAAAAATGTGCGTCCAGACAAATGTGTTTAAATTGATTATTATAGAATCTAAGCTAGCCCCTAATAATCTACTCCCAGAAAGTCTATATCCTTGTGTTTGACTCGTTTTTGGCTGGTTTATTATTTATGTTATTGTTGCTGGGATTATTATATAAATTAATATTGGTTTTATGAAGACTTGATCTTCGAAAATAATGTCTGATCTATTGTTTGGTTAGTAAGTATTGAGTGATCGGAATACATCAGTAATTGGTGTTTTCTAAAATAGATTCAGATTTGCAATTAAAGTAAGGTATTCTTGCCAGCTGTAATAACTTCAGGATAAATTATTTTCGGCACTGCATGAAGTTATTCTTTATAGTCATTTCCAGCAAACGCCTGACATCGTCCCGTAATGGCTTGGATTGATTCTGATGTTTGGCAACATACCGGAACGTGTCGTTGTTTATAGAAGAATGTTTATTGATGTACTTTAGCTTATTCTTAGTTGGAAATACTGGTTCTTGCATTTCCAGTAAAACGCTTTCAATCTCAGAAAACATCTGACCAGAAATCAACCAGAGGTTCGACGGTTAAATGTCAACATCTTCTTGGTTCTCATTCATATGTCTTCAGTCAAGATTTTTTTCTTTCCAATAGGCATATCATCATTTGTTCTTTTGTCACTCGCAATGGTCATCAATCTTGCATATGACCTAATGTTGGTCAAAAAATTCCGGGTTTCTGGAACGGAATGAAAATTTGTCGAACAAATCGTTGTCAGATGGTGGCAATGTTATTTGTTATAGATATTTCTGTTGCAATTTATGGATGTTAGCTAAATACAAATTGATTATGTATAATATTACCGTCTTCATTTTGTTGTTAGGTCGATTCGTTTTGCTTCATTCACAATCATATGTATTAACTTTAAGGATTCAGTCGAATTGTTACCCTCCATGTGATCCAAGAATGTGTTGCCACAACATTTCCAATCCACAGAGCGCATATTAAATGTAGTACCTCTCAGGATTATAACAAGATGGGGATTCGAGAAAACAGCAAAAATTTAGTCATCCAGTGAACTTTCAATGTCTAATAAAACGTAATCATAGTGGACAAAGGTGCTGCTAAATTTGCTTTCAAACACAGAATTTTCAGACCGGCCGATGTTCAAAAAATTGCCGGCGAGTCTAATTCTGAACCATCAGCGGCATATCAATTTTAACACAGGATGACACAGAAATAGAACGAAAATTAGATCAAGCCGCCAAATGGTCTTAGTGACAGACGTAAATTTAGACATCGCTCTCATTAAACCTTATGGGAATCCGGTATGAGGTATAGCTTACTGAATTTTTGCAGTTGGACTTGAATTAAGGAAACCTACGAGCACCCGTATGGCTTCAGTGAGAATTTAGTCATGGTTTTCCATCAAAGCTAAATCAAAGTGATGTATTAACTAATTGGATAGTTGGAAATAGGCGATTAGGACGAAATTATAGATTTTAAATGCGGAAAAACAACAACCGGGAATAGCCTATTCTGAGATGAATGGGAATTAGAGCAGTTTACTTCAAAATCTATAGAACAGCTGGATTAGCGTCTGCTGTTACAATACCCAGTATTGCCACATCATAAGGAATAGGAGAAATTGGCTAAAAATCGAGTCCGTGGGACAATGGGAGACATCCATTGCATAGCTGATAATCAGGTCGAATGATGAAGAAAACTCCCTAGAAGAAGTTTCCCTATAAGCTAACTATATAAAGAAATTAGTGATAGTACAGATAGACTACAGCAAAGGAACAGACAAGGGCCAGGATGAAGATTTGTCGGATCGGCACAAATGTAATCAAAAGGGGCACTGTGGTAGAGTGCGAAATGACTATAAGAATGCCACTGATCGTAATCTCATAAACGACCATCAGAAGATTTTTACACAGGAAATTCGGCACGCAACTAGAATGACTTAGTTGAAATTCTACTGGCAATTTTATCCATATAGAACATTGGAAAGAACGTAAAACAATACTAGACCGGACTTACGCTTGAGCATAATGTTACAAAAAACGTTTCAGATAATTTTAGCCACTTTAAAAGGTTTTTTTAAGGAACATATTTAAGGGTCAAAAATAAATCCCTAATATGTCATTTTCATATATTCATTACTTAAATATATGTTAAGATCTCGCGTCTAATCTGAGATAAAAATACAGATAATAATACCTGCATATTATCAAAAAAGCATACAACGTGTGTGTGAATTAGATATTTATTGTTTTTTTTGTATATCCATAGTCCAATATTAATTTCCAAAGCGAATTTGGAAAGTCTAGATTCTATTTCACAATATTCATATCTCACCTTTTTGGGTCATATGCTGTTAAATAAATAAATAAATGTAATTCAAGAACTTCACAAAAAGTCTGAAAGCGTTGCCCTCAATTTTATGGGCAATTTTTAGGTACAATTTTAAGCTAATTACCTAACCTGTTCTCAAATGAATTCCTCAAAAGTCTCTACAACAAGGAAATCTTATTGGGTCCAGTATGACTTTAAGTTGCCCGAGTAATTTCTTCCCATTGAGAATTATTTGGTCTAGAATCTTCATTCCCTTGAACTCGAATTTGTCAAATAGAAATCATCAGCTTTGTTGTCTCAATGGCTTAAACTATGTTAATGTCGTATTATTGCAGTTCTTTCATCCACCTGGATTCAAGTACTTTCATTTCCAACAGCCTCTGAGGTCACATAATCTAACTTCTGATTAGAAAGTTACGACCACAGACATATTTGTGAAAACGGTTGACAACCCCAATTTTTGCTAATGGTAGATTTTCTGGAGACAAGGGAATCCTTTCCTCACTTTGAAGACCAGACCCGCGACTATAGTATTCAGTCAACTGCACCTCGTCATCTTGAATTCGAGAAATGGTAGGCCCCAAACCGCAGTGTAATCTTTTCATGGATTGGGTTATTGCCCTTTTTAGTTACGTCGGTCAACTTCCAATACTCTGCACAAAACCGGTTGCCCTTTCTTTTCGGCTAAAACGACGACAGCTGAACATGAAGTAATAGAAACTCACTAAGTCCGATCTGTGATATTTTCCTCGACCTACTGTTGTTGGCATAGTGATAATCCCCTTTGTGGTATCTTTATGGTTTTGAGCCTGACGGGCTCATTCATTGCAGGCTGACATTCGAACAGCCAGTAGTACCGTCGTCACCGTTGAACATTTGCCAACAATTTAACATGAAATGCTTTGCTTTCTGATGTTCATTTAGCGTAACGTGTTTTCGAATGATCTGTAAACTGTATTATAAATTCTTTATCAGGATGAGTTTCCTTCGTCGTTGTTGATAGTTGGTGATTCAAAATAGTTTATTCTACGGTGGCGATCTGGATTTCGTTTTGTGTTTGATATATTCTGCGTTCTAATTACAGGTGATACAAACTAGTATTTTTTATTACCAGGTACAAACGATACCAGCTCCAAACCCGTAGTTGTTACAAATACCTGGCCCAGTTCCTCAAACTATTCAAGGCCACGTAAACATGTTACAATGAGTAGAACTTATCAATTACTATTCCTGTATTACATTCGGTTCCTTAAAAAAATGTGTATTTTTTTAACAGCAATTCGCACCGCACTCCATCCGATAATTGAATTTTGGCAAAACATTTCATTTCAGCAGAAAAGGCTACATACAAAATTTCACGCTTATATAATTTTGTCTTTCTACCATACAGAATTTTCCTAATACTTCTAGAAACTTCATTGTCCCTCATTCAATAAAAGAATTTTTACAAAATTATGAATCTTGCCTCTATCTTTTTAAAGAAAGAAATCAATCAATAGATTATAAAGCAAATTACAAATGGACAATTGTAATTCTAAACCTGCCAGACACCCACTCAAGTACCACAAAAATTCATCAAAATTAGCCCGTCCAGCGGTTTAGGAGGACTAAAAAAAAATCTCCTACACCCCAATCGGAGCATCATTTAACAGACAATTATAAATCTAAACCATCCAGGAACCACCTCAGCAAACAACCAAAAAAAAATTGTAAAAATGCACCCAGCCGGTTAGGAGCAATTAAAAAAATTCCTGAAACCCGACCGCTTAAAAGAAGATCGTCAACTGAATCCACATGGCAAGTTTGGAATGGCATACTAGCGCAATGTACTCTTATTTCGAATCTGTTATTTGTTTTCATGTCTATTACGGTTGGATCTCCATGCTCGTTACCGAACCTGTTACTTTCAGACTTAGTCCATACTCGTATTCCGAACTTTTACGGCTATATCTGTATACTCATTTTCGTACCTGTTACGTTCAGACTTCCATACTGCCCAATACTCCTTTTCTTACCTATTGTGGATGGAATTCCATACTCATATTCCGGCCCTATTTCATTTTGAATTTCATATCTGTAACGAATACTCACAGTAGCTCCACTGGAACAGGCCCAGTATTTAGGTGGCACCTCTAGTTCAAATAGATATGTCTCGACCGGTTTTAATTAAAGCACGTCCAGTGAAGTACTCAACGGCTAGTTGTCTTTTTCAGGATTTCGCGATATAATTGATGGAAGTCATGTTGGTTTCTGCTGCCATGTCAATACAATTTCCTCATTTAAGCCCTATCTTGGAACGAACGTGAACCGATGTTGGCTATTTAGGTCCTTATCTAATAATTTAACAATTCTCAATTTCTGCTGATACAACCTTATGACAAAATTTATTACCATATTTCTGCATTTATACTTCTATCTCGCCCTGAATTGGACTGAAACTTGCTTGAGTCTGTTTGTTGCTGGATATTGTTAGTTGAACGAATGTCAAATGATCTCTTTAGACCTGACAAAGGAAACAGTGACTCGGCGATGACTCTGCAAAACCCCCGTACAGATACTCCCTGGGAAGTAGTGAATGTTTAGTCAGCATTGCTGATTATTTGGCTGTCTCTGGTGGTGTAGCTGCGTTCATGGGCCTGCCGCCTGCCCCCCGTCCTGAGCTGAAAAAACTGTCATGAGCCATTAAAGCTCCCCACAAAATCGCTGACTTGGCCCCCCTGGGCGAAAAAATTTCTGATTTGTCCCTCTCTACGACAATTTTTTTCCCGATTTTCCCCCTTCTAGGACATTTTTTTCTAATTTAGCCTTCCCCAATGGTATATTATTTATACAGTAAATGTGAGAACTGTCCAGGCCTGGAGATCTTTGCCATTTTAACCCGATCTCAACCACGTTCCGCCACATTTGAAGGCGGATATTTTAGCAATTCACTTTATGTACAGTGCATCCCATTTTGGTTGAGATTGCCAGGTTACTCGGTTGTTATTGAAGATAGACTCTTGGGGTTTTCACATACCTGTTCTACTTTTTTGTGAAACTCAGGATGGCCATATCAGATTTTGCATGTGTTTCCATTTATAAGATACAGGGCGATTTCAATTTTTTTTTTCCCAGTATGGTTTTGAAGATACTACACAACATTGTATATTTTTAAATGGAACACCCTGTATTTTATTATTTCATTGATTTCGTTATTTTTTTCCCTTTAAAATAATGTATAATACAATACACATGGTATTATTAGAAATGCTAAAAAACACTAAAAAGCTGAGTTTTTTGCTAGTAGGCCTTGTATTTTCCATTTAAAAGGAGATCAAACAAATAATTCCATTTGAGATATTTTATTAGAGTTTATCAGCAAAGAAAAATAATGTTAACAATAATTCAATAACATGAAACACGAAATTTAGGTACCTAAAACCAACTAATAAATAGTTATACATCGTTCATTATGTATAACAAACAGAACAAGTATTACAAATCAAATATCTATCTTAAAATTAATTTTGGACATTATTTATTACCTTATTGATTTAACTGTTCAAATTGTCCATTTTCCCTAACACATAATTGGCAAACCTTTCCAACTCGCATGAATCCATTTAAAATTATTATAGAATTCCGCCTTTCGGAACAATATTTTATCTAGTGAGCGCTGGAGAGAAAAACGCAAATCTGATCAAGCTGTCAGTGTTAGTAACTATTGTGTTTTATCGTGTTTGAGTTTACAAGATCATTATATAAATAATTATTCGTGAGTTTGCTGGTTGATAATTGATAATGGCTGGAAGAGAATTCGTTTTTCAAAATAACGAAAAATACGATATGATACAATGTTTAAATCAATGTTATGAGAATGTTGCAGAAGCTTTAGAACTATATTTCCACAGGTATAAAGTACGAGTATTTTAATAAAGTACGAGTATTTTACCATAAGATATTTCATGAAATCGCGTTTTTAAAACTTTCAGATATCCAGAGAGGCATCAAACTAGTCGGGCAACTATATTTAGACTAAAGAATAATTTACTAAGTTTTGGTGCATATTCTAAACCTCGATTAAAGGTGTATAACAAATGAAGTACTAAAAATCGAGGGAATACAATATAACCATAGTGTATTTGATAAGGAATGTCCCAGCTACAAAAGGCAATTAAAAATTCAAAGAGAAAGAATTGTTGACAATTCGTAGCAATTAAAAAAGAAAAATGGTAGTCTGATTGCAGTAATAAATATACAGGAGCTAACAACCAATCAGAGGCAACTTGAACAAATATTAATGGAAGAAAATCCTATTATTCTAATATCCGAATGCGAAATAAGAGCTTAATAGAAGTTTATAAATTTCTCAGATAGCCGACATATAGGAGGAGTAACTATATATGTGAAAAACTCTCTGAAATGTAGCGAAATTGAACAAAGAAAAGTGTCGAACGAATACTGGTACTTAGCAATAAAAGTTCATTTTTTACATCTAGCTATTATAATAGGTGGGGTATATAGATCACCAAATGGCAATAGTTTTCATTTTTTAGAGTTTTTGAGTCCTTAATGGAACTGGACTATATCAAACAAAACAAACGCTCTTCTTGTAGGTGATTTTAATATCAATCTTTTCGCGCAAAACTCTATGTCAAAGAGACTCATTCACATAACTAGAGTAGTAGATCTAGATCATATTTTCAGCAACATATATGATTCCAAATATAGCCGACCATGAAATCATCGGAAAATATCTAACTTGGGAACTATAACATCATCAAGAGTCATTACTAATAAGAGACTTAAGTAACGAAAAATTGTTAGAGATTAAAAAAAATAATAGATTGTGATTTTGAAAATACCACCTGTAACGTAAACACCATGTACACAAAGTTTATTAGTAATATTTTACTTTCTGTAAACAAAGTATCTCCATTAAAAGAAATTAAAATTAACTCAAAACTGAAAAGGATCGATGAAGAAGTTAAGCAGCTATAAAAGGAAAGGAACATCCTGTATAAGAGGTATAAATTCACAATGAGTGCAGGAGATTATAAAGAGTACAAACAAAAGAGAAATGAGGTATCGAACGTACTCAAAAAAAAGAAAAACAATATTTTGAGAGAAAAGTGGATGAAAATAAAAACGATAACAAAAAGATGTGGCAAACTATAAAAGAGTTAATACAGAACAAGAAATCAAACTTAGAATATTCTGATTTGGAAGCAATAAATAAGAATAAAAATAAATAAACTTCAGATGCCCTGAATACTTTTGTTGCAGATAGTATATGTGAGATTGTGTCAACTATTCAGCTTCCAGGCAATGACTTTGCAGAAATAGACTTAGAGGGTAACTCAATTATCAATAAATTTTCTCAGCTTTCCCTAAAAAATTAAAATGCGTTGTTAAAAATCTAAAAATGAAAGCATCTTCAGATGAAGTACTAACTGCAATACTTTTTAAATTTAATAAACATGTCATTGGAAAAGGGTGTAGTTCCTGATAAATTGAAATGTAGTGTAATTATACCATTACCGAAAATAAAAAACCCCAAAAAACTTGAAGAACTTCGACCAATCAACTTACTACCAATCGTTAACAAACTTATGGAGACAGTCGTTTATGAACAACTCCGTGGTTATTTGGAGCTATATGGAATACTTTACGAGGGTCAATCGGGCTTTAGAAACAAACACTCCTGTGAAAGTGCCACTCAGTATGTGTTAGCTAAGTGGAAAAAAGGAAATTGATGAACGTAATACCATTATAAGTGTGTTCATTGATCTCAAAAGAGCTTTTGAAACTATCGACAGAGAAATATTGTTGAAAAAGTGTAGATCTTATGGCATAACGGGTACAGATCTCCAATGGTTAGGAAGCTATTTAGATAATCGGTATCAACAAACAAAAATGAAAAATAATTAATGATGTAAGTGAATATGTAAAATGGTGTTTTATCAACTTGTACATGGATGATACCATGTTATCGATAAGTGGCTCAAATCATCATACTATTGTAGACATGATGAACAGTGAACTAACAATATTAACAAACTGGTTAAAATTTAATAAAGTAAAACTTAATACATCTAAAACAAAGTGTACGGTGATAGGAAGCCGGAAAAACTGTAAAACCTTTAATGACAAAAATTATATTTGTATAGATAGTGAAAATATAGAGTTTGTTCACAACATCAAATATTTAGGAATTCAAATAGATCAACATTTAACTTTAGACCTGCATGTAGACTATATGTGCAAAAAGCTAGGGAAAAAAATAGGATTTTTTTCCAGAATTTCGGCTAAACTGACCAAGTGGGCTAGATGAATAGTATACAATTCCATTATATATATACCCCCATTTTACGTATTGTAGGTCTCTCCTGCTTGACATGCAACAAAGACGATATCAACAGACTACAAATCTAGCAAAACAAAGCAATGAAAATCCTTTTGAGATGTGACCGATATACAAAAACTAATGACATGCTAAGAGATTTCAAATTTTTAATGTTTACTAAATAATAGAAGAGGCCTGCCTAATATTTATATGGAGGGCAATAAAAAGTAAGTTACCTAAGTACATGCTAGCCATTTTAACAAAAAGATTCGACATGACAGGTCGACATTTGAGAACTCGCAATAATTATTATATAGAAAGATGTCATACGGCTACACTTCAGAACTCTCTATTTTTCAGTGGTTTACAGAAGTTCAAGAGTTTACCAAGGCTCGTTGCAGAATCTCCAAATGTGGCAATTTTTAAAAAGAAGCTCAGAACTTATTACTTTAAGAGATAGAAATTACATGATGTGTTTTTGTTTTGTAAAATTTATACATATATATATATATATATATATATATATATATATATATATATATATATATATGATGGGCAAGTGTGTGGAACCAAGCAAATATCTCTGGAATTATTAGAGATATCAAAATGAAATTTGGAAGGTTTATACTGCAGTTGATTGCCTATTTGTTTCCATTTTTTTACAATTTTGAACTTCCTGTTTTACCGGAAGTAATGTCGATTTTAAAATTTGCAATGAAACACCCTGTATAGTATTTTAGTTTCTGATGAAACATTTTGTTGCGAATACAAAAATATCAGGTTTGATATTGTTTACTTCAATACCTACCGAGATATTAACAGAAAAGTAATTAAGGGAAGGAAAATCTAATATCCATTAAAGAAATACATATTCGTAATTATTAACTAAATCAAAGTGATTTTCAAATCATTGAAACTTAACTAAACTTAATGTATTAGATGTTCAAAAATTATCTAGTAACATTAGCTATTACTTCTGGTGTAATTCTCTGGATGTCTTGAGTTATTCTTGCAGCTAATTCTTGCAAATTATTTGGTCTATCAACATAAACCTTAGACTTTAAGTAACCCCACAGAAAATAGTCAAGTGGATTAAGGTCGGGACTTCGTGCAAGCCATTCATAAGTACCCCTTCTTCCAATCCATCTGTGATGAAATGTCCTATCTAAATAATCTCGAACAATGCGAGCGTAATGGGATGGTGCTCCATCCTGCTGAAACCAGATATTATTTGGTAATGGTCCATTTACCTCAAATGCCGGAATAACTTGTCTCCAAGAGCTGTAAATACCTATCTCCGTTTAAAGTTTCTTGTAGGAAGAAGGGTCCCACGATCCTGTTGTTATAAATGCCGGCCCAAATGTTCAATTTTTGGGGATGTTGTGTTTGAGCCTCTTGTACCCAATTAGGATTACTTTGCGACCAGTAGCGGCAGTTATGTCGATTAACCGTACCATTTAAACAAAAGGTAGCCTCGTCTGAAAACACCACATTTCTTATAAAATTATTATCACGGTTACAAATATCCATTATCGTTTCACAAAATTGCAAACGTCTGTCGAAATCGTCTTCGGAGAGTTCTTGAACGAGGCGAATTTGATGATATTTTTCTCGCCTTAATATCCTTCCTACTGAACGACGGCTAATTCCATGCATATTGGCGAGGTCGCTAGTGGATAAGTGACGATTTTCTGCCAAAGATATAGCAACATTTTGAGCTACACCTTCATTACTTGCACTTTTTAACCGTCCACTTTTTGGTAAATTGCTAACTGTTCCACTTGTGTCGTACCTTCGCAAAGTTTTCGTCACTACTGAACGGAACATTTATGTATTCGGATGAACAATGTTAAAAGGGTCCCAAACTTCTTGATGCGTCCTTTTCCTCTCATACCCAATCATCATTAATATTTCTATTATTTCTCTTGCACTTAATTCGGCCATTTTACGATCAAATTAAAACAATACATTCTTTTTACATTCAAATAAAAAAACTAATAACTTATTTTGACAACTACTGTCACTACTTCTGAAATGAATTTCATGTACTACTAAACTTGATTCAGATTTAATTTACGCCTGACTTAAACAAACGCACGTGTATTCGACTATATAACAAGCAGTGCTGTTGGCTGTGACGGTAAAATGCCACCGACTGGCCAATAGAAATACAAATCCTTACCGAGCGGTTTGTTTATAGCGGGCGTAAATGAAATCTGAACCGAGTTTAGCTACCATCGAATTTTTCCTTTCCTTAGTTACTTTTCTGCTAATATCTTGGTAGGTATTGAAGTAAACAAAATCAAACCCGATATTTTTGTATTCGCAATAAAATGTTTCATCAGAAACTAAAATACTATACAGGGTGTTTCATTCATTCATATATATATATATATATATATATATATATATATATATATATATAAATTCTGAAATAGCTAGCTTCCTAGTAGTCATCTTATCAAAAGCCTATAAGAAAAGTGATCCTCTTTACATTAAAGATTCCTTTGTGTTTGCCGACACATTTAACGATTATTTAATACCTCCAAACCATATTTTAGTAAGTTTAGATGTTGTCTCTCTCTTTACAAACACTCCTTTTAGATTTAGTATTCATACTCATTGGACGACCATATCTTAACACACTAATATTAACATTAATAACTTTAACAAACTTATAAAATTTGTTTTTGATTCCATAGTATTTTCATTGCAAAATAAATATTACAAACAAATTTTTGGATCTCCCATGGGCTTCAGACTTTCACCCATTATTTCTCTAATGTTATGGATGATTTGATTAATGACTGAGAACAAGAGAACAGATTTACAAAAATTAAATATTATCTATTGTGGCCTATTAGATAAAGAAACCCAAATTTCACAGAATGTCTCATTAAACAATTTATTATCCTTAACGACGGATTAAGCATAACTATATTTTATTCAGACCAGCCAGCAGCGCTTGAAATGGTGACTCTGACTCTTCCTGGTTAAACGAAACTGCTAGGACCCTCGGCCTGGACATGTTCATG
Source organism: Octodonta nipae (assembly GCA_034190945.1). Taxonomy (NCBI): domain Eukaryota; kingdom Metazoa; phylum Arthropoda; class Insecta; order Coleoptera; family Chrysomelidae; genus Octodonta; species Octodonta nipae. Next base: position 137,428,733 of record CM067216.1, read on the forward strand.
ACGGCCTCTACTTCCAAAGCCCGAAGTAGAGCTTCATTACTTTCTTGACGCCACTTAGTCTTAGATTTCGTTGTACTTCCACATCTCTGATGCCGTTTATGAAACTCTGTGTGGCCAACTGGTCTTTCGTTTCCTCTGGCAGGTCTGGATAGGACAAGTGAACTAACCGTCTAATCTCTGCTTTGAATTGTTGGAGGCTTTCACCGGATTTTTGCGTTTTTCCACTCAGTTGTACTTGGTATACCTGGCTCAAGGATTGATTGTCGTATCGTTTGTCTAGGATGGCGATAATCATGTCATCGACTGGAATGCTTTGGAGGAGTTCTAGGGCCGGACCTCTTAACGAAATTACCAGGGACGTGGATTTTTCTTGGTAATCCCATCCATTAGCTGTAGCCACGGCTTCAAATTGCCGTTTATACATGGGCCAAGATGAGCTGCCATCAAATGTGGGTGGTTTACTAACGGAACCTTTGGTACTCAAGGTCTTCTAGTATTTTCCTCGCTGTAAGTCCTGTTGCATTTTTTTTATTTCTGTTTCTAGTTTATTTTGGATGGCACTGATTTTATCTTGAACTGTATTTGTTTTGAATAGAACTGATTTCAAACTTTACCTGACTTTGGATGGAATCGAGGTCATCTGCTTTGGTTTCAAGAGTATCCACCGTATTTTTTATGGTCTTAATGTCATCATTTATTTCTTTTATGTCCGACTTAACTATTTGCATTAACTGTTTCATTAACTTGTGCTACTATTTGCATTAATTGTTCAAATTGCAGTTATCTTTTCTCTTCAGTTCGTGTCGTTTTAATTCAATTTCATCTTGTTTCTCTTCAAATACTTTAAAATCATTTTGTCGTTTTTAGGGTTCCGTATATACAATATACGGATACCCTTATAATATCACTCTGTATTTCTGCCTCTGTCACATCACAGCAATTTTCTCCTAAACTACTGGACGCAAGAGGTTTAAATTTGGTATCAATGTATAGTTTGGTGACCCGATCAGGAGTACCTATCGTAAAAGAAAAAAATTTGATTTTAGGGGTACTTCTGAGGGGGAAAACTAAAAAAAATCGACCGTCCCCCACCCCTCAACTCCGAAACTACTAAGCCTAAAATTTTGAAAAAAATAATCAATATAGAACGTTGCCCGAACTTTACAGGAAAAAATAAGGAGAAACCATTAATATTAATTTTGGGGGGCAAATTATAGCATTAAATAAAAATGTAAAAATAAAAAAAATTTCAAACGCATCATGTAATATATCAAATGAAAGGTCTCATTCTGAGGAACACAAATATATTTTTTTCATATTAAAAAAAATATTTAAAAAGATATTAACGAAAATATACCAAAATTTACCCATCCCCCCCCCTATCTCCGAAACTATAAAACGCAAAATTTTGAAAAAAAATAGAAGTGTAGGTTCTGACCTGAAGTTTACTGGAAAAATAAGGAGAAACCTCTACTTTTAATTTTGGGGGGCAAATTACAGAATTAAATGGAAAATATAAAATTAAAATTGTTTCTAACCCATCATGTTATATATCAAATGAAAGGGCTCATTACGACGAAAACAAATATATTTTTTTCATATTTTTAAAATAAATTAATTAAAAGATATTAAAAAAAATATTTAAAAAATACCCATTCACCCCTTATCTCCGAAACCATAAGCTGGAAAATTTTGAAAAAAAATTAGGTATAGCCCCTCACCTGAACTTTACTGGAAAAATAAGGAGAAATCCCTAATATTTATTTTGGGGGGCAAATTATAAAATTAAATGGAAAAAATAAAATTAAAATTGTTTCTAACCCATCATGTTATATGTCAAACGAAAGGGCTCATTATGACGAAAACAAATATATTTTTTTCATATTTTTAAAATAAATTAATTAAAATATATTAACAAAAATATAAAAAAAATTACCCATCCCCCCCTTATCTTCGAAAACATAAGCAGAAAAATTTTGAAAACAATTGAAGTATAGCCCCTCACCTGAACTTTACTGGAAAAATAAGGAGAAACCCCTAATATTCAATTTGGGGGGCAAATTATAGAATTAAATGGAAAATAAAAATATATAATTGTTTCTAACGGGTCATGTAATATATATATATATATATATATATATATATATATATATATATATATATATATCAAATCACAGGGCTCGTTATGACGAATACAAATATATTTTTTTAATTTTTTTAAAATGAATATTTTAAAATATATTAAAAAAAATATTTTAAAAAAATTACCCATTCCCCAAACTATAAGACCTATTTTTTTTGTTTATTGGAAAAATATGAAAAAATCCCTAATTCTATTATTTGGCCCCCAAATAATAGATTTAAACGGAAAAGTAATTAGTAATAGTAATTTTAGGGACAAATTATACAATTAAATGGAAAATAAAGATTCAAGTTTCAAAAGCATCATGTAAAATATCATATAAAAGGCTCATTATGTGAATTACAAATATATTATATTTTTAAGTCATTTGTTTAAAAGATATTAGCAAAGATATTAAACATCCACTTTAGAAACTATACTCTTTAAATTTTGAAAAATATATTTTATTTGTTTTTTTTTAATAATTTGAATAACACATTTAATAATTTATAATTTAGAACTTGACCTATTTTGCCCTTTATCTTCCAATCTACAGAGCCTCAAAACTCAGACAGTAGATTAGAAAAGACTTCTCTGAAAGTTTATTAGTAAAATAAAACTCTAATGTTAAAAAATTCATTTTGTCTGTGTTCATCTAATAATTTAAATTCATTTTGTCGTTTTAGTTCAAGTTGATCTTGTTTTTCTACAAATTTCGAGAATAATCCTTCCATTAAATTATGTTGTTCACTTTTCATAGTGGCAAAAAGATTTTGTTGTTCGCTTTTCATCGTAGTGACAAGATTTTCTAATTCTATTTTACGTTTTTCATCAAAAGATTTTACTAACCTTTGTTGAATTTCTTCCTGATGTTGTTTTTCCTTCTTGTCACGTTTTTCTAGAATCTGTGCTATTTTTTCGTCCAGTCCCTCCGTAACCTGCTTGCTTTTTTTAGTAGTTTCGTCCATCTTTTCCATGCTACGAGTTTCCATAAATCAAATTACGATTTTAACTGCACTTAATCCTTCACTTCTGACACCAAATTGCAATATAGTCCGTGGGTTCAATTTAAAATTATAAAACTAATATTCACTTTCACTTTTCTAGAACTTTATTTACATCAAATTATACAGAACAGCTAATTCACAATAACATTACGAATACGCTCGTCGTCCTTTCTAACTCACTGCTGCGAGGATGGGTTCTCTTTTTTTATCACCGTCGAATTCTCTAGTATAATCCAGTGTCAATTTTACAGTTGTCGAGTTATGATCGAGATAAGTTTTTCTCCCGTCCGAACCTTCTAGCTTTTTTTATATCCCAGCGATCGTTGTCGTACTGAAATGAAACAGGGTCGGCTTTGGTAAATTTCATAACAATATCCTTCAAATCCTTAAAAAGATCAATTTTTAATTCCCCACGAGATATTAATGTGAGTACACCATAATCTTTTCCCAGAGGAGACATCTCTTACTTTAATACAGTACCAGTACATGTGTCATTACCATATATACTTGAAATTTCTTCAAAGATAGCAAAAATTCTGAACATTAATCACAATATAATTATTGGCCATAAATCAATCAAAACTGTTTCAAAATTATTTTATAAAATAAAAGACAAAACTCCCAATGACAAAAAGTCAAATGTAGTGTATTGTATAAATTGTAATAACTGTGAAGCTAAATATGTTGGTCAAACATCAAGAAATCTCAAAGGAAGAATAATTTCACATAAAAGTGACATAAGACTTGTCAAATATAGCTGTGCTCTTGCTATACACTGCCATAATAACAACCACACCGCAGATTTTGATAACGTAAGCACATTAGAACAAGAAAAAAACATTTTTAAACGAAACTTTCTAGAGATGGTTCACATTAACAACCAATCCAACAGCATAAACAAGAGAACCGATTTACAAAAATTAAATATTATCTATTGTGGCCTATTAGATAAAGAAACCCAAATTTCACAGAATGTCTCATTAAACAATTTATTATCCTTAACGACGGATTGAGCATAACTTATTACTAAATTTATTTTTCTATAAAATTTGGAATAATCTAATCAGCAAATAATTTTTATACAATTTTTTTTATGTTTTCAACATTTAGCATTTCCGTGTCTATCTTTTGCAACTCACTATAGATTAATTATCAACTGAATTTAAATCATTATAATGTCAGTACAATTCGACTAACATTATGGGAGCTTTATAATTTGTTTATCTATTATTAACATGAACTCGTAAGATATACTCCCCTTTATCCTCTGGATTCTGCCAGTTTCAACAACAAAACCTCACATATCGTAAGTTGTAATTAATTTAAATCTAATATTACTTACTGTTAATTTTATATAACTTCCAGTTTGAACTCAAAAAGGAATAAATTTGTTCCGAAAGCTTTTCGACAGAAATAAAGAGTATTTCATTAACACCCATTGGCTGCTTCCCAGTTAATTAATTTATATATATATATATATATATATATATATATATATATATATATATATAATATACATATATATACATATATATAAAGGGTATTTCCTCTCAAACGAGCCACCTTGAATATCTTGGTTGTTTTCAAAACTATTACAATAATAAAAAACAGGTCGATTTTTGGTTCAAAGTGGAAATTTTTTTAGGTGAATTAGCGCTTGCGCGCATTCAACATGACCAGGACAATTCAATGACCTTGAGATTTGAGATAGGGAAAATAGGTGCTGTCGTATATCATTTGAAAGCCCTTTTTACGAACTATACCGTCATAATATAATTTTTTATTGCAATTTCTGTACATGTAATAATAAAAGAGTATTAAAAAAACAAATAACAGTACAATACAATGCCTCCAAAGCCAATCTTCAAAGTGTCTTCCATTGATTTCCATACAATAGTACAACCTTGACTGAAAGCCGTCTGTGACATGGTTCAGCATAGTTGGTGTTATCTGACGACACTCCGCTATAATTCGTTGACGTAGTTCGTCCAAATTCTCAGTCATAAAAATTTTGGATTTAACATGTCGCCACAAAAAAATCCAAAGGGTTTACGAACTGGTGCGGCGTAATGAGGAGCAGCTCCATTTTGTTGAAAATGCAATTGCTCTTCATGTAGTAGAGGATAATTTTCAATTTTTTCTATTATCAATGCATTAATTTCATTTTCCAATATATTGTGATAAATTTCACCATTTAAATTACCAGGAATAAACAGGGGTCCAATTAGATGATTTCCCAAAATCCCTGCCCAAACGTTTAGTTTTACCAGATGTTGACAATGAACTTCTCGAAATAAATGAGGATTTGTATCGCTCCAAAATCTACAGTATGTCGGTTAACCTCCCCATCAAGAGAAAATTGTTGCCTTCGATCCCAATCATCCTCATTCAATTCATGAAGTAATTTAATTTTGTACGGATGGTTTTTGTACCTAAGCATAATTCTAAAAACATTAGTTTTGCTAATACCGGAAGCTGCAGAGATTTGCTGGACAGACTGCGTATTTGGTATAAGTTGGTCATGGCCCAATGTAGCCACAGCTACCCTTCATCATTTACAATTCCAATGGGACCTCTTTTTTAATTCATTACTGAGCGCGTCTCAACAAATTTTAAAATTAATTCCAATACGTATTTATGACGAACGTTGCGTTTGGGATGGATATATATATATATATATATATATATATATATATATATATATAATATATATATATATATTAATGTTTAAATTATTTCTTTTATACTAACAATTTGGCAAAAAAATTAAAAATATAAATACTATTGCGAACTGACCTATTAATCTTAATTTTTCGTTCAACTCCTTCAAACTATGATTGAGTTTAAAATATCATGTTTATCCACGTTATTTGTTATAAAATTTTGAATAGTTCATTTTTTATTGTGAAAAAATTGGTAAAACGGTGCTATAATTTAGATGTAAGAAAGAGCAGACCAGAATGCTTGTGAAGTTTGGGAATTCTATCAGGAATGGTGGCCTAAAGGATCGACTTCAAATAGAAGGAGATTCTCAATTTTGTGTCTTCAGCGATTACGGAAAAACTGTTCAAGGAATTTTGACCGTTGAAACTTGATCATGTTACAGGGCATCCCGAAGTCGTGTCATATTTTTTTCATGGACATATTTGGTACCATTTTTTTAGAAAATCGGCAAAAACTTTTTACCGGCTTTCTTATATAGTAAGTTTTGGTGGAGGTGATGAAATTAAAATGTGGAAATGTCTCTGTTTTCGGAACCTGGGTTCTAAATAAATTGAAAATAAATTGACAAAAATATTGAGAGAAAAAAATTATTCTTCATAAAAAAGATTTGATTGGCCTAGTGAAGTACCTTTATTTTTGATTAAATCTAAAATTGTTATCCAACAGAAGTACTAATTTTTGACAAACGGATTTCGGAAGATGACTAAGTTAAATTGTTATGCGGAATCTAGAAATGTCGGATTGATGGACTAATATTTACGTGCGTAGCACCGGTTTACTAACTTGTTGTAAGTGAAAATGGATTTTTTAAACTAAGTAATATTAATTGGGGTGCCTAAATGAACCTAGAGATCAACTCTCTAAACAGCTAGAATATACACTCAGAATATTTTTTCAGTATATCGTCTACAGTGATCTCAAAGAAACCTTATACCAAATCTGATCTAATATGTTCTAAAATAGTTATTCATAGTCATTCCAAAATCTCCCTAATATTTGAAATTGGATAGTTATTGTGTACAATTATACCGTTTCCTTTAAATATTTATTGAAATGGATTATTTTGGTTTTACCTTAATGATTTTATGGTATTTCTTACTAATATTTGCAACAGAGTTAAAAAGGGCATTTGACACACAACGCACCGGGTTTACTACATCCAGCATTAGGGTGTATTTTGACGTTGAAAAGGGAAGTCCAGTAATACTGATTTTACCAGGTCTCTCTGACTTGTAAAATCTGTAGACGATAAGCTGCTAGAGCAGTCTAAAGAGCCTTAATACGATGTCATTGGCTATACAATTTTAAGCTAAAAGTATTTTTTAGGTTTACAAAATATAAAAAAATATATATTCAGGAAAAAACTCATAATAACAAGTAGTTGAAGTTTACTATACTGAAATGAAACTGTACAAAAATAATCGAAAGGGACAAAATAAAGTAAGAAAAGCAGACTGGAGAGACACCGTTAGCAGCAATAATAAGTAAATAAATAAATAGAATATTCGTCAAAAATCAATAATTTTAAATTTAATATTTTTATTTTTTTTTTTTGATTGTTCACTAACCAGATAAAATCCTAAAATATTCTTTAAATCGTTGCTATTCAATTAGGTAAATTTTATACAAGTAAAAAGTATTGTTCAGTATATCCGTAAAAAAACAAGTGCTTCGTTATTTATTTATTTTTCAAAAGAAATGTATGAATATAATAATTATTAAGATATCTAAGTCAATGTATTTATCCATATTTATAAGAACAAACCAATAAACATTGTATGCGCTACCAATTGAAGCTTTTCAGGGTAACTTTGGTTACCAGGTAATATTTATTACATTTATTACACTGTAAACAAAATAGCCAGCCATCTATTTGGATTTTGTTCTTTCATCAAATGTTTGCTTTCAGCACTTACAAAGTATTGAAAATAATTCTAACATGTATTAATATCACATCAGATAAATCATATTGCCTCATATTGGCATCTATATAAACTATCAAGTATGTATTGTGCTTAAAAACGAGATTTGTCCTGAATATAAACGTGCTTTTGCTAAGATTCGAAACAATGACTTGAGTTTATTCGAAATCAATTGAAAAATATACAACAGCAATAAATAGGTTAAATTCTAATGAAAATATCCCAGTCGCTCGCGAAATTATACTAATCTAATATTATGGAAAGCTCAAAAGAACCTTACCTAAGGTCAACCAAAACACAACAATGTAAACAGCAACGAATTTCCTTGCACCTTTCATATTTTATTTTTGCCAGAAACTAAACAAGAAAGTCAGCAGCGACGAAAGCAACAGTCACGCACCACGGCAGCTAACAAAGCAACCCCGATTTACATTTTCAAAACATCCTAGAAAATGTGCGACATCCCGATTGGTGAGAATCACGTCAGGAATGTCTCAGCGACCGATCAGAATACCATTCTACTCCAACGAATGCCGGTACAAAACTGAAAAGGAGTTGAGCAATGGCTATCGGTAGTTACCACACACGTCAACTCCGTCTCGACTTGGCGAACGCGCCGTTGCCGATGTTGGCGTGGTTCTCAACTCCCGCGAGTGGGATCTTTCAACTATTTACACATTCATTTCAATGAACAGAGTTGGATTTTGGATGATATTTTTCTCAAGGTCATAGTCAGCGGTCGTGCAATTTTTAAGAATTAACACTTTTAGTCTTAAAAATACATTTTTGAAGCATATGAAAATATATGCATATGTTTGCGAAATGCAAAAATTTACATTTGTTTCGAGAGGTCGTTCCGACCCTTAGAGCATTTACTTTCTAGAAATAGCCTGCAGTGCACAAATGTCGTGGTAAGACTAAGGAGAGAGAGGGCAATAGAGAGGGCAAGAGGCTATTTCACTCGGTTGGGAGCTGCTTTCAATAAAGCATGTTGTTCATTGGCTGCGTCCACCGACCATCCACCCACTAAGTGAAATAGCCTCTTACTGTTTCTATTGCGCTCTCTTTCTAGCGTTGCCACGATTTTATGCTTGACAGGCTATATCTAGATGGTAAATGATCTAAGTTCCGACCATAACACTTAGTATCAATAAGTAATCAATAAATTATAACACACAAATATAACATTACATTAATATATATCTAATACCAGTACAAAATTTGTTTTTGTTCTAATAAACACCACAGATCATAAACACTCCATTTCTATGTTTGTGATATTTTAAATAGAGACTTGACATACGTCAGAACTCAGAACATCACAAAATACTTGCCATTACCTTAGATCATTTACTTCTAGATGTAGCCTGTAACGCAAAAAGCTCGTGTCCACGATTAGAACGAGAAGGCAATAGAGAGGGTAACAGGCTATTTCACTTGGTGAGTTGAAGCAGCCAATGAACTACAAGCTGGACGTATTTCATTGGAAGCAGCTCTCAATGGAGTGAAATAGCCTCTTACCCTCTCTATTGCCCTCTCTTTCTAGCATTGATACAATTTTGTAATTGCATGCTAACTCCAGAGGGTACATGCTCTAAGGCCATTACATTAGTGTGCTAAGTTCATATTTCTCATTAAAAAATAAATATTTTACATTAAGGCTTTTGAAAAAGAGTGGCAGTCATTTGAGGCTGAAGGATGGAAGCGAAAACTTCTTACGAAATATTCTTCCCTTCTCTCGTTAGCTCATTGTCTCTATTTTTCTTTCTTTATGCCATTCTTAGTAATGGATATAAATATCAGGTGAATTAAAATTATCAGTATTTTGTTACGACTTAAGTATTCCTAATCCTAATTTAATTCTTAATTTAGATATATCTGCGAAGAAATATAAATTTAGATATTGAGTGTTTGTAAATAGTTTTGTTCATATGAATAAGTATTAGAAGACAATATGTCAAAGAAAAGTTCGTTTTGTTCTTAGCTAATATCATTACAAAAACATAACATTTATACAAAACAATAAATTATATACATATATATTCAACGGTAGCAACAATTTAAAATTTTTAAGTTCTTATTCTATATAATATTAAAATGAGTTTTATTCATATATACATGTACATCAGTGCCTCTATAGAGTGGTAAACGTACTTTGTTTATTACGATAACAAAACGGTGTAAACAAAGGACATGTTTTGCTTAATGTGTATCCTTCTATGAGTCTATGAGCCCTATTCATAGTCTTTTAAGTTGGTGCTTAAGCTTGCCTTCATAAACGCTGCCTTATAGGTATTAAGTTTTGGTAAGATGAAAGTTTTAATAGATCTTTTCACCCATTTTAAAGCGCAGGCGCGTTTGGCATGTTAAAAAGGCAGGATATGAAAGTTTCGTGCACTTTTCACAAATATGCATGGGGAACTAGTATTAATACCCTTATTATTAATGAAGTTAACTGAAATATTAATTAGTGGAGCTTTATTTGTACATCTTTCAATTAAAGCAAATAACTGCATTAAATTATAATTGTGGTTAAAGTGATATCTTGGTCAATAAGGCGAAAATAAGGCTGATTTATTTGACAGGTTAGGACAAAAATGATACTCATATTAGATTTAAAGTAATTAATATACTGACAATTAATAAAATAAATAATAGAAATACAAAATACAAATTTAATTAATTTATTATTACTATGGTTTTATTAGTCATTGTCTTTTTTACTACAATTTGTGACCTAAATTATGTTATCTTTCGACTGACAAATATATGTAAGTTAATTTATAAGATTTTCATGAAATCTGTACAAAAATTGTATGTAATATTACTGAAGACTGTACAGTTGGTACAAATAAAATATAAAATTCAGTATACAAAGATTTATTTAAACTTAATTTTCATCTTTATGTCTGGTCACGGTACATTATGTACAACTGAATTGGAAAAAGTTAGCACTCGTTTTATTTAATGTTATATCTTTTAGCATGTTATTGTCTTAAAAACACATACACATAAACACATATATGTATCTTTATTTGCATAATCAATTACTTGTAATCGACCATCACTTAGTTGACATCTCTAACTCATAAATCACATTTAACACATTATAGATAAACTTTTAACTGTTTATTCTTTTCGTTGATCTACTAAGCTTTCGACGAGATTCGATACAAGACTTTGGATAACTAATAAAGTCAAATAAATTCTCCAAAAATGATTTACTGTACATATGGCTCCCACCTATTCCATGACATTAATGCTTTTTGCTCCATGTTAATTAAAATCGTTTTACTGACAGTTCACTTTAAGTTTATAACTATTAAAACTTTACTACTAATACTAAATTAGTAAATTACATTGAAAATATTGTATTCACGTAATAAACAAACATAAAAAGCACGAAAAAATTGGCAGGCGTTGACGCATGCTCATAATTTTTTTTTCAATTATGTAAAGGTCTATTAAGAACGATTTATAAAGATAAAACTTAAGATCAAAGAGTATAAAATAGACAGGGAAAAGCTCGTAAGAGGTAATGTAAAATTGAAGTAAACGAGTTTCAGCGCCACTGCTGAGACAGGCCAAATGTAAGGATTTCAAGAAAATTTGAAAACTGTGCCAAAACTCGAATTGCAAAATAATTCAGTTTAATTGAAAGTGCATCAATTTATTTTTTGTTGATTTGAAGCAAAGAAAATAATACATATTAATATATCGGGTTGGCCATTTTAATCTATGCACCCAAACCGCTTCGTTTGTAAGCATGGTATTAAAAAAAGTTCGTACAAAACTTGTTCACAGTGAAGGGGGACACCTTTTGTTGCAATTAGTTTTGACCTTGAGCTTCATTTTAAGGTCATTTGAAGGTCAGGGTGATTTTTTTTAAAATTGGAACCTCTGTTTTTGACACCGTATTCGAGAACAGCGGGAAATTTTAGGTCTGAACTGATAATAAAACAATTTTTTCTAACCTTCAAAAGGTTATTTCAAGGTCAAAATCTTTAGAAACTAAATAACAATGACACAGGCACCTGAATGATAATTATCGCATCACAGTAATAGAAAAAATATATTTTGAAATAAATTTTCTTGTTTTCTGGATAAATCATTTAAAACTTCTTACTGTATATATAATAATAACTGCTTATTTCCTTAATTTCGTCTAATGATTGCGCTAATAAGGTATTTAACATGCCGTAAAAGAAGAAAACAATTTGTGTACACTTTTTCTACCGAGAATAGTGCTAAAATGTAAAAATATATTGTTTAACATGTTTACATCAAGGTCATATTCTCACAAAATTGTATCTATATCACCTCAGACGTAAGTTGGCATTTAAAAAAATACTCTGACCTTCAAATGATCTTGAAAATGAAGTTCAAGGTCAAAATTACTTCTACCAAGAGATCTTGAACAAGTTTTTTATGAACTATTTATTCATACCATGCTTAGGAACGAACCGATTCGGATGCATAGATTAAAATTATACTAACATTATACTAACATATGCTAGCAGCTAGCAAATTTTCTCCATTGCTTTCCCTACAATAAACGACTAACAATTAAACACTATTTTCATTAACATTTTTTGAAATAATATTACTACATAAATATTAGTCTTGTCTATCTATACTATTATAAAATTGTAAGTTATGTTGCAAAGCCTATAGTTTGCCTTAAAATCTGGTGTACATTTTATCTCCCTACATTGACAGAAACAGTAGATATAGCGAAAAAACTGCTACAATGTTGGGTAACATAATGCAGTAGTGGTTCCACTGCACGTACTAAATATTAGATAGTTGCATTAGCTTAGCTTTTATTCAAAATTTAGAACATGCCATTGTAACTTGTTTCGATTTATAAAAATTCAACTGATATACCTAGCGTAATTTTACAGGGTGTTCCGTATATAGGCTAGGTGAAACATATAGTGGTATAGAATTATCTGGGTTTAAAAAGTCTCTAAAAAAACGTTATATTGGTGGTTCTTAAGCAGCTGATTATATAGTGAGTGGCATTAGGTATAGGGGGTGGTTCAAAAGAGTTGAACTGTAACAGTAAAACTGTCAGGCATAGAAAGTACTTAGTTGTACCTTTGCCTTATGACCCTGAAACTGTCGTCTCTCATCTTTTCAAAATTATTTACAACAACCAAGATCAATTCAACGACTCCGAAACATACTGCATAGAAAATAACGTAGAAGTTCCCATTCTTGAAATTTTATCCTTCATTCTGTCCGACAAAGAAATCAAACTCAAAATCTGCCAAAACATTGTTACAACTCCTACCGAAGACGAAATTCTTATAATAATACAACAATACCACTGTGGTAAAAACAACCTCCATCGTGGCATTAAGGAATCCATCAGACGCATTAGGGAAAAATACAATTGGACCGGCTTAATTAAAACTGTAGAACAATTCATCAAATCCTGCGAAACTTGTTAAAAGGTAAAGTTCTGTAGGAAAAATCTAAGTGCACCTTGTTATTACGGAAACACCCAAGACTCCTTTTGAACTTATTAACATTGACATTTTCGAGTATCCATCTAGAAATCATGCACTGACTATTAGGGACGAACTCACGAAATTTTCGCAAGCCTACCACATAAACGACAAAACAGCTTCAACTGTCGTAAACACCCTTCTGATTTTCTTTCAACATTACGGAACTCCCCTTTGCGTCCATTGTGACTATGGACGTGAACACCTTAATGCGGGATTTATGCCAACTATACGACATAAAACTTACATTCTCCAGCGTTCAACATCCCGAGTCAAACGGTTCTATTGAAAGATTTCACGCGACTTTAGCAGAAATGATAAGGGCAAATACAGTGGAACATACAGACGAACATCCATTTAACGTCCTCCCTTATGCCATCATCTGTTATAATAACACGAAAAATAAAACCACCGGTTTCACGCCCTATGAACTCATATTTGGGCACACTTCAAGTAGGCCTCCAGAAACCCTTTACAACCAGGAAAAACTTATTTCGAAATACGTAAGAGTCCTAAATAACAGAATGGACTATTATTACAGACTCGCCCGTGACCGAAAGACAGAAAGAAAAATCTAAAGTGCGATTTGACCAACACGTTTCTACTAAACAACCCGATTACAAAGTAGGCGACAAAGTCTACGTAAAAGAGTCCTAAATCAAAAAAAAAGCTGAAAACAAATTCACCTACCCTTCGAAATTACCGCAATACGAAGAAATCTGCCACCGTCATAAATTTGCAAACAAACCAAATAACTAAAGTTAACTTTGACAGACTAAAACCTTATTTTGAATAAATCCCTTCTTTTCAGATTCTGTGGTCTGTTTTCAGTCGTGAACCTTCAACAGTACTCCATTACGCCTGTTAACAATACTATAGGAGTTTTCTTTCATGAAGAAGGAACCCTTAAAATTTCTAATGACAAATGGACACTCCTTGTTTACAAAGATCTAAACCCCTTTCGAGACGCTATTTTTAACAACGACAATATACTGAACAGACTTTTAGAAACTATTAGCGACAACAAAAGCAACATTGAAATCTTCCAATCAAAAGTACAGACTCACGTAAGCCTCCTGAAACAAATATCTAAATCTGTTAACATCAAATATACAGAAATTTTCGCTGACACTGAGACTTACAGTACCAACAGAAAGAAACGCGGACTCATTAACGGACTGGGATCAATTTGGAAATCTATTTCCGGTAACTTAGATACAACAGACGGACAATACTTTAGTGACTCTATAAATAAAATTACTAAAGACCAGCATCAAATTGAAAACTTAATGAAACGACAATTATCCGTAACAACTTCGGTCATTAAGAACCTTAACACCACAATACAAAAATTTCAGACCGAAGAGAAAATATTTTCGGAAAATATTGAAGCAATTAGGAAGTCAATTGAGTTCATTACAGACGTTCTTGCTTTTATGAACTTCAAGCCAATGTCTTGGATTTGGAAAGCTTAATGGAAAGTTACGTATACATTGAAGATCCTCTCAACGATGTATTAACTGCAGTCTCTTTCGCCCGTCTAAAAATTTTACATAGTACCATTATAAACCCAATAGATTTGGTCGATTCCCTTCAGAAAATATCACACTCACTTCTTGAAAATAACTTACCACTTCCAACCTATAGTTCAAATGTTGCTAGATACATCGATCTAATAGAATTGGAAGCTTTTCAGATCAATACTAAAATTGTTTTTATACTAAAAATTCCCTTAGTCAATCCTGAAACTTATACACGTACTGCCTGTATCCTATCCCAGTTTTGGATAATCGAACAGGATTTCACCATATTCGTCCAACAAAATTAAAATATATCGCGAGAGATGACGATTCGCTATTGTACGCATCTTTCGAAGACCTGAGTGCCTGTAAGCCATTATCTAAAGAACATAAGATCTGTTCCAAAGTTATTCCACACACCATAGACAAAGAATCCTTTTGTGAAGGACAGCTTCTTCGACAACCAGCAGCACTTCCACCAACTTGTGAACCTGTAATATTAAATGTCGAAGAATATAATATTCAAGAGATTAACCTGAACCTTTGGCTCATCTCAATTTCCGGACAGTTGCTCATCAACATTAAGTGCAAGGGAGAAGATGTCGTTACCCAATCCATATCGACAAATTCTCTATTGACCATTCAAACCAGTTGCAATGCCTTCATCGGTAACACCAGGGTCCATGCCAGAAGGACCACCAACAACGTTGACAACATCATACTTAAGAGTCCCCAGTCAACATCCCCTGCAACTGTTGCGACAACATACCAACCATCAGTCAACTTCCAAAGTTGAAACCCATTAGACTACAGGAATTGGATGTCTGAGACCGGAAGCTTAGCCAATACTCCAGGGAATTGGAAAAGCTCATAGACCAACCGTTCTTGGATAAACACACCTCCTGGTTTACGATCATCACAATAGCAACAACCGCAATTGTGGTTCCTTTCTATCAGCATCATCGGAAAGAAATTCCAGAAGCCCCCAACGATCAGCCCTTCTGCCGATCCAGCACCACCACCAGGTCCATCAACCATCAATTGTAGGGTAAAGCTCCACAGCCTCCTGAGTCCTGTCGATGATATTGATTTGCAGAACCTCCCTTAAAAGTCGACGCTGTAGCATCAACTTTTTATTATGAATGGGAGTTGTTATATAAGTTATTCCATCAACTTATATGAAAACACCAAGCAACAAGTTGCCAGCTGAATCAGCATACATGTGTCGTCTCCAGTTACCTGCAGACGAACATCCGTGCGAAATGCAAATGCTGCGAAAGCTGAGTCAGCATTCGCAGGTTATAAATTAATATAATTTCATTGTATCATTATTCACTATTACTTACAGTTCTGTCTAGTTTAGTTTACCACGTAATTTTGTCTTTTTATTGTTATAAAGTTTTATTGTTATTTTCAAGTTATTATTTTTATTAAAAGTATTGTGCAACTATAAATAAAATCTTTTTTTTTAAAGAGAAATTTTGAAAGTGTGATATAACATATATATATATATATATATATATATATATATATATATATAATTGATTTCGGTAATAACGGCTGATAACTTTCAAATATTACAAGAAAATATCGGGACGCAGCCAAAATTCTTGGGTTACAAGGAAATATTCTTTTAACTTATTTCTGAGAGCTTTCGAAATTATTTTATTTCATCGTCAGTCAGTATACTAAGTACAAATAACACAAATATTAACAATTTAGAAGTAAAAAACTACTCACTTACGTAAGTCGAGGTTGTGTAAGCAGAAAAACATCTATAAAACTTTAGAATGTTCTTAAAATTTTTTTTGGCAATTCAGCTAACAAAATTGTCACGTTGGCATATTTAATTTGAAGACATGTGATTTTTTAAAGCACGAGTAAACTATTTTTATTCTTTGTAACTTACTCATGAATTGAAATATTATTAAGGAAACAAAATTCATGGAGTAGCAAAAATGTTGACTTTTTATTTAATCAATCTGCGAAATCTGTATTATATTCAGATTGATTATGAGTGTTTGAAAACTTATTCTCCATTTCCAGTAAGTTACAATATATCATTTAAATTTTGTAAATCTGTCTTTTTATTGATGGTATTAGACTGGCCGTTAATGAAGACCATCTCCAAGAAGCTACGTTTAAAACTATTACGTTCAATGGCCAGAACTTGCGGATTTTCAAAGGAAGGAGAATGGTTATGTTGTAAACAGTGGGTGGCTAAAGCACAACTTTTCTTTTTTAGTTTTATATCACTCTTGTGTAAGGTCATTCGGTGTTTCAAATTTCTTGACATCTGATGAATATAGGAAGCAGGGCAGTTGCTACAGTCGATTTTATATATATGGATTTAAGATCATTAGGAATTTTATCTTTTGTTCTGCTAAATAGATGATTTAATAGATTTATGAGCAAATTTTATACTAGTTTCGTTTTTGAAAATCTTCAATACTTTTGGAGTTAGTTCTTTGATATATGATATAGAGGCATAGCAGTAATTTGCGTTAGAAGTTTCTTGGTTAATATTCTTTACATGAAAATTATTCTGACTTGTTGATAAGGAAGTGTTTATATTGTTACGATGTTCAAAACTATCTCTCAACATACTTGGGGTATTAAATAATATTTTGTTAAGTAATTTATAAGGATAAGAATTATCAATTACCAAGTTTATTTTCATTTTAAGTGGGCGATTTGAATGAAAATTCATATATCTTCCTGAACTGCTAGGTTTCCTATACCCATCTTATTTTAGAATATTGTCAGTGTCCCTAAATATTCGTGTGTCCAAAAAGGGAATACTATGTGATTTATCTTCTTCTTCAATAGTGAATTGCAAATATCTATTTTAAGTGTTAAAAATGTTTAAAAGTTCAGCTTTGCTACCAACAGGAACACTACAGACAATATCATCTACTTATTTTTTTTAAAATGGAATGTTAAAACTAAGTTTAGGTATACATTCAGTGACCAGATCGTCCATAACGTACTGAGCAATAATAGGAGAAAGCTTAGAACCCATTGGTGACCCAAAAACCTGCTTATAAAACTTTCCATCAAACGAAAAAAACAGTGTTAGTGAAAACAAATTTAATTAGCTCAAGGAAGTTATTTTTACTAATATTCGAGTGAGGGGAAATTGAAACCCAATTTCTATCAATTATAAGTTCTACCAAATTTAAAGGAATGTTTGTGAAGAGTGATTTTACATCAAGACTAACTAAAACGTAATTTTGAGGTAACGAATAATTATTATAGGTATTGGAAAAAGCAAAAGAGTCTTCAACATAAAACTCATTGTCTTTATTGTATGCTCTTGTAAGGACATCTAAAAAAAGTGCGGCAATACCTGAATTGGGCGCATCAATAGAAGAGACAATTGGACGTAATGACAATTCCTAATGATCTTAAATCCAACGTTATATATAAAATCGACTGTAGCGACTGCCCTGGTCAGACGACAAGAAATTTGTAACACCGAATGACCATACACAAGAGTGATATAAAACTAAAAAAGGAAAGTTGTGCTTTAGCCACCCAATGTTTACAACATAACCATTCTCCTTCCTTTGAAAATCCGCAAGTTCTGGCCATTGAACGTAACGGTTTTAAACGTAGCTTCTTGGAGATGGTCTTCATTAACGGTCAGTCTAATACCATCAATAAAAAGACAGATTTACAAAATTTAAATGTGATTTATTGTAACTTACTGGAAATGGAGAATAAGTTTTCAAACACTCATAATCAATCTGAATATAATACAGATTTCTCAGATTGATTAAATAAAAAGTCAACATTTTCGCTACTCTATGAATTTTTGTTTACTTGATAATATTTCAATTCATCAGTAAGTTACAAAGACTAAAAATAGTTTACCCGTACTTTAAAGAATATATATCACATGTCTTCAAATCAAATATGCCAACGTGACAATTTTGTTAGTTGAATTGCCAAAAAAAAATTTAAGAATATTCTAAAGTTTTATAGATGTTTTTCTGCTTACACAACCTCGACTAACGTAAGTGATTAGTTTTTTACTTCTAAATTGTTAATATTTGTGTTATTTGTAGTATATTGACTGGCGATGAAATAAAATAATTTCGAAAGCTCTCAAAGTTAAGAGAGTATTTCCTTGTAACCCAAGAAGTTTGGCTGCGTCCCGATATTTTCCTGTATTATATTAGATCATTCCCGAATTTGAAGGAGACCAAATCTCCTTGGCCACCTTCATACATGCTTGTAACTGTGCTTACAACATGTCGAACGCGGATCAAACATTCCTATTGGTGATCCACATTAAAAATAAATAAAGAGGGAAAGCGGCGCAATTAATAAACTCTAGAATCCCTTCGTCGATTAACCCGCTTCTCACCCTACATTTAGGAGATTCTTGTGATCTTTCGTCATTAATTCACGATCTCCAACGGTTAACACAAATCGCCAATGAGTCTCCCCTGACATTCTACAACAGACTTCAGGTTTTGAGTGCGAAAATGCACTCTTGTATTTAAAAATCACCAAATCTAAGCAATGAGCAGAAAGATACTCCGACTACACTTGTTGATACCACGGTTCTAATCACGCTTCTTACAGGATTAAAACCAAGTCTAAGCCAAATAAATCATTCCAGCAATCCCAAAGACCTTCTGGAGGCACACTCTCGAATCAGACGAGAACTTCAGTTGTCATACTTTGAAGAACAAAAGATAAATAAATTCGCTCAACCTAAGCCCTCTTTTCAGGCTAGGAAACCCATTCAACCATCGAAATGTTGAAATTGTGGACGATTAGACCACATTGCAATAGATTGTCGGTTGCGACAACAAAACAACCCTCAATCTTAAAACCAAAATATTAGACCTAATTTTGTAGGGCAAATTAGTCTTCGAGACCAAACCCTTCTCCAAATAATAGCAATAAAACCAAATCAATTCCGACCGTCTGTAATACAGACAAACCCACACTATCGCCCAGAAAGGACACATCATTTCAATGAACACCTAAATACTGATTATCATGAATATTCAGAAAACGGTACGGTTATAATACCGAAAATAGCCCATACATTTATGAAGATTACAGTCAAAATCCTGTTGAATATGACATAGAGCAAACTTTAGTAGATAACTTCGTAACACCATTGAATTGCCACGAATACCAGGATTTTCTAGCTCTCCCGAGCCTAGATCAGCCCCCCGATCCAACAACTACTATTTTCGAAGTCCAAACCCAAATCCAGAATTTGAATCTGGAAGATGTCCACCCGAATGCGAATTTCCCGGAACAAGCATTCCTCTCCTAAGTCAAGTCCAAAAATTTATATTACATTCACGACGCTCCCGGAAAGTTCAAACTTCTCATTGATACCGGTGCTGGTATCTCCATTTTTAAACAAAACACCATTAAAAATTTTCGTCAAAGATTTACCGAAAAAGTGACAATCCAAGGTATCACTCAAGAGAAAATTCCGATCTCTCATCCACCCTCATTCCATTCTCCAAAGGTAATCCCCATAAGGTTTTTATCTACAATCTAGATATTGAGTTTGATGGAATTTTAGGTCTAGACCTTCTTGAACATTATGGATGAATAGTTGACCTAAAATCCAAACAGTTAGTTACTAACTTTAAAACTATCCCCCTACATAAAGTAGTCGATCAGTATAATACACAACCACCAGACACACCCAATACTAACACACAAATTCTTACACAGAACAATCAAATAACTATTCAAGCAAGAACCGAACAAATTTTCAAGCTCAAATTCGTTCTTTTTAAGAGTGACGCAATTTTACCTACACCAGTAATTGACAAAGTACAACTTCCCAACGGAGTTGTACGCGTGAATTCAAATTCTTATTGCTGACGTCAATAATAAACGCGAACGGGATGCCTAAAACTCTTAATTTTTCCGATCTTCACTTAGAATCTCTTGACCATACACACCCTGTCCTAAATCTAAACACTCAGGACTACTCTAACTCTCTAAACTTAGACAGAAACTTTACTATCAGGGAACAAATGCGAACAGAACATCTAAACGACGGAGAGCAGGAATTAATAATTCGAAGATATTTTCTATCTTGAAGCGATGTTTTGAGTTTTACTAATGCCGTCAAACACTCTATTGACACGAATAATGCCAAGCTCGTTTTCACGAAATCTTACAGATAAGTCCATAAAGAGGAAGTGAAAAAACTGCTTGACCAAGGCATAATCAGGCACTCCCCTTCTTATTGGTGCTACCCCTTATGGGTGGTCCCCAAGAAACACGATGCTTATGGTAAACAAAAGTGGCGAATTGTTATCGGCTATAGGAAGTTAAACGAACTCACTGTAGACGATAAATATCCTCTGCCCAACATTTCTGATGTCCTCGACAAACTTGGTAAATGTCAATAATTTTCGACACTGGATCTGGCTTCCGGGTTCCACCAGTTGGAAATCCTTGAGGAAGACATTCACAAGAGCGGTTTCTCTGTTGACAATGGTCAGTTCGTTCGTATGCCATTTTGTTTGAACAATGCACCTTCTACGTATCCAAAATGAACGTTGCCTTGTTTACATGGATGACATCGTAGTCTATTCACCAACCATCCATGAGCATATGTCCCGTTTGACAGAAGTCTTTAAGCGTCTTAGACAGTCAAACTTGAAAATTCAACCTGACAAGTGTGAATGTCTCCGTAAGGAAGTTGTTTACCTAGGTCATCTTAGCACCCAAGAAGGAGTGAAACCAAACCCTTCAATGGTTGAATGCATCCAGAATTTTCCTCAGCCCCCAAACTCCATAAGATCTTTTCTAGGTCTCGCTGGATATTACTGACGTTTAATACCCAATTTCGTTAAGATCTGGGAACATCTAAAACCTGCAAAAAGACGTCAAATTCATCTTTGACGCAGATTGCAAGTCTTTCTTCAATGAACTGAAGCAAGCGCTTGTATCTGACCCTATCTTGATATACCCAAATTTCGAAGAACCATTCCTGCTCACTACTGATGCCTAGTGCTTTTGCAATGGGAGCGGTTCTTTCACAAGGCCCTGTAGGAAAAGAGATGTTCCTATAGCATATGCTACCCGTATTCTCTGCGCTGCAGAAACTCGATACTCTACCATCAAACGGGAACTGCTGGCCATTGTTTGGGCAGTCAAGCACTACAGACCGAATCTTTTTGGGAGAAAGTACTTTATCTGCGATCACCGCCCACTTCTTGGCTCTTCTCTATCAAAGATCCTTGCAGTCGTCTAGCTAGATGGCGCCTCAAGCTAGAGGAGTATAACTATAAAATCGAATACAAGCCCGGCAAGGTAAATTTGAACGCAGACGCTCCTTCCCGTATCAAAATTAATCACTTCAAACAATGCACCGACTTTATTTCTAAAATCAACATTTTTGCTAATAACGAAACCGGCCCAGAACAACCAGACTCCGATAACGAATGACAACACAATTTAATCGAGTTGTTCAACTATATAAAACCGAGTCGATTATCGATTATTCAAAAATCGAAATCTTTAACGCCCAACTTTTAGACAAAACTCACAAACGAATAGTCACTTTCTTCTGACAAAATAAACTCAATGACTTGCATTACAAAATCTTCGAAGACATTTTCGAAGAAGACCCAAATTTCACTACTGATACTCTAAACGTTCTAGCCAGTAAAACTGTAAGGCATAGAAAATATTTAATTGTCCCTTTACCCTTTGATACTGGAACAGTTGTCTCATATCTATTTAACATCCTTTATAACAACCACGATCAATTCAACGAATCGGAAACTTTTTGTATTGAAAACACTATCCTTTATACTTGCAAAGACGTAAAACTTAAAATTTGTCAAAATATTGTGACAACCCCCTCCCAAGACGAAATTCCCGTTATATTGTAGCAGTACGACTGCGGCGAAAATAACCTCGATCGTGGAATTAATGAGACCATCCGACGCATTAAGGAAAAGTATAATTGAATTGCACTGGACTAATCAAAAGTGTAGAGCAATTTATTAAGTCCTGCAAAACTTGCCAAAAGGTAAAGTTCTTTAGAAAAAAACTTAAGGCTACTTTTGTCATAACTGAAACACCAAAAACGCCCTTCGAACGTATCAACATTGATATTTTCGAATATCCAACTAGAAACTTCGCACTGACTATTAGGGATGAACTCCCAAATTTACTCAAGCCTATTCTATTGGTGACAAAACAGCTAAAACTGTAGTGAACACCCTCCTAATATTCTTCCAACATTACGGTACACCTCTTCGCGTCCATTGTGATTATGGACATGAATTTCATAACAGTCTCATAAGGAACCTGTGCGAACTATATGACATAAAACTATCCTTTTCAAGTGTCCACTATCCCGAATCAAACGGTTCTATCGAAATTTTTCACGCGACTTTTAGCGGAAATGATAAGGGCAAATACAGCTGAGCATCGAGACGAACATCCATTCAACGTCCTCCCTTACGCAGTAATCTGCTACAACAACACTAAAAACAAGACTACCGGTTTCACGCCCTATGAACTTATCTTTGGGCACACTTCTGGTAGACCCCCGAAACAATATACGATCAGGAAAAACTCATTTCTAAATACGTTAGGGACTTTAACAACAGAATGAACTACAATTATAGACTTGCCCGCGCAAAAACCGACCAACAAAAACAAAAATCTAAAGTTAGATTTGACAAACATGTTTCTACTAACCAACCAGAATACAAAGTAGGCGACAAAGTTTACGTGAAATAGTCTCAGATTAAAAGCAAATCCGAAAACAAATCCAATAGACCTTTTGAAATTACCGCGATACGAAAAAACGCTGCCATAGTCACAAACTTACAGACGAACCAAATCAGTAAAATTAACTTTGACGGACTAAAACCATATTTTGAATGAATCCCTTCTTTTCAGATTCTGTGGACTGTTGTCAGTCGTGAACATCCAACAATATTCTCTTACACCCGTTAACAATATAATAGGAGTTTTCATCCATGAGGAAGGCACACTTAAAATTTCAAACGACAAATGGACACTTCTTGTCTTCAAAGACCCCAGCCTTTTCAGAAATGCTATTTCAAATAATGGGGCTATACTAAACCGAATTTTAGAGACTATTAAAATCATTTCAGCCATAAATACAGACCCATGTGAGCCTCTTCAAAACAAATTTCTAAATCCGTTAACTCTAAATATACAGATATCTTCGCTGACACTCACACTTACCCTACTAACAGAAGAACACGCGGGCTTATTAACGGACTGGGAACAGTTTGGAAAGCTATTTCAGGAAACTCAGACGTAACAGATGGTGAATATATAAATTTTCTGCTTATGCGACCATTTTGCCAAATGACTGTATAACTGAAATTACTAAAGACCAACACTAAATTCAAGGCTTAGTAAAGAAACAAATATCTGTAACAGTCATTACGAGCCTCAACAACACTTTACAAAATTTCAATCTGAGGAGAAACTATTCTCGAATAACATTGAAAAAATACGGCAGTCAATTTTATACAATTGAAATGATCGGGATTTTCATGAATTTCAAATCACTATCTTGGATCTGTTTGAAAGCCTAATGGAGAGTTACATATTTATCAAAAACACTCTTAATGATGTTTTAACTGCAGCCTCTTTCGCCCGCTTAAAAATTTTACATAGTTCGATCATAGCGCCTGTAAAATTGGTCGATTCCCTTCAAAAAATTGCTCAATCATTTCATGAAAATAACAACAGGTCAACATTTGATCTAAGCGGAAGCACGGCATGCCGTATAGGGGTAGTAGGGGTTTTTGGGGTCGCTGATTACTATGAGAGGGTCAGTTGACCTTCATCACGTCAGGGTCAAGGGCATTTGAAGGTCAAACCCAGAGAGTTCTACCAAAAATTGTGAAAAAATGTTATGCTTATGTTTTTTAGGTGCCTGAGACCGAATCCGTAGTTGTTTAAGTGCGGTTTTTCCCAGAGGTCATTTGACGGTCAATTTGAAGGTCAAATCGAGAGACTTCTACAGAAAAATCTGAAAAAATTCATGCTAATATTTTTGCGGTCTCTGAGTCTGAATCCGTAGTTTGTTTGACCTTGCGCTTTTCCCAGAGGTTATTTGAAGGTCAATTCGAGAGAGTTCTACCACGGAAAAAATGTAAAGACCGAAAGTTCAGAGGTCATTTGCAAATCGAGTGAGTGTTCATGCTTATGAGGTCTTTGAGTCCGAATCCGTAGTTTGTTTGACCTTGCGCTTTTCCCAGAGCTCATTTGAAGCTCAAATCGAAAGAATTCTACAAAAAAATCAGAAAAAAAGTGTAGTTGCACCCAGAACACCTCGACGCGGTGGCGGTATTCAACGGAGTTGTTTCACTATCCGGCAAGGCCCCTGGGTAGCGGCTTTCATGCCGTCATGGCAACTCACAGAAAAAAAATTCGAAACAGGGCTTCGGAAACCTAGAATCGGCGGCTGGTCAGAGTTCGAAAGCGGGCTTGCAAGCGTCGTCATCGTAGGTTGGTGGGACAATTGGCCAATGTAAAGTCCAATGCGACAAGTCAAAGTTCTTACAAAAGGTCTCCAAGGCGAGGGTTGAGTGGCCTTGCCTTAACTGGCTCGAATCATAACATTGCCTTAACTGGCTTGGATAAGCTAAAACAAACTATGGATTCGGACCCCAAAAACATACGCATGAATTTTTTCAGATTATTTAGAAGAACTCTCTCGATTTGTCCTTCATATGACTTTCAAATGACCTCTCGAATAAAGCGCAAGGTCAAACAAATTACGGATTCGGACTAAGAGACCTCAGAAACATAAGCATGATTTTTGTTAGATTTTTTGGTGGATCTCTCTCGAATTGACCTTCAAATGACCTCTGGGAAAAAGCACAGTCAAACAAACTACGAATTCAGACTCGCAGACCTCAAAAACAAAAGCAAGAATTTTTTCAGATTTTTGGGTAGAACTCTCTCGATTTTACCTTCAAATGCCCTTGACCCTGACGTGATAAAGGTCAACCTACCCTCTCATAGTAATCAGCGACACGAAAAACCCCTACTACCCTATATGGCATGCCGTGTTCCCGGTTAGTTTAAATGTTGATCTGTGTAATTTACCACTTCCTATCTTAAGTTCAAATGATGCTCAATACATCGATTTGATAGAATTTGAAGCTTTTCAAATCAACACCAAAATCATTTTTGTACTCAAAATTCCTTTAGTTGATCCTGAGATTTACACCTTTTACCACCTTTATCCGATCCCAATTTTGGATGATCGAACAGGGTTTCATCATATACTTTCAATAAAGACAAAATTTATCGCGAGAGATGACGATTCGTTATTATACACATCCTTCGAAGACCTGGGTGACTGCAAGCCTTTAACTAAACATCATAAGATTTGTTTCAAAGCCATATCACATCCAATAGACAAAGATGCCATCTGCTAAGGTCAGCTTCTCAGACAGCCAGCCACACTTCCAGCAACCTGCAAAAGTTTGATATTATATGCAGAAGACTCTAATATCCAAGAGAATGACGTAAACTTTTGGTTGATCTCGATTTCAAGACCACTGGCTATCACCATCAAATGCAAAGGGGAGAATGTCGTGACACAAACAAATCCGATTGCAACGCCTTTATCGATAACACAAGGGTCCATGCTACAAGAACTTTAAAAAATGTCCAAAATATCACATATACAAACCACCCACTGGACATTCCTTTCAACTGCTGCAACGGTATGCCCGACGCCAATGAGATGACACTACACCCATCTCCGCTGTCCAGCACACGCCACCTACAGCACCATCAAACCCTAAGCCCAAAGGAAAGCTACACAGCCTCCTAAGTCCAACCGACGATACAGAACTCCAGAACTTGGCGTAAAAGTTGATGTTGTACCATCAACTTTTTTATATGGATGGGAGTTGTTATATAAGTTTATGCTATGAACTTAGAACGAACTTATATCGCAACTGCAATTCAACATTCCCAGCTGACTCAGCGACAGGTGCAGTGTCATATTACGGCGCCGCCGACATCCGTGAGAATTGCCGTGTCAACTATGCCTATTCAGCATTTATTATATTATATATTGTAAACTCTATCTTGTTTGTTATTCATTATTACTCAGAACATTTGTCAGTTACATTGTTATTTTTCATTTTTATTTTAAAGTTATAATTGTATTTGTTTTAAAAAAACATCTTTAAAAAAATAAGGACCGTAGTAGTGTTATGGCATATATATGCGAGCGATATGATATCTATATATATATATATATATATATATAGGTGATGTAACACGGTTGAATTAAACTATAAAAGTTAATTAACTGGGATAGCAGCCAATAGGTCTAAATGAAATACTCTGTAATTATGTTCGAGAATCTTGCGTGGTATACAAAGTTTATTTTCTTCAGTTCAAACTGGAAGTTAACATCTAATTAACAGTAAGTAATATTAGATATAAATTAATTACAACTAGGTACGATATGTGAGGTACGTTGTACGACGTGAAAAGCTGACGCAGATCTTCCCTATATCCAGAGGACCTGAAGGGGAGCATATTTTACGAATCCATATTACTTAGATATAACAAATGCTGAAAGCTCTGTTGGCATAATGTCCCCATAGACGTATTGTACGCGTGACATTATAATGATTTAAAGTCAGTTGATAATGCCATCATGGTAACTTGTATCCGTTAATATATATGTATATATATATAATATATATATATATTCTGGATATACACTAGCCGAAACTATGTTCCACATGGGAATGCCACAGAAGTGTTTTGGTCCAGGTTTACCGGGAAATTCATCCGCGTAGTTGACAACTGATCATCGATGGTGAAATAGACGACGTTTTGGCTTCGTTGAGGCTATAATTTATTTGCATCAAACCACGTTTTAAGTTTATTTGAATATCTATTATAAAGAAAGATCTTCAAAGTATCCATTTCTATGTAATGTGTCATCAGCAACAATATAAGCTGGTACCTCTATCTTTATATCGTATGTATACCAAAGCAAGACAGAACCTTGGGGTACCCCGGTTGGCATAGATCCGACAATAATACTAGGTTTATCTAAATAGTTTTTAATTAATTTACACTCCTTCTGCATAGAGTATTGGCCAAGAGACAGTAGTTTTGTTCACATTAGGGCTCCATAGACACCGTTTTCTAGCTGTTAAGTCTCGATTGCCTGAACTTGAAACCGTATTGTTTCATGAAGCAAACAATTTCTATATTTTTTTATTCATTCAAAAATTTTTCCGATTATTGTATGGCAATGTCGTGATTATCAACAGCTTCTTTTAGGTATGGTATAAGTGTACAAATTGTCAAAATTTCAGACTCTATTAAAGTTTGAACAATCTATTTTTTTTATCTAAATTTAAACCATGTATTACAATTTTTATTTTTCATTTTTTTAATTGACACTTCAACGATAGTTAGTTCATTGAATTCAAAGTTGGTAACAGACAATAATACGTAAGAACCAGTTCGCTTTTTTCAAACTAAATCGATAAAAGATGATAGTAGCTTTGATTGTGTCAAATAGAGAATTTACAGCATAGCTTGGAGCTATCTTCAAAAGGAAAATAAAAAGTTGGTATACATCAACAACTTAGTTGCTCAGCCTTCTACAGGAACACAATTTTTCACTAACGACAATATCATTATTTACATATACTTCACGGTTTGATGATATTGCAATAAACTCCGTGGGATCAAATGTAATTAATTTTAAAAACTGATCTTCACTTTCTAGAAACTTTATTTACACATAAAAAATCAATATTTACAACAGCTGATTTCGATAAACAATTCACACAGAATATAAACTCAACTAGCTAAGCAGTACTAAGTTATGAATTCAATACTGCCTTATATAGCGTACATCGAATTTCCCAGTCGTTCTGGATGGGTATTACATTAGTTTGCTCAGCGTCGAATCATTAGTTTTTGCCGCATTCGAAAACTCCAGTTCTTTTTTTTTATTATCCCAGCGATTGATATTTTACGTTGCTTTGGTCAGGGACGGCGTAGATAAATTTTATAACACTGCCCACCTCTCCTTTAATTCTGATCGTCCCGAAGAGAAACATCCTCTCCATGGAAGAGGGCGAGTCGATCTAAATGACCCACCATCAACTTAGCCCTTGGGTTTCGACAGATACGGTAGACAACGTCATAGATCCTCTTGACCACCTCGTATGGACCTTTTCAGACGGGTGTAAGCTTTGGAGATTTACCCTTGGTCCTCACGGGGTTGTACAGCCAGACCCTGTCCCTCTCTTGGAACATCTTGGAACAACATCTGCGTTTGGGCTAGTTCTTGTATTGCCTGCATGTTAGGTCGGAGCTGGTCGGCATAATCGTTGATGTCTTGGGACGGTTCTTCGGGGGAGCCAAAGGACAGATCGCAGGGATAATCACAGTTCTTTTCCAAATAGTACATTGGCTGGAGTCAGGCATGTACTGTTATGTACAGCTGAGCGATAGGCTTAGGAGAATAAGGGAATATGCTCATCCCAATCACACTAATTATTGTTGACCTTGGATAGGTGTTGTTCCAAGGTTCTGTTCAAACTTTCCACCATTCCGTCTGACTGTGGATGCAATGGTGTTGTTCTCGTTTTCCTGATTCCCAACATCGTACAGACCTTCTGGAATACATTCGATTTGAAGTTACGCCCTTGGTCTGAATGTAGTTCCAACGGGATGCCAAACCGACTGAATAGCTGTTCTACCAACACCGTCGCTACCGTAGTTGCCTCCTGATTAGGCATCGTGCATGCCTCAGGCCACTTGCTGAAGTAATCCAATGCGACCAAAATGTATTTGTTCCTTCTCTCAGACTCGGGAAATGGACAGGCGAAATCGATGACAATTCTCTCAAGTGGGACGCCCACATTGTACTGCTGTATTTTTCCCTTGGTCCGGGTCTTCGGGCCCTTACTCGCTGCACAGGTGTCACATTTCCGGCACCAAGTTCTGACACCTTCGAAGTAATTTACCCAGTAGTACCGCTGGCGAACTTTATCTAAGATTTCATTCATGCCCAGATGACCCCTGGTAATCCCATCATGTATTTCCGTCAGGATAGCTGGTACCTTCTTCTTTGGGACTACGAGTTCTACCACTGCATTCTCTACTCTTAGAGAGTCCCATTGGGCCCATAACGATTTCAGGACGCCCGATTATCTCGCTACCTCGTCCCATCGTGGCCTGGGTGCTACTCTCTTTTTAAGTGACAGGATGGTTCGATGTCTGGATCAGTCATTTGGTCCTGAATGCACTGTTCCGTTGTCCAGTCTTCATTGGCCTGCATTCGGATCTATCTGACGGAGATACCCTCTCGCTGTTCTGTCCTCAGACAATGTCCGCATTCTGCTCTACAGGGTCTTCTTGAAAGGCCATCGGCATTATTATTATGAAATCGTATTGGTGTAATTTCTCCATCCACCTGGTCAGTTGTCCTTCCGGTGTCTTCATGTCCAGTAGCTATTTGAAGGTGGCATGATCTGTTCGGATTAGAAAATGACAAATGGTCTACAGCCCTTATTATTGAAAGAAGTTCTTTTCTGGAGACACAATAATTTCTTTCCAGTTTCGAGAATCCACGGCTTTAGTAGTCTCGCTCACCCACGCTTCACCATCTTGCACCTTGCATAGGACGGACCCCAAACCTGTGTTGCTGGCATCGGTGTCTAAGATGAACTTGCCGGACTGTGTAGGAAATGCTAGGATTGGGCTGGAATTGAGTGCCGCCTTCAGTCGTCGGAACAATGTTTCACAGTCCTGATTCCAATGAAAGATCTCTGCTTCAGTGGTGTGCCAATGTAGGGGTGCGGCAATGATGGCAAATCCCTCAACAAATCGCCTGTAGTATGAACAGAGACCCAAGAAGCTCCGGAGTTCATGCTTTTCTCTTGGGACTGGCCATTCACGAGTGGGTTCTATCTTGTGTTCGTTTGTGCGGATTCCTGACTCAGAATCGACTTGACCCAAAAATTTAACTTCTGTTTGGAATATGAAACACTTCTTCGGGTTGAGTCTCAAGTTGGCGTTCTTAATTCTGCTAAATAGAAAATGTCGTCGAGGTATACTAAGCACGTTCTCCATGTCAACCCTCTCAATACATACTCCATTAGCCTCTCAAATGTAGCGGGAGCATTACATAACCCAAAGGGCATAACCGTGAACTGAAACAGCCCTTTACTGCTGGAGAATGCGGTCTTCTTTGTCGTTTTCGTCTAGACCAATATCCACTCTTTAGGTCTAGTGTGGAGAACCAACGGGAGCTTGCTAGTGTGATCAAAGTGTTATCAATTCGGGGTAGAGGATAGCTGTCTTTCTTCGTGACGTCATTCAGCTTTCTGTAATCCACGCAAAATCGGGTGGTTCCATCCTTTTTTTAACTAGCACAACGAGAGCAGACCATAGGCTGATGGATAGCTCGATAAGTCCATTTTGTAACATGGACTAGATATTTTCCTCGACTGCCTGTTGTTGCCCCATTGGTAATCACTTTCCGGTATCTACTCGGTGCTAGATGATGTTGGTGCGACCGGTGGTTCCATCTAGACTGTTAAAAATTTGCCAGTGATTCGTGATAAACTGCTTGGCTTTCTTCTGTTCCTCTGGTGTAAGGTTTCTCAAAGAGTACGCAAACTGTTGTAGAAACTGTTTACTGGGCCCTGTCTTCTTCACCGAACACTGGTACACTTCCTCGCGATTAATGATGGTCCCTACTGACTCGAAACAAGCTATCTCTTGACCATTGGCAATTCTGATGTCGTTGTTGGACATATTCAGGACTCTAATTGGTACCTATATCTCGTCCGGTTTTAACTATAGCCCGTCCAACTAAGTAGACATGAGCTAAATGTACGGCCTCCACCATTCCAACGCAGCTCCCAGGATTACTTTCTAGCAGCCCATGAACAATCTGTTCCGTTCGACCGGGAATTCTGGCAGAGGATTTTGCAACAATTTTTATGGAAGATGCTGAGCTGTTGACGGGCCGTGTCAATACAAATTCCTCATTTCGGAATCGAAGAAAATTATATCTCGGGTTGAACATAAATCCATGCTGGCTGAATAGGTCCATACCGAATATGAAATCGTCCTCGATATCCGCTACCAGGACCCTATGTCGGATTCTGTTGTCCCCTATTTATAGTAGTACATCTGCCTCACCCTGACATGGACTCGCCGGTGACTAATCTGAGCTGTATGTTGTTGTTAGCTGGCCGGATTTCCGATGACCTCAGAATGGACTTGGCAATGGACACAGCGGCGCCGGTGTGGATGATGATAGTAATTGCTCAGCCACTGATGGTGCCCCTGATGACTAGGCTGCTGCTATCTCGGCAAAATTCCCAGATGAATACTGTCCTGGGGGCTGGTGGTGGGTTAGTCAGCATTCGTCTCCTTATGCTGACTGATCGGAGTTTCCTTGGTTGGTGAGGTTGTTATGTTGGCTACTTCTGGTTGGTGATCGTTCCGGAAGCCTTACTCTGCAGTCACGTTGGAAGTACCCTGTCCGTCCACATCGGTAGCATGCTCATTTGCGCCAGTTCTTTATGACCGTTCTAAGAGTTTGTTCATACCAGCCAGCAGCGCTTGAAATGGTGACTCTGACTCTCTCTGCAAAACTTGGTTACTCTTCTTGATGCCACTAAGCCTTAGAGATTCCTTTGCACTTGAATGTCTCTGATGCCATTTATAAAACTCTGTGTGGCCAACTGATCTTTCGTTTCCTCTGGCAGGTCTGGGTAGGACAGGTGTACTAATCGTCTAATCTCTGCCTTGAATTCTTGCAGGATTTTTGCGTTTTTCCACTGAGTTGCACTTAGTATACCTTGGATTGATTGTCGTATCTTTCGTCTAAGATCGCGATAATCTTGTCAAAATTACCTTGTCCATTGACTGGAAGGCTTTGGAGGAGCTCTAATGCCGGACCTCTTAAACAAATTACAAGAGAAGTCGATTTTTCCTCGTTGTCCCACCCATTAACTGTAGTCACGGCTTCAAATTGCTTTCTTCTTCCTTCTTGCCACGTTTTTTTTTTTGTACATAGGCCAAAATGAATTACCATCAAATCTGGGTGGTTTGCTAATGTAACCTTTGGTACTCATGGTGGGCTGGTATTTCCCTCTCTGCAAATCTTGTTGTATTGGTTTAAATTCGGTTTACACTTTGTTTTGGATGTCACTGATTTTAACTTGTACTTCACTAACTTCACTTTGTACTACTGTCATCTACTTTGGTTTCAAGAGTCTCCACATTACTTTTTAGGATCTTAATGTCGTCGTTTATCTCTTTTATGTCTGATTCCACTATTTGCATTCTTTCACTAACTGTTTCATTAACTTCCGATACTATTTGCATTAATTGTTCAAAATGCTGTTGTCTTTTTAATTCATCAGTTTGTCTCTGTTCTTCTAATTTCGAGAATAATCCTTCTATTAAATTCTATTGTTTTTCATTGATATTAGTTACAAGGTTCTCTAATTCAATTTTATGTTTTTCATCAAAAGATTTCCCTAACCTTTGCTGGGTTTCTTCTTGACGTTGTTTCTCTTTCTTGTCACGTTTTTCTGAACTGAGTTATTTTTTCATTTAGCCCATCCGTACCCTATTTGAATTTTTTTTTCTGTGGTCTCGTCCATTTTTCTTTTTCCATATTTCGGGTTGTCGCCATAAACAATTTCGATTTTAACTTCACTTAATCCTTCCTTAATCGCACTTGACTGACACCAAATTGCAATAAACTCCGTGAGTTCAAATTTAAATAATCTTAAAAACTGATCTTCACTTTTTAGAAACTTTATTTACACATAAAAATTTAATATTTACCACAGCTGATTTCGATAAACAATTCACACGGAATATAAACTCAACTAGCTAAGCTGTACTAACCAAGTTATGAATTCTATATTGCCTTATATAGAGTACATCTAATTTTCAAGTCGTTCTGGATGGGTATTACATTTGTTTGCCAGTGTCGAGATCATTAGTTTTTTCATTCGAAAATTTTAATTCTTTTTTTTTTTATTATCCCAGCGATTGATGTTTTATCGGATTGAATAATGTTTTACGTTGCTTTAGTCAGGAACGGAATAGATAAATTTTATAATATTACTACAGAAGAAGAAGACCTAAAAACTTTACTAACTTCTTTATTGTGC
Source organism: Octodonta nipae (assembly GCA_034190945.1). Lineage (NCBI taxonomy): Eukaryota > Metazoa > Arthropoda > Insecta > Coleoptera > Chrysomelidae > Octodonta > Octodonta nipae. Next base: position 137,462,746 of record CM067216.1, read on the forward strand.
TTAAGTTAACTTCAACAAAGCTGTTTAAATATTCATACCATAAATGTGCAGATTACATAATCCCAAAAATTTTTAGGTATTATTATTGATTAATATTGTTACGAGAATTCATCCGACAGCTGGTGCAATCGGCCATCAACCAAGTCGTGGAAGGGACATTATTCCGGTACTTCTGGGAATCCGTCTCTCAACAGGCCGACCGCTGCCGTTACCGGGAATTCCCTTAAAGCTTCCAGAACATGAAAGAGGTTCCCGATGGTTCGTGGACATACCAGACAATTCGTAGAGAAGTATATAAATATAAAACAGCTGGCGATAGGAGGCATTCAGTTTTCGTCGGTCGTATCGTACAGTTAAGATAAAATGTAAATAGTAGTTTCTGTGAATTGTGCAGAAGTAGTGAAAATAAATTAGAGTGAGTTGGACTGTGTTTTTAAATAAATCCAAGAACTGAACCCGAGTGTGAAGTTAAAAACATTACAGTGGTGTTAGGTGTGAAGTGAATTTGTGGAACTTTTAGAAGTGGAAAATAAATAAACTAAGAATGTATAAAACAGTGAGTTTGGACCAATTGAAAGTGACGGACTTAAAAAAAGAACTTGAGGAAAGGGATTTAGAAATTAGTGGGAAGAAAAGTGAATTAATACAACGGCTACGAGATGCCCTAATAAATGAAGGTAATAATCCCGATACGTATTTGTTTGAAGTTTCTGGTAATGGAGATATGAGTATGCTATTAAAAAAAATGGAAGACAAACTACTAGAAAATTCTAAAACACTAGAAGACAAATTGCTAGAAAATTCTAAAAAATTGAAAGAGGCGTTAGAAGATAAATTAGCAGAAAATTCTAAGACTTTAGAAGATAAGCTACAAAAATTACACGAAAATGCGCAATCTTTAGAAGAAAAATTGAAAAGCATGGTACAGGAAAGTTCAGAAATGCTAGAAGAGAAAATAGTCGAAAATGAAGCCCGAATTGAAGATCTGAAGCAGACCACGGTCAAATATGAAACCCGGATGGAAGAACTAAAGCAAACAATAGTTGAAGAGCTGAGTCCGACGACAGTTAAAAACGAAAGGCGCATAGAAGAGTTAAGACAGATAATGGAAGGCGAGATCACCAAAATAAAAGAACAGGTAGTGGCAAAACAAAGGGGAGAAATACCATCAAAGACCGAAAGCAGCAGCATTCTGGAAGTAGTTGATTCAAAAAATCTCTTCGAGGGAACAAGACACAAAATGAAACCTCTCCAGTTTTATGGAAAATCGTCATGGACTAACTATAGGTGCCAATTCGAGGCTGCAGCAAAGTTAAACGGATGGTCGGCAGAGGAGAAGGCAATAGCACTAACACTCGCCTTAAGAGATATTTTGCAAACCTTAAATGCCTCTGAGCAAGAAGACTACGAACAACTGGTCAAACATTTGGAACTGAGGTATGGACAAACGCATTTGGAGCACGTTTATCACTCCCAACTGAAAAATCGCTACCAGAAATCGAATGAATCCCTTCAAGAGTTTGAAGCTGATATTGCCCGTCTGGTTCGCCTTGCCTATCCAGCCACACCGGAAAATGTGATAGGAAGGTTAGCAGTCCAGGCGTTTTTGGATGGACTTCGGGACAACGAAGCCAGACAAGCTTTAACGCTAGCTCGACCGACTCAATTAGTAGATGCACTGGTTCGAGCTTTAGAATTCGAGGCTGCGAAAAATACCTGCAGAGGATAAGCCAGAGTCCGAATCGTTCATGGAGAATCTAAAGATGACGAAAACGATGAAGCATCTGTAAGAAAGATAATGGAAGAAGTCCTTACCGAAAAAAGACTAGTGAGATGTCGGAAGTGTCGTAAGGTAGGACATGTCCAGAGTCGTTGCAAGGAGAGCAACGGAGTCCAGACTTCCTCGCCGGGGAAACTAAAGAAGGCCTATGTAAAGGGACCATCGTCGACCTGTAGCAAACAAGTGTCAACTACCAACGCATATGTCGCTTCGCTACGCAACCACGTCAACAGTGTCTTCGTAGATGGCCTTATTAATAGGAGGCAATTTGTAATGCTGCTGGATACTGGTGCGAAGAAAACAGTAATAAGGCCCAACATTGTTTTAGACACAATGATAAAACCACCAAAATGGCAACTGCAAACAGCGACAGGAGAAGCAGCGAAAGTCCATGGTGAAATAGAGGTTGAAATGACCTTGGCAAACACAACCTTCCTACATCAAGCATTAGTGGCAGACATCGAAGACGAAGAATGGATGTCATGAGCTCCAAGGGATTCCAGTTAAACTTCAAAGATGGAAGTCTGCGAGTGAATGACGAAGAAGTGGTGCTTCATGGAAAAGACATAATGCTTCGAGCCATCTTAGCAGAGGGTGTCAATGTTCTCGAAAGAGCTGAAATCATTATAGATGCTTGCTTACATGGAAAAGCTAAAGCTGGAACAGTATTGATGTTTGATCCCGAACTTAACGACGGAAATGTAGGCAGAGGAGTCGCACTGGGGAAGACTCTGCTTCGTGCCCGGGAGATTGTGCCAGTAAGAGTAATGAACCTGAATCATTACTCGGTTGTGCTAAAGAAAGGAACAACTTTGGGTCATTGTTCAAAAGTCTCCTCTGTAGTCAGAAGCACACAGCATACAGAAATGTCACCAGGTAAACTATCTGAGGAATTGGAAAGACCAGAGAGCAAAATTAAGGGACATCGTTAGAAACTACCAGGATAACTTCGATGTAGGGAATGGCAAAAGAGGACGAACTGGTCTGGTGAAACATAAAATTAATACTGGGGTGAAACATAAAATTAATAAGCTCAACCTATTCGACAGTCAGCGAGAAGACTACCCCTAGCTAAAGAGAAGAAGCCGACAGGATAGTCCTCGAGATGGAGGAAGAAGGTGTTATTGAACCATCCAATAGCCCTTGGGCTTCTCCAGTTGTCTTGGTTAAAAAGAAAGATGGTTCGACCCGATTTTGCGTGGACTATCGGCAACTAAATCACGCAACGAAAAAAGATAGCTATCCCCTACCAAGAATAGACGATACCCTAGATACGTTGGCTGGATCGAAGATGTTTTCCACCCTGGACTTGAAGAGCGGTTATTGGCAGGTGGAACTTGCTAAAGAAGAGCGAGAAGAGACTGCTTTTACCATCGGCTCAGGACTTTACCAATTCACGGTGATGCCGTTTGGGTTGTGTAATGAAACGTTTGAAAGATTGATGGAAACAGTGTTAAAAGGGCTTTCATGGAAAACGTGCCTGGTGTATCTTGACGACATTATCGTGGTTGGAAGATCATTTGAAGACCAAGAACCTGGAGGAGGTGTTTCGGCGACTTCGGAGTTCCGGACTAAAGTTAAGCCCGAAGAAGTGTCAGCTATTCCAAGAAGAGGTGCAATATCTTGGACATGTGGTTTCCGCAGAGGGTGTAGCTGTTGATAAACAGAAAGTCAAAGCTGTCCAGGAATGGCCGATACATAAAGATATCCACCAGTTAAGAAGTTTCCTGGGATAATGCATGTATGCATGTACTACGGTACGTCGCCGGATTTGCCAACATCGCCAAGCGACTTACTAGACTCACAGAGGGGAAGGTGCAGTACCAGTGGGACGAGGAATGCCAACGATCATTCGAGACACTGAAAAGAGCATTGCCGAGTGCCCCCGTCTTAAGTTATCCTTTGCCAGAGGGAAATTTCGTTTTGGATACCGACGCAAGCAATGTCGGAATTGGTGCGGTGCTTTCGCAGATCCAAGACGGTCAGGAGAAAGTCATCGGCTATTTTAACAAGACCTTGAGCAAGCCTGAATGGAATTACTGCGTTACCCGCAGGGAACTTTTGGCTGTGGTGAAGGGGGTAGAACATTTCTATAAGTACCTCTATGGTAAAAGATTCCTCCTGAGGACTGATCATGCAGCACTGAAGTGGCTCTTGCAGTTCAAAAACCCCGAAGGACAAGTGGCCAAGTGGATTGAGCGGTTGCAAGAATTCGACTTCGAGACTGAACATCGCGCAGGAACAAGCCATAAGAATGCTGATGCCCTATCGAGGAGACCATGCCCTGATGACTGCAAACATTGTCAGCGAGCTGAAGAAAAAGGGGCTGCTCTCTGTAGAACTACCGCCATCGATGACCATTGGCAACCTGAGGAGATCCAGAAAGCCCAAAAAAATGATCCAGAACTAACCAACCTACGTGGCAAGAGATTTCCCGAGACTCACCAAGCATAAAGTCGTACTGGGCTCAGTGGAACTCCCTCATCCTAGAGAATGGACTTCTGAAGCGCGTCCTGGAGACTCCAGAGGGGGGAAACGACAGAAAACAGATTGTATCATCAATAAATTACGCATGTTGAATCTATCACTCAATTGACGCCACTTGAATAACTGCAAATAAAGTTTTTAAAAATAGCGAATAAAAAACAACTTAGGTTCTCGTCTGACCAACTTTTTAAAGAATCCAATATTCTTCATATTGGACCTTCATCAACGGTACTGCAAGTATACCTACACTAATTTTTTTTCATTAGCAACCGAAACCATCTTGTCAATATACAACATCATTATGAAACAAGAATAATATCTGTAGTACCTTTTCAAGATTTTACAATCCATTGAACGCAAGACAATATATTGTTTCTACTCGTGAAACTTCATCAGCTGCATTATGGACATCTAGGAGTTTCAAGGATAACTAGCTCACAGAGACTCCAAATCGAGAGTCATGCTGTGTGTAACACCGTTTTCATGTAATGCCTGAGATAGAAATCACACGAGAGAATTCGTAGTTTAAATAAAACATATTAAAGAAATTAAGGCAATATATTGTCGAGATTTTACCATCCATTGAATGCAAGACAATATTTTGTTTCTTGAGAACCTTCAGCAGTTGTGCTTTCCTCAACTGATTGGAATCACCAATAATTATTTATCTATTTCGTACATACATCTGAATAAATAAAATTGATTGTAAAAATTAAGGTGGAACAAATGTAATTAATATTTATATATAAAACGGCAGAAAAACCAAATTTAATAAATTCTTTGTTCAAGTTTAGAATGAATTAAGTTTTTTAAAAGTGATGAATATAATTCTATTCGTGGTGCACCAAGTAGAAAAGATGATAATTCAGCAAATGAAAATAAATATATTTACTCACTAATAAACAGCACCGCTGGCTAAAATAATAATTCAGCTGATTGGGTGGTAGGCTGCAATTACCTCTTTTACTTGACCTGAAAAATCCCGGCAAAAATCCTTAGGACTGAACCCATTTTTACCGTCGGTAGTTTAGATTGGAACCTTGTACTGTATGAAATCTTTAACTACCCACTGATAAATACTTCTGAAAATATAACTATTTTTATGAATGAAGTTTAAGTTTTTCCGGAAAGCACAAAACTGAAATTAGAAATTGCGCTTGAGAATTGGACAGAACAGTGTTAAATTTTTATTCGCAATATTAATGACCAGCAAATCAATAATCCAATTACTAATTCCCATTGTGCGGTAAACACTTCTTCATACATATATAAGGATTTGAGTGGTATTTAATGTTTTCTTTTTGGAAGTGATCGAGCAGCGTGTGAGAATTGGTGGGTAGTTGCACAGCGACTTTAATTTGATTTCCGTAAGTCAGATAACTTTTAGTTTTTCCTCTGGTATAATAAATTGAGCCTGGGTTCGATGATAATCTATTGTTATATTGGTATTCAAGATCAGAAACTCCTCTGGTTTTATCATTTAGATGCAGCCATGAGCTGAATTTATTTGAGCCGACAATGTTGTTTATTTTCACTTGATGAACTACCATCATTTCTATTTGTGGCACCACGTTATTCCTTCTGAACTTAAACAAGGAGTTTATTAAATTTTATTATTTTGCCCTTTTAATGAGGAAAAATGAAACAAACTTATTATCCGTGGGTGGATATTTACCTTATTGAATCAAATATTAATTACATTTATTCTACCGTTAATTTTTAGTCAATTTTATTTGATTCATGTGTATGAAATACATAAATACAATTATCGTGACTCCAAGCAGTTGAGGGAAGCTCAACTGTTGAAGGTTGGGGGTTGAGGGTTGAAGCCCCCAATGTTGTTTTTTTACCTCATGGGTAAAAAAGCAATTTGAGGACTGTATCTCGAAAAGAAAAGACTTTCAGGGTTTGAGCCCATAAAGACTTTTGATCCACAAGTTCAGCACTATCAGATGGGAAAATTTGAAAAAAATTTTACTTTCTCGCCATACCTCATAAGGAGTAAAAAATCAACTTTGGGGGGGGCGGTATCTAGGAAACAAACTACTTTCAGAGTTTGAGAAAATATAAAATTAAAATTGCTTCAAACACATCCTGTAATATATCAAATCAAAGGGCTTATTATGAGGAATATAAATAAATATTCATAATTTACAAATAAATTGTTTAAAAGATATTTACAAAAATATAAAACAATTTACTAATCCCCCTTTTTTCCGCAACTATAGTAATTTGAATTTTGACAAAAATTGGGTATAGGACTTAACTTGAACTTTACAGGAAAAATAAGAAAATCCTAATATTAATTTTGCGAGGCTAATTATAGAATTAAACGGAAAATAAAAAAATAATCTTTTTTCAAACAAATCATAGAATATATCAAACGAGTGCAAATGTATTTTATTCATATTTTTAAAATAATTTGTTTAATAAGTATTAACAAAAATATTAGAAAATCGACTTCCCCCCCCCTATCTCAGACACTATTCGTCCTAAACTTTTGAACAAAATTAGAAATAAAATGCTACGCTTAAACTATAAATCCTGCACTAATTTATTTTATTGTTCTCTATGATTATTTTGTCTACCATTCAATGACTTAATTACTATAAACCGCAAAATGTAAAATATAAATATATGGTTCACTTTACTCCTTCCTTCATTATATGCCAGACTAATTTCCAGCCAACTCTGTTCAAAATAAGTAAAGGCGATGAAAGTTGCCCCTCTTTTGTGTGCCGTTTCTTTCTTTATTATTCTCCAAGGAGACCGTCTGTTGTTGAGAGTAAACTACATTATAGTTTTTTTTCCGGACACTGAAAAGGAACTTCATTGACTATTTTCCGAACAAACTTTCACAGAAAAGATTCATCTTGAAAACCTCCCATTCCTTTGCTTCTGCTTTATTGGAGAATTTGGACTCCGGTCAAACTTTTTATTGGGTTATTTTAAAGAATATATGTGCTGTTTGCATGGTTTTGACACATGGTGTTATTGAGTTCGTTGCAAATGCATTTGTTTCGTCCCAATTCATCTTCCTACCTTTTCCAAAGTATACGTCGCGTTTTAAGACATAAGGAATTGCAATTCATTTCAAAGAAATTGATATGATTTAAAACAGTTCAACAAAGTAATGCATATAGAATGTGATTGACACATTATCGCTATAAAAGAGACAAGCCTGAAAGCAGTGGAATACTAATAAATTAATACCGAAATTCAACACATCTAAATAACTTTGGAACAAAACTCAACATCTTCAACTGTAAAATTTCGTGCCACCTTGAAAAAACTGATCAATGTATTCTAACAGTACTAACCATACTTGTGAAAATTGGACTAAGAAATAAATAGAAAACATCAGGTTACGATTACAATTTTGAAGAGGTGCAAGTTAGGAATAACTGGCTGGTAACGAATGACAGTTGAGTAGATTAAAAACAATTAATAGATGTAATCCACAGGATAAAGTCTATAACATAGCAAATGTCAAGATAGGTGGCAGAAACAATTGACAATAAATTCGACAACTTCCACAAAGAAAGCTATTAACAAGAAACTAACAGGCATAGACGTAGTCCAAAAGAGTCAAACCTGACACATGATCATAAATAAAAAATAATAGAGGTTATACCGTAATAAAAAATGGTTAACTGAAATTGGTAAAACATAGAATATAAACTATTTTGATTGGGGCCACCTCTTTCAAATTACCAAGTCTATTTTAGTGCGATTTTGTAAAATTATAACGCATGTTAATGCTGTATGCAAAGATTGTAGCCGAATTATAATTGTGGCATCTCTACTTTGAATTTGCAATTTTTTTGCAATAATACCACACTTTCGGAAAACTCTATATGCTACAAATCTTCTAAACGTTTCAAGGTCTAAATCAGACACAACGAAATTTAAAATAATATAAGGTTCATAATGGCAATTGTTATTCCAGTCATTTCGTCGGAAAAAACAACTTAGAAATGCAAATGAACCCAGAAAGCTAAATTTATTGTTGATATGACGTGGGGGTGCCTAGAAAAGCTTAACTTGAAATTGTCGACCAAAATTCTCTATGTGGGTTTTCCACCATCTTCCTTCTTGAAAAAAGGATTAAAATTGTTTTTTTGATAATAACTCGGATATCCGACGAAAATTTTGTTTAACACCCTATATCTCGAAAACTAGTCATAGAATTTTAATAATATTCTTCTGAATTAAAAACAGAACATTTGTTAACGTACATATGTATTAACATACAAAGTTGACGGAGAAAATTTATAGCTACAGGGTAGTATAAACACTTTTTTTTTAATATACACAGATTTTGCAATCAATTTAACATATAAAGCACATATTGTAATCAAAAAATGTTTTTTTTAAACGTGCTTCGTATTTTTGAAACACCCACCCATGATCATTCACCTGATGACGATAGCAGATCCAAAACTATTGAAACGTTATTTGAAGACAATGGAGTTCCAAAGAAACTTCGAGGTATGGTGAGGTTTTTGTTGTAATGTCATTATCTTGGATATGAATATTGCTTGGAGCAGCTTGGTGTTGATTGTTAGCGATAGTATTGTATTTAATTTGTATAACTGTTCGCAGAAAGTAAGTTTTTCATTTTTTTTCCCTTAGTTTACACATATTAAAACAGTTGGTTTTCCTCTATTATGAAAATAGTGTTTTTGTCGTTTAGTAATTCATGTAAGTTTTCAAGAGTATGTTCCCAAAGAGTGAATGATAGGAAAGAATCCATGGCCATGCTAAAATCTAGAAGTTATTTTCGTGTTGAAAAATATGCCGTTTTGGTACAAAATGTTGTTAGTTTCATTATAATGTCAAGTGTGTACGTTGATTTAGCCAACATTCATATTATAACCTCTTAAACTATAGGAAGCGTTATGACGATAGGAACGTTATTGTTGGTTTACTAAGTCAAAACTTGCTAGTATGAAAGTATTTTTTTATTGTACGTCCAAACATATTAAACAGTAAAACTAGTAGACAAATCAATATACACATTTTTTTCTCAGTTATACTATAAGACAGTAACTACTGTTCCGGTCAGTTTCCACTATTTGCTCTTAGGTACTACACCTTCATTTTCAATAACTTAACTTATCTGTTATCCACACAAAATATATGCACTCATACTGTTTACAGCCGTGTATATATATATATGTTATATGCAAAATATATCAGCACTTAGTTCACACAGTCGAGAAGTCAACGGAATTTAAAGCGTACGTGACTTCTCAGGGATATCAGATTTCATCTTGAATTATATGCTAACAACTTCCCGGAAACCTACACGAGTCCGTTTACCCAGTAAAAACGCTGACTTGCATCAGCACTTTTGTCAATGTTATAAAAGCAACTGGAAACGTTCTCGTGTTGTCATTCAAATAATATCTCTTTTAGTACTAAGTCATTCAAATATTATCACTTTTAGTATTAAGTCATTCAAATATTATTAGTTTTAGTATTAAGTCATTCAAATAATACCATTTATAGCATTAAGTTATTCAAGTACTTTAACTATTTTAATTGTTCGCTTTTAATATTGTATGTTTCTAAATAAATAATTTTTTTAAAAAGTGAATTGAATCAAAGTGAATATAAAATTGGCGCAGTCAGTAGGATTGTCCAACACAGTTAGAACACGTGAATACTAACTGACTGTGGAGATTTCTAAATCATTGTGGACAAAACCTACTTGAAAAGGGCAACAACTACCAAGTACTAGCAAGGGAACACGCAACCAGGCTAACCAGTGCTAAGTGACGCGGACAACAGTCCGATGCGAGGAATAATAACGTAAGAATCATAAAGTAACTATTTTATTTCGATTTTATTTTGAATGACCACCAGTTCTTTCATTTATATATTTTATTCCTCATTACTTTACCTTCCCTAAATAATTTTGAAACTAAATATTTTATATTATTGCATTATTTTATTATTTGAAACATTATTTTAAACATATTTTACCATATATACATTCCCATTTTTATTTTTTGCAACTCCTACATTAAATATTACTCGATACTGATTTGATAAATAATATATTTTCTACCATTTCAAGTTATAACATATTTATATATTCCTATTTTGCATTTGAAACATTACTAAATATCGCATTTTGATAAACCATATATTTTCTTATAAATTTAAAACCTCTACTTTTAATTTTTATTTATTGTGTGAATTTATAAATCTTTCAAAATGACAACTACTAGACAAGCAGCTACACCAACCGTAGAACTATATAAGTTATCTGAAATATTTGCCATAATTCCCGAATATGATGGTAATCCGATATTTTTGAATACTTTCATATGCTCCTGTAATACTGCTTACAGCATGGCAACGGATAATCAGCAAGTATTGCTAATTCTCCATATAAAAAATAAGTTACGCGGTAGAGCGGCTGAGTTAATTAATTCGCGAAACCCTAGTCAACTAGCCGAAATTCAAACCCTCCTAGAAAATCATTTTGGAGATCCTCGGGATCTCTCGGCTCTCATACAGGACTTGCAACGAATGCGGCAAACTCCTAATGAATCCCCCCTCACTTTCTCTGCTAGACTCCAGACGCACCAAGCGAAAATGCTAGCAGCTATAAACAAACAAAATTTAACTATCAAAGAAAAGCAAGCGCAGATTGACTTAATAGAGTCAATGGCTCTTAATAGCCTCCTCACGGGTTTAGAGCCCAAAATTGGTCAACTCGTACGCGCTAGCGACCCGTGCAGCATTCTCACTGCCATTTCGAGAATTAAACGAGAACTACAACTATCACATTTAGAAACCCAGAAATTTTCAGGTAATAGAAGTTTCCAACAACCCCCTCGTAAACCAAATATCGGTCCACCTCCAAAACAATGCTCTTTTTGTAAACGTATGGGCCATTTAAGCAACGAATGCTTATTGAGAATGAGACAATTTCAACACAACCCGAATTCTAATCAGAACTATTCGAATTACCGCCCTCATTTTTCCAATCAACCTTCTAATCAATCCACAAATGTTAACCCCAGTCAACAATTTTCACAGCAACAATTTCGTCCGTCTATCAGTAGACAACCCCAAATGTCTGGCAATTACAGACCGAACCCGAGTTTCTTTAAACATCAGCAACCAAAGACTCATCACGTGAACAATTTACAATTCGGTACTCATCACAATGACTACAACTACTCTCAAAGCGAAAATCAATACGACCCTTCACCCAATGAGTACGGAAACGTACAACAATATTACCCTAACGATTTGGAACAAAACGGTGAACCAGAATATTTCAACACCGAACAGTTCAATGAATATTTCCCTGACGAACCTGATTCTCCTCAACTAAATTTTCAGTTGACCCCTGCTCAATCAGAACCCCCAGACCACGAAATTTCAGAAATTCACACCCAAATTCAGACAATGAATTTGGACGACTTCAGCCCGAATGTCAACTTCCCAGAACAGAACTTTCTGTAAGACCCCTTCTCTCCGTCAACTCGAAGAATCTTTATTATATTACTGATTTTTCAAACACCTATAAACTTCTTATCGATACGGGTGCAGGACTTACAATCTTTAAACCTGAAACCTGCCAACGCTTCAAACAACGGTTCCCTGAAAATGTTATCATTCAAGGCATCACAGATGAGAAAATTCTCATTAATGAATCCACCCTAGTGCCTTTTAACATCTCCGACCCACATAAGGTGTATATTTGTAATATTGATATTGAATTTGATGGGTTATTAGGTTCAGACTTCCTAGAACACTATAACTGCATCATAGATTTCAATAAGAAACAACTCGTTACAAATTTCAAAACTCTGCCACTATTCAAAGTTACGGATGATACGATCATGCGTAATAATAATTCTACATCTTCAATTAAATATACTCCGGTCAACACAATTACCTTGGACTCCCGAACTGAGCAAATCTGTAAATTGAAATGTAACCTCAAGAATACAGATGCTATTCTCGCTTCAATGGAAATTGAGAAAGTTCGTCTCCCGAATGCCATAGTCAAAATCAATGAAAATGGTGAATTCCTAACTTCCGTTTTGAACGCTAATGCCATTCCCAAAACCATCAATTTTGACAAACTCGATTTAGATCCAATACAGAATTTCACAATAAACACCTTCTCTGAAAACGAAACACGTAACCTAACCGAGAATGACAGACAAATGACGATAATGAACCAGCTTCGTTTAGAACATCTCAACGAGGAAGAATGTGAATTCATTTCAGAACTTTGTCTTGAATACTCCGATATCTTCTATTTAGAAGGCGACCAACTGACCTTTACGAATGAAATTAAACACTCTATAGATACCAACAATGCGAAACCATCTTTCACAAAATCATATCGATACCCCCAAATCCACAAACAAGAGGTGAAAAGCCAAATATCAAAAATGCTAGATCAAGGGATCATACGCCCTTCTAACTCCCCATGGTCATCCCCTGTATGGGTAGTTCCTAAAAAATTGGACGCTTCCGGAACACAAAAATGGCGTGTCGTCGTTGACTACCGGAAACTAAACGAACTGACCGTAGACGACAAGTACCCTCTTCCGAATATATCTGACTTACTCGACCAACTCGGCAAGTGCCAGTATTTCACCACCCTTGACTTGGCTTCTGGATTTCATCAAATTGAAATCGACTCCAAAGACATTCCCAAAACTGCTTTTACAGTCGACAATGGTCACTATGAATTTGTTAGGATGCCTTTTGGCCTGAAGAATGCTCCATCGACGTTTCAACGGGTTATGGATAACATTCTTCTCGGAATCCAAAACGAAAGATGTTTAGTCTACATGGACGACATCATCGTATATTCCCCGACAATTCATGAGCATATAGCCCGTCTCACCGATGTTTTCAAAAGACTTCGAAAAGCCAATCTGAAAATACAACCCGACAAGTGCGAGTTCCTTCGCAAAGAAGTCGCTTATCTAGGCCATCTTATAACTCCTGAAGGCGTAAAGCCAAATCCCTCAAAAGTCGATTGCATTCTCAACTTTCCCCAGCCAAAAAACCAAAAAGACATTAAATCATTTCTAGGTTTAGCTGGCTATTATAGGCGGTTCATTCCAAACTTCGCTAAAATTTCCAAGCCACTAACAAAATTACTTCAAAAAGATGTCCCCTTTCAATTTGACTCAGAATGCGTTAAATCTTTTGAACAATTAAAAATTGCTCTTACATCTACCCCAATTCTCATATACCCTAACTTCGAGGAACCATTTATTCTCACAACTGACGCCAGTTCTTTTGCTATCGGCGCAGTTCTCTCTCAAGGTCCTATAGGTAAGGATTTGCCCATAGCCTATGCCTCGAGAACCCTTTGCAAGGCTGAGACTAAGTACTCTACCATCGAAAGAGAACTTCTTGCTATAGTGTGGGCTGTTAAGCACTATAGACCGCTAATTTTTGGACGTAAGTTTCTACTTCTGACCGACCACCGCCCGTTAACGTGGTTATTTTCAATCAAAGACCCTGGAAGTAGACTTGCCAGATGGCGCCTCAAACTCGAGGTAATCATACATTACCAAATAATCTACAAGCCCGGCAAGGTAAATAAAAATGCCGACGCTCTCTCTCGCATTAAAGTTAACAACTTTAATGAATACGTATCCTTTCAGACAAACAATCATCTAACACCGTTTGCAGTACTCCCAACAAACGAGACTGACGATGACTCACGAGAACCAGACACAAAAAGTCCCACTAACTTCCATCAAATTTCTGAGGAGTTCAGAACTTTTGTAGAGCGATACCAGACCGTCTCACTAATAGACTACGACAAAATTCAATTTTCTAACTGCCAACTATTAGACAGAGAAAACAAAAACATTCTTGTATTCCCCCAAGGTTCTCTCATGAAAGATTTTCACCACGACATCATTGAGGACATTTTTGAGGAAAATGCCGATTTTCACACCCCACGAATAAACGTTTTTGCAAGCAAAAGTGTCAGAAAGAGACGCTATCTCATCGTCCCTCTCCCTTCTGACCCCGAAGTAGTTAACGAGATTCTTTTCGCATCTTTATACAATAGTAGAGATGTGTTTACGGAAAACGAAATATACTGTGTTGAGAATAACATAGATTTGCCCATTCTGGAAATGCTTTCGTTCATCTTTTCCGAAATTGATGTAAAATGGAAAGTTTGCCAAAATATCGTCCAAAAGGTTGAGAAAGATCAAATACCTATAATTCTCGACCAATTCCATAATGGCAAAAATAATATACATCGAGGTATCAATGAAACCATTCGCAGAATAAAGGAAAAATACAATTGGCAAGGACTAACTAAAGACGTTGACATTTTATCAAAAACTGTCAGACTTGCCAGAAGGCAAAAGTTTACCGAAAAAATCTCGACAGCCCTCTCGTCATCACCGAAACTCCACGGACACCCTTTGAACGTGTCAACATCGACATTCTCGAAGTCCCGACAAGAAACTATGCTTTAACTATCCGGGACGAACTAACAAAATTCTCTCAGGCCTACCCCATAACCGACAAATCCGCAAAAACCGTTGTTAGTACTTTACTACTCTATTTCCAACACTTCGGTACCCCATTACGGATACATTGTGATTATGGCAGGGAATTCGACAACACACTAATGAGAGATTTGTGTAAACTATTTGACATCAAACTATCTTATTCTAGTGTGGGACATCCCCAGTCAAATGGTTCATTAGAACGATTCCACTCGACCTTATTAGAGATGATTAGAATCCATAAACTAGAAAATCCTGACGAACACCCTTTTAACATCCTCCCCTATGCAATCATTGCATATAACAATTCTGTAAACAAAACTCATGGATTCACCCCTTACGAACTTGTTTATGGACATACTTCGAGTAGGACTCCAGAAACTCTCTACAACCAACAAGCCCTGATAACTAAGTACATCAGAGATCTCAATAATCGTATCTCTCACTATTATAAAATTGCTCGCGAAAGAACGGAAATCCAAAAACATAAAGCGAAAGTCAGATTTGATGAACACGTTTCTGAAAATCTCCCTAACTATCAAATAGGCGATAAAGTCTATATTAAAGAATCCCAGATCAAGGACAAACTCCAAAATAAATTCAATGGTCCTTTCGAAATCCTGGAGATTCACAGAAACTCCGCAACAGTACTAAACCCTAAAACTAACCAAAAATCAAAAGTAAATTTCGACCGAATGAAACCATTCTCAGAAAGTTAATTTCTGTTTCAGGTTTTGCCTGCTGTTCGGGTCAGCAGTACCCCAATTTCAAATACAACCAATAAACAATACTTTAGGTATCTACTTCCATAACGAAGCAGAAATAACTGTATCCAATGATAAATGGACACTTTTAGTACACAGAAACATTTCTACACTAGAACAAGTATTTACAACAAATAACAGAATATTACAAACTCTTGTAAAAACTGTTAACTTCAATTCTTTTGCTATGAACTACTTTCGCGCAGACGTACAAACCCACATTAACCTTCTCAATCAAATTTCTAACTCAATCAAACAGAAATTTACTGACATTCACATGGACACTAAAAGACACAAACGAGGTATACTTGATGGGGCAGGTACCCTTTTTAAGGCAATCACCGGCAATTTAGACGCCGCCGACGGAAAATACTTTACCGAAAGCATAAACCGCTTAAATCAAGGCCAACTTCAAATTGAGAACTTACAAAAAAACCAAATAAGTGTCACCACATCCGTAATTAAAAACTTCAACGAAACTATCCAAAATCTTAGAACTGACGAGAAACTATTTAACGATAACATGAAAAAGCTGGAAAAATCAATGATAAGGTCGCCTACGTCGAATCAAAACTCGCACTACTTGAAATGTGTGAAAAACTTATGGAGAATTATCTCTACTTAGAAGATAATTTAAATGATGTTTTAAATTCTATCACATTCGCGCGTCTGAAAATAATTCACTCTTCAATTTTAACTCCAGAACATCTTATTACCTCATTACAGGAAATATCGCAAAATTTAGTCAAAAGTAACCTTCCATTGGCTGTAAAGTACTCGAGCATCGCACAATATCTGGAAATTATTGAACTAGAGGCATTTCAAACATATACCGATCTTATATTTGTGTTAAGAATCCCTTTAGTCGAACAACATCCTTACACAGTCTTTCATTTATATCCTATCCCTATATACGATGAAAGAACAGGTTTAGATCATATGCTATCCTTCACTCAAAAATATCTTGCAAAGAATGATGATTCTTTAATGTTTATTCCGATCAAAGACTTAAGTGCGTGTAAACCGTTATCCACTCGTAAGAAACTGTGTTCTGAACTTTACGCATACCCTATTGACACAAACGCGTTATGTGAAGCTCAACTTCTAAAGAATGTCCAGAAGGTACCCGACAACTGTAAAAGCTCACTAATATTCACTCAAGGATACAACGTTCAAAAACTAGAACCCAATACATGGCTCATAATTACTTCTGAACCCATAAGTGTTACAGTGAATTGCGCTCAAACAAACCCAAAAACTCTTACAATCTCCCTCAACTCCATATTGACTCTTCAATCAGAGTGTAGTGCGTTTATAGGAATTACAAAAGTTCAAGCCGAATCTGGTAAACAAACCGATGTTCTAGAAACCTTCCAACCAGTAACAGTGCCGTTCAACTGTTGCGACGCAGTGCCAGAAAAAAATTATAATTCCTGAACTTCAGCCCCTGAAGCTGAACACGCTTAACGTAGAAGAATTAGACGTAGCAAATCACAAATTGGAACAATATTCCAGAGACCTCGATGGTCTCATAAACCAGCCGTTTGTAACCAAAAATATCTCTTGGTTTACCTATACAACCATAGCTGCTCTCATGATCATAGCAGCACTCATCACCTTCCAAGCTGTCAAAAAGAGGATGGTAAAACCTCCAAAGGACTGCAATCCTGACCAGACTTCAGTGCCTCAGCCAAGACTGAAATTCTTCCCCAAGCTTAGGCCTGTTTTGAAACCAGAACAAAGCTTAGAGACGCAAGTTTAGGTATACCCTTTATGTTCTCTAAAAACACCATTTTTAATATTGATTTATATCATTAACCTTTTTTGATTTTTCTACACATTATTTTTATTCACATTTCCTTTTACTTTATATTTTATTTTGATATGTTTAGGTTAAGCATTTAATTATTACTCGTATTATTTTATTGCTCATTTATTTTAACATATTTTGATTATATTTTACAAATATCAATTTGATTTTTACGTATTACTTTATTTTATTCATATTTCATACACTTATTAATTATTATTCATACCATTCAAACATCATTTTATATTATTTTATATTTCTGTTCCTAAAAGTTGATGTTATAGCATCAACTTTTGATATGTAAGGGGAGTTGTTATATGCAAAATATATCAGCACTTAGTTCACACAGTCGAGAAGTCAACGTTTACCCAGTAAAAACGCTGACTTGCATCAGCACTTTTGTCAATG
Source organism: Octodonta nipae (assembly GCA_034190945.1). Taxonomy (NCBI): domain Eukaryota; kingdom Metazoa; phylum Arthropoda; class Insecta; order Coleoptera; family Chrysomelidae; genus Octodonta; species Octodonta nipae. The sequence continues at coordinate 137,480,524 of CM067216.1, forward strand.
TTATAAAAGCAACTGGAAACGTTCTCGTGTTGTCATTCAAATAATATCTCTTTTAGTACTAAGTCATTCAAATATTATCACTTTTAGTATTAAGTCATTCAAATATTATTAGTTTTAGTATTAAGTCATTCAAATAATATCATTTATAGCATTAAGTTATTCAAGTACTTTAACTATTTTAATTGTTCGCTTTTAATATTGTATGTTTCTAAATAAAAATTTTTTTAAAAAGTGAATTGAATCAAAGTGAATATAAATATATATATATATATATATATATATATATATATATATATGTTTTAGTTGGATTCCGGAATTCATCCGCGTAGTACATTAGTGCCCGCGAAAACTTAAAAACATATATATATATATATATATATATATATATATATATATATATATATGCGGGAATACATCCGTTCGTTATATTGATCCATGTTTGAATCCTGCAGATGTTTCGCCAAGGTCTCACTTGGCATTCTCAATGCGTTGTTACGGTGAACTGAGAGGTGATCTACCTGAGCTGTTTATTTTATATGACTCGGTCGGAAGTTATATTGCCCCTGATTGGTCGGTGTTGACTCCGCCCCCTTTGCTGCCGTGTCGGGTGTCTCACTTGTTGACGGGTTTGTATTTTGCGTGGCTAATTCTGTTTTATTTTGATGTTGAATAATTGTCTTCCATGTGTTAGAAAGGTGCATATGTCCACTTTTCTCAATTTCAATGGCTTATCGTATTAGTCTGGTTTTGTAATGAGTTGTTTGTGCGATCTGTTTGCAACTATCGAAATTGATTTTATGGCCCGATTGTTGTTGGTGTTGGAACAGAGCCGATGTTGTCTGTTTATTTTTGACAGCTAATCTGTGCTCATCTAAACGGGCTAAAATTCTCCTGTTCGTTTGTCCGACGTATACCTTGTTGCACGTTCCACAAGTTATACTATATACCCCTTGGCTTTCAAGTTTAACTTTTGGTTTGTGATTTCCTAAACTTGTGCCTATGGTCTGGTGCGGTTTGTATGCTGTCGCTATGTCATGCCTTTGAAGAATTCGGCCAATTCTGTCCGTTATCCCTTTAATGTATGGTAAGACTGCTTTTGGTTTTTCGGTTAGGTCATCATTTAGTTTTGGCTCAAGGTATTGTTGTGCTATTGCCTTTTTGATTGTGTGGTTTGTGTATCCGTTTTGTCGTAGAGCGTTAGTTATCTGTTTTAATTCCTGTGTTTTGTTATTGTCGTCTGTCAGTCGTATGGATCTGGAATCTAGCGTGTTGGCAACTCCCTGTATTTGAGAAGGGTGATGATGGGATTTGTAGTTTAAGTGTCTGTTCGTCTGTGTTAGCTTTCTATATACGGTGTGGTCGAAGTGCCTATTCTGGGGGGTTTTTTCTTACGAGGACGTCAAGAAAAGGCAGCTGGTTGTTTTCCTCAAGTTCTACTGTAAATTGAATTCTGGGGTGTATGAGTTTAGGTGTTCCAGAAGTTCTTGTTTGCCGAAAGACCATATGACAAATACATCATCGACGTATATTAGCCATAACTTTGGCTTCAGGTTTGCTGTCTGTAGTGCGTTTTTCTCAAAATAGGTCATGAAGAGGTTTGTTCCGAGTTTTTAATCGAGTTTTTAATGTAAGAATCTGCTTTTTCCACAATTGGTTGTAGGGTGCTGGCTAGATATTTTTCCAAGTTGTATACTGGCAAGTTGAAAGCACTAACTATAGGTCGAAGTGGGACTCCGTAACCAAAGAAATGGAGAAAAATTTAAAAGAAGAAATGAGGAAAAGTATCAAAAGTTTACAGGATGCCGTCAAACAGGTGGAAGATAGGTTTACCCAAGAAATAAATATTGAAAGAGCTGAAAGAATATTACACACAGAAAATGTTCAAAATAATTTATATATCAGATGCAAACATGTTGAAGAAAGGATACACGAGAATGAGCAACATGTAAAAGAAATTGACTATAGATGAAGTAATACATAATTATGGGGAGGTAATGGAGAACAAGCTAACAGAAAACGAAAGGAATTTGCAAAAGCAGTATGAAGAAAGTTTACGAAAACTAAATGAAACAAGAAGTGCAACCCAAATAGATCAAATATAACAACAGAGTAGTTAAACAAAGAGAGTTCTGGGGCGGAAGTGGATATAAAGGTAACCAGCCATCTAGTTGTTGGTTGTGGTGGTTAGAAAGAAAAACAGCTGTGACCGGGAATAGGACCCGGATTGCCTGATTACAAAGTCAGGTGTCCAGCGAGTTGCGCTAATGCGGTTAATCGAGAAATATTTATTTGAAAAGGTATAGTATATGCCCGTTGGGCGGGCGCGTGTTTTTGGGCGTTGGCGGGTTGGATGTTTTTGCTAATTATTGAACACCTGCGGGAGAACGTCCGCTCCTTTGTTTCGTCGGATTGAAGCGAGCGCCTGCCTGAGCAAGAACGGCAACTCCTTCGAGTCTCTGATTTTCTCGGATGATTCAAGGCCGAGCGTAATAATTTTGAGACTGAATGCGGTATTTTATTTAAGGTGTAAATAATGGATATGTTAAAACTAGACAATTGTTTAAATAAGTTTATTAGCATATAGTATATTATGAATATTCAGAACATCCTTAATAATTACAGCTATTTGTTGTTTTGTTTTTGTACACGTTATAGTAAGGCCGCCATCATCCAACCACAGACTCAGATCTAAAGAAATACCATCAGAACAAAACTGGCAATCAGCCCATACAGTGTCAGGTTCACTCTTTCCATGTGAAGGATCGTTATGGAAAATATATGCAAATTCCAAGTATTTTTAAGCACCGTGTAACTCTCCATCGTTAAATGTAGAATTGTTTCAGCAATTTTGAGAGTGGTCTCGGTATCCGTAATATTAATTGTTAAAATTTGTGGTACTGCCGCAAATTTGGAAGTACGCCTGGTGTAGGTAATCACAGTTGTTAAAACGTCTGGTACCATGTAACATCCATTTTTTGGATTAAGCTTTCCAGTTAAATCCTTCGGCTGTATAGTTCTCGTTGGCACTGCACTCATATTAAATCGTTCTTGTCATCAAATAAACTTTGGAAATTCATGTCTGGATTGTTACAGCTTCAACTCAAGACTGAATAAAAGAAATAAATTATTTTAACTTAATGTCTTGAGTGTGTGACGTCAGCAACCACTACAAATATTAGATTTTTGTGGCAATAGGTGCAGTCTTATTCAATTCGATATGAATAAAAGGTGTGGAATATGTTTGGAAGAGATAACTAACAATTTTGGACTATTGCGAAATTGCAACCATTGTTTCTGCTTCCCATGCGTAAAAAGATGGCATCAAAATAAAGACTGATTTGAATATTCGCAGCGGCTGTCCAGAATGTCGTATGGTGTCTCCTTATGTCTACCAGTCTGAGGTATATTACCAGAAAGTGGAAAAAGATCGTTATATAGTTGAGAAAAACGAAAAAATGAAGAAAATACGATGTAGGTATTTCCGAAAAAGCAAACCCAAATGTCCGTTTGGAAATACTTGCTTGTTTAGCCATCGATTACCAAATGGAGTCGAAATAGATGTAGGACCACCCCAAATGAAACGTGTAGTTATGGCCGGCCGTACTGATTTTATAGAGGCTCAGTTTGCCCTTGGAGGAGGTAGAATGTTCTGCAATGGGAGGCTTTTCAGATACGATGAGTTTACTCGTGATGGAACCAGGAATTTTTACGTCTTGAGGGATGAATAAAAATCTGTATTTATTTAAAAGTTCATGTCAATAAAATCACAAATAATCATGAAGCTGTATTTAAAAATTCCTTATAATAAATTCTCAAATCATGAATCTGTCTTTATTTAAAAATAATGTTAATAAAATCGAGAAATAATATATATCATGAATCCGTATTTATTTAAAAATGGTGACCGCAACGAAAGGAAACTATGATATCTTGTTTACGCTAAAGGAAACCGTGCTAAATAAATTTACCGGAAGCAGTGGTTTGATAAGATTATGTGGTTTGCAGCAAAAAACTTCCCATGTGAAAAGCATTAATTAGTTGTTTTTCTAGAACGAACGAAAATTTCGTTATACGCAAATGACGTAGTTCGATGTTGAAATTTAAATAAATGAAATATAATTTTCTCAAAGAAACGTTGCTTTCCAGAGCAAATATCTAACTGACTGAAATTAAGTAAAAAGCAATTAATTTTATGTAACAGAGCTATTCGGGAATCATATTTACATATAGGAACTTTGAATAAGCTGCAATCTCAAATTAGTCATATAAAAAGATTTAGAAATGATTTGAAAAATTATTCTAACACCAAAAGGGGCGGGGGAATTGGTGAGAAGTAAAAAAGAAGTGATCGTGTTAAATGGTATGATATAGAATCAGCGTTTCGCTCACGTGTTCAAACAGGAGTAATCATTAATCTCATTCATATCAATATTTTTAAATTTTTTAGATGATGCATTTTTCCTTTTTAAGGCGCGCATAAATAATACTTTGAAAACACTGCCTACTCTTAAAGTAAATACGACCTTTTGTGGTGAATTCGTAAAGAAATCTGGAATGGAGGAAATTATGGAATATAAATATTTGAATACGAAAAACGCGATAATAGATAGGGGTACAGATTTTAATGGGTGGTTCTATGAACACATTCGGAACGAAATTTTATGTAAATTAGAGGAATTTCAGGAAAAGACATCAGGTTGGAGTTTCTATAAAGTTCTAAACTTAGAAATAAACAAATAAATTTGAAATTGGAAATGGAGCCTCATCTTTCATAAGATTACCAGAATCCATTTCTAAGAAACATGCTGTAATCAATATTAAGAACTGTGATGATGATCTTTGTTTTTTATACAGCATTATTGCTCATTTGTACCCTACAGCCAATAAATCTGATAGAACATCAGCTTACCTCGAGCCATCTACTGTATTAAATCTAACTGGTTTGACATTTCCTATGACTTTACAGCAAATTACTAAGTTTGAGAAACTTAATATTTCTAATAATGTATATGAATTGAATATTAGAATTGATAAAAATAAAAGATAATGAGTATTATTAAAGAGTTCCAGCTCGAATTACTAAATGTAAATTAGACAAACATGCCAATCTCTTAATGATTCAAAATAAATATGTCCCTAAAGTCAATGATTTCGAAAATGTAGAATTAACAGTAAATGAAGTGGAAATAAAATATCATTTTTGCCTAATTAAAAATTTATCGCGTCTTGTTTCAAATCAACTTAGCAATCATAATGGTAAAAAATTTATATGTGACCGTTGTCTAAATTATTTTAGTGATTCCAGCAGCCTTGAAAGGCACATTGAATATTGTAAAAATGTAAATAATTGCAAAATATCTTTTCCTAAGAAAGCGGTAATTGAGTTTAAAAATTTTTCATTCAAGTAAAGACTTCCTTTTATTGTTTATGCAGATTTTGAGTTGATACTTTGGCCAATTTCCGATACTACTTCTACCAAAACTCATAAATATCAGCCGCATTCAGCCATATGTGCTGGTTATTATTTCAAATGTTCCTATGATGACTCTTTTTCGTACTATAGGAGCTTCACGGGCTCTAACTGTATGGAGTGGTTCACCAATGAAATGGCAAACTTGGCAAAAAATTCGTGCAGTCCAAACTAACCGATGTTGTACCTCTCAATGTGGAGGTTAGTCTCAAAGATGCATCTGGCACATGTCATATCTGTGAAAGCCCTTTTTACCTCAAGATAAAATCGTTAGAGACCACTCTCACCTTTCCGGTGCATTTAGAGGCTATTCACATAATTATTGTAACCTCAGGTACCGAGAGTCTTTCATAGTTCCAGTAGTGTTCCACAACCTAAGTGGATACGACTCCCACTTTATAATTAGAGATCTCGCCAAGCATGATCATATAACTCTTGTACCAATCAATAAAGAGAAGTATATTGCCTTTACTAAACATGATAAGGACACAAAAATAAAATTTAGATTTATCGACTCATTTAGATGAGCTGGCATCCACTTTAAAATCCAATCAATTTATCAATTTAACTTCAATCTTCAATCATATATCGTCAGCGAAACTAAAGATGCTAAAACTAAAGGGAATCATTCCTTCTCATTATGTTGATTCGTTGGAAAAAATTAAGTCAAAGCCAATTACCGTCTATAGAGAATTTTTATAATAAATTGAATGACCAGAACGTTTCTCAAGATGATGACATGCTAAAAAAGAATGGGATTCTTTTGAATGTCAAACCATTCGCAATTACATGGCATTGTACATGAAAGTTGACATTCTTCTTTTAACTGACGTGTTTTCAGTGATAGGGCTTATCAAACATATGGCTTAGATCGAGCCCATTGTTATACTCTACCTGGATATTCTTGGCAGTGTATGCTCAAGTACACGTGATGTCAATTGGAAATTCTTCAAAATGTTGACATGCTGATGTTGATTGAACGTGGAATACGTGGAGGTATTTCCCAATGTTCTAATAGGTTTTCCGAGGCGAATAACATGTATATGCCCAATTATAATCTTAGTAAACCCTCCAAATTCATTTACCACGTAGGCGCTAATAATTTATATGGATATAGCCAAAGTCAACCCTTACCCTATGGGGGTCTGCTGATACCAACATCGATGTCACCCAAATTCCCGATGATTCAGACATTGTTTTTTTTGGAAGTCGATCTGGGGTATCCCAAGCATCTGCATGATCATCATAAAGACCTCCACTTCTCTCCGTAGGGCCGCACCCCTGCCGGTTCGAAACTCCCCAAGCTCATGACCACCCTGCATGGCAAGGAGAAATATATTATTCACTATCGAAATCAGAAACAAGCTCTTGAGAATGTGTGGAACACCGTGCCGGCCGTTTGCACAATAATGACGATGCCCATCCAGAAGACCCTGCAGAGCAGAATGCGGACATTGTCTGAAGACAGAACAGCGAGAGTGTATCTTTATCTGGCAGATCCGAGTGCAGGCCAATGAAGACTGGACAACGGAACAGTGCATCCAGGATCAAATGGCTGATCCAGACATCGAACCAATCTTGTCACTCAAAACGAGAGGGGCACCCAGGCCACGATGGGACGAGGTAGCTAGATACTCCGGTGTGCTGAAATCGTTATGGGCTCAATGGAACTCTCTAAGAGTAGACAATGGAATGCTCAAGCGAGTTTGGTAAAGCGCTGATGGACGAGAAATCAAGTCCCAACTGGTAGTTCCGAAGAAAAAGATACCAGCCATCCTGACCGAAATACATGATGGGATTACCGGAGGCCACCTGGGCATGAATAAAACCCTAGAAAAAGTTCGCCAGCGGTACTACTGGGTGAATTACTTCGAAGAGGTCAGAGCTTGGTGTCGCAAATGTGGCACCTGTGCAGCCTTTAAGGGCCCGAAGACCCGGACCAAGGGCAGAATGCAGCAGTACAATGTGGGCGTCCCATTTGAGAGAATTGCCATCTATGTCGCCGGTCCGTTTCCCAAGTCTGAGAGGAGGAACAAATACATTCTGGTCGCAATGGATTACTTCAGCAAATGGCCTGAGGCATATGTGATACCCAACCAATAGGCAACCACGGTAGCGACGGTGCTAGTAGATCAACTATTCAGCAGGTTTGGCGTCCTGATGGAATTACGTTCAGACCAGGGGCGTAACTTCGAATCGAATGTATTCCAGAAGGTCTGCACGATGTTGGGGATCTGGAAAACGAGACAAACACCATTACACCCACAGTCAAATGGAATGGTGGAAAGATTCAACAGGACCTTGGAACAACACCTATAAAAGGTCGTCAGCAATAACCAGCGTGATTGGGATGAGCATATTCCCCTATTCCTGTTGGCATATCGCTCTGCCGTACATAATAGTACAGGCCTGACCCCAGCCAGGGATGGTCCATACGAGGTGGTAAAGAGGCTTAATGACGTCGTTTACCGGATCCGTCGAAACCCCAAGGCTAAGTTGAAGGTGGTCCATTTAGATTGACTTGCTCCCTACCAGGGAGAGGATGTTTCTGATCGGGACGATCAGAATTAAAGCGGAGGCAGTGTTACGAAATTTACCAAAGCCGACCCTGTTTCACTTCAGTACGTCACCGTTCGCTCTGAGGATAAAAAAGGTTCTGGAAATGACTCGGCAGCTGTAGGATTGATGATTGATTTTTCGAGAATTTTCTATGCTGGTTTTAAAAAGGAAGCAGCCCACGATCGCAAGGCCGTCAGTGGAGCGAAGAGCTTATATGTAAAATTGTTGTTGTGATATTTGAATCAGCTGTTGTATATATTCGATGTAAATAACAGTTCTAGAAAAGTGAAAGTGAATATTAGTTTTATAATTTTAAATTGAACCCACGGACTATATAACAATATTTAGTATAGAGCAGACAAAAATCGCCCTCAGTAGTTTGATGACAAGCGCTATCTGTTAAAAGACTCATATGATACTTTACTCTGGGGCCACTACAGCCTCTAAATTCATTTTAACTTTCAAGATATATGTATAAGTAATATTTGATGTATTAATGCTATTAGTCTATGTTTATTTATTTTAAATAAAACAAAATATGTTCAAATTAGCATTTTTATCTTAGCATACATATATTTTTAAATATCCAGCAATTTTCCGTCTACATATACAACAATGATCTATTTTCATTGAGCAATCAGAGCAACTGGCAAAGTGCCTACATGGCATAAAAACAATTGACATTTCATTAGTTAAGCAAATTTTACAAGTATTATTATTAGAGTCAGAGTGGGGATTTGGTGGGCAGTCTCTAAGCAATAAACATTTAGCTGAACCCTTTTTATGAAATGACAAGAGATCCTGTCACCATATCCAGTGTAAAACAGATGATCGGCAACAGGATCGTCACCATCTTCCCAACTGAAACCACGTGTATCACAAAATGGACATTCAACAGCGTCATTTAAGCTACCATCGGATTCTATTGCATCTGATCGGTAGATAAATCCTGCTCTTGCTAACTTTTCAGCAGGGAAGTCGGAAGGTCAGTTTCAAAGGTACGTAATCGCTTTTCGTATATTTGGAGGTATTCTCGACACTCCATGGTGTAGAACTGATGAAATAAACAACAATTTTTTTAATTTATAAGCATTCAGTCAATTTTTCTAATTTCCATACCTCGCAAAATAACGTTTTTATAATAATAAATATGTTCTTTTAATGCAATACATAATGGAGAACTATCATTTAAACAAATTTCATCTATTATTTTATAATAAAAGTACAGAAATTTAAGCGTTCCAAACAAATTAATTTACTTGTTATAATGGGCTTAATAGCTAAGAGTTCAAGCACATCAGAATAGTCCAAATATAGTGCGCAAATGTTTCTCATCACCATCACTTGTTTCACAGCTTCATACTGGATCTGGGATAGATGTAGACAATCTCCGCAGGTCACTGAGGCAGCAAACTCTGGAGGTGTCACATTCTCAAAAAAGTTTTCATGAGCTTGAGCTCAATGATAACATCTTCCCACTCGTAATTATAATGACTATTTAGTCATTACAATTTTCGGTGGGGTTCCAGCGGCTACAGGTGTTTTTTGCAAGATAACCACTGGAGAAAAGGATCTTGCAGGACTGAGTGCACATTGAACATCATTATCTGAATTCAGTAATGGAAATCTCGAATGCAGCAACTAATAGTCTTCCTTTTTGGCAGCTTCCTCATACATTTGTAACACTCTCTCCAAGCCGCACTGTAATTGATAGTGGAATCACTACTATAACCACTATCCATGGATTCAAAACTGCTGATACTACAAATCACTCTACTGGTATATTGGGACTGGGAATATATGTATGGAATTTTCATAATTTTATAGTTGTACCTCTTCCACTACCTGATTACGGTTGTTTTCAATTATGTGTTCCTACGCCAAGATGGAAAAGTAGATCTCTTGTTACTAAGAGCTCCTTTGTTCCCCATCACCATCATCAAATATGTAAGGCTTTTAAATGTTGCATCACTTGTTGTTTTTCACAATAAAATTTGATATCTTTCTGTAATCGTTTCAGTTTGGTGATATGTTGACTTAAACTTTTCGAATACTTTACAGTGATGTTTTCACCCTGAGTCTTCATTTTGCAATGCAAGCACATGTCTTTATTTATGATAATTTATTATCAATTTATGATTGACCTTGGTGTTATAGTCTGTTTTCAGTGCCAATCCAACTGTCGTGGCTCGAATCAAACCCAAGCCACCGAACTTTAACCTTGTTGCCTTTTCGTTGCAAAATTTTCTCGACGAGATACACATCAGGATAGGCGGCCTTTTGCAATTCTTCTTTGTAAAAGCTCCGTTGAATCGGTGTACCAGACATATCTTCCAAAATATACGTAACTAGATTAGTTATTTTAACCCGTGTAATTTTAAACAATTCTGTACTCCAGCTAGGAAGGAAACCTTTATCAAAAACGTGTTTGGTTTTACTTATTCGCACAACATCTCCAACTTTCAGTTTTCTTAGTCCAGAAATTTTCAATTAATTTGTATACTTTAATATTTTGAGCATTTTTCATATTAATGTCCGCAGGTCTCATCTTTGTCTTGGAATGTTTTTGATGGTTGTAGTCCTTGGCGATTTCCGGTAGAATATCCATCCATTTGTAGGTGCCATTCAAACTAAAGAATTTGTAGAGCCGTTCTTTCAGCGTTCTAATTACTCTTTCAGCTATTACAGCTTTCAGTCCACTAAGTGTACTATAATGGCTGATTCCGTACGACTTCATTAGTTTCTGAAAGCTACTATTGTAGTATTCTTTACCCTGGTCGGTTTGGAGATTTTTCGGGTGCCACCCTTACATAATAATACTCTCAAAGGCACGAGTCATCTCTTCACCGGATTTCGTTTTCAGCAGTCTCGTCCACACGTACTTTGAAAAGCAATCAATCACTATGAGGAAGAACTTGAAATTGCGATTGGATTTCGCATAGAGATCTATTTGTGGGAGGTCAGACTGCCAGGAGTCATCGAAACCCTTGATTATTACACGTCGGCGAAGACACTTTCGTCTCACAGGTCTATGCAGTTCCTTAACGACTTGAACTTTTTCTTTGGAATCTTTCGCTATAAGAGCCATCTTGTATACTGCTTAAAAATAGACAAAGGCATGTTTTTATTGGCTCTAATGATGCTTTTTAATTGCAGCAATACTGTCTACGATTGCTTCAAGTTTTTGATTTTGTTCCAACATTTGATTTGCAATATCATTATGTAGTTTTTGCATATCTCGGTATAGGTCAGGCACTACTTTTGTCATCTTGTCTCTAAGTTCAGTTAGATCAGCAAGATCTTTAGAGTTAACTTTTCGAACAATATTTAATACGTCTGCTGTATCAACTCCTTTTGGAGCTTGTGTCATAGAAAGTTCCAGATCATTTTTACGTTTTGCAGAGATATACGGTTATCATTAAACGAGGCTTCAAATTTTGTTATGGCTTCCTTATATTCTTTCCTGGCAGATTCCAACTGAGCTTCTAATGTATTGAATTTTGAAATGAAAAGCGATATATTTTGTAGTTGGATTTCCATAGCTTGTTTGGTTTTCAACATGCGAGTATTCATTGCAGCAAAGTTTTGAGCTCCAGGTTCATCGCTAACCTTTTGGTTTTGCTTAAACACAGATAAGGTCTGCTGAACTTCACCAGTGTAGTTGCTGAAAGCTATTTGAAAATCACAATGTAATTGTTGCAGTCCGTTTGCTATTTTCTTATCAACGTACTGCTTGTTGACGGCATCCATGGCCTTCGTCGGTACTTCGACATTGGTAATTTTCAGTTTCTCAGCATCGATATTTCCCTCTGCGGTAAAGGAAAACGGCACATTCATAAAAGCTAGGTTATGTGAGAATGCTGGCTGATGGGAGGTACTGCGCCCAAATTTGTTAAGCCTCATTGCGTAACTGATACCTTTGCTAATAAAGGTTAATATTGAAACAACCATTTTTCTATAGAAACATTTATTTATCTTGTATAATATTAGCTTCCTGAAGTTCATTTAAAATGGCAACTATTTCGTTGTTGTGAGAAGTGTTGCCTGGTTCCTTGGATGCAATCAGTAGTTTCAACCGTTCAACCAATTGGCTTGTTATTGTAAGTTAACTTCATACCGATTCCAGCAAAACGTTGCTTTTTTGGCTGAGGAGGAAACATTGGCTTTATAATTTCAGTATATTTATATAGACTTGAAGTTTTCAAACGACCTGCGGCATTCTTGTGTGCGGAAGTGTAAAATATTAATTTATATAACCCTGGAGTACCTCGAGTACCTCGAAACTGTAGCCCACCAACAATAATGTGGCCTGTACTACGACTGAAATCAGCGCTTTTAGTGATATAGTCTTCAAGATACTTGTGTACAACTAGAGGATACTGATCCATGTAGTCCTCTATTGCTTCTTTAGAGAGATTACCGGGATCCTCGTAAAAGGTTTCGTCTCCACCTCATCATCATCATCATCATTGGTATGCATACTAGTTTCAGCGATTGGTTCTTCATAGAGATATTCTGTCTCTTCCAACTCATGTTTGTTGACTGGTGGCAGCTCCTGCACTTCTTGTTTAATTACTTCACGTTTAATGGTCTGTGTTGGCATCTTAGTGAGAACTTTTGCCGTAGTTGAGGCAATATCTTGTAGCGATGTCATTACCGGTCCGAAAAGCTTATTAAATTTTTCATCATGTTCCGACTTTCCCAGTTTAAGGCTGACATATTTTTTGCAAATAGAACGTGCCAATTGCTTGATCTTTTTCTTTCGAGCAGTGGCAGCAATGTTGCTACTCAGTGAAGACATTTTTACCAACTAATAGCAATCATCTTTATTGAACCTTTATATATTTATCGAATCCTTTACGGTAGCGGCCATTATTCAAGTTGAAGTCCTTAGCTATTGTAATAAAGCCAAAACGATTTTGCCAGCATTCCGAACACATTGCCTTAAATTTATCATAGTCCATGTCGGGAGACAGATGCTCATCAAACAAGTGCTTCAAATTTACCTCATCTTGTTTGAATATGACAATCACGTTGCAATTGTCTCGAATCAGTTGCTTAGGTATATTGCTATACGTTTTGAGATAAATACATTGAATCGATATTCCTGTGCATTCCCATCGAAAAAAAAATTGTGAATCTTGTTTTGTTTATCACCATTCACATCATCGAAAATGAATACTGAACATTCGCGTGCCTCACTCGGATCAATTACTTCTTCGTTGTCTTTAAAGGGAAAATACGATACACCTTTAACCAGCTTGAGAACGTCTTGTAAGAGCTGGTACTTTGGTTGGTAGAGTGACTTGGAATAGATGTAGACGTTCTCGAATCGCAGGCCGTTTTCATTGAATAGCAGTGATAATGATGCGTTGGTCTTTCCGCAACCACTAGGTCCGCAGAATGCTGCTCGTAGGGAATTTGGTAACAATTTTCCGTGTCGACTTGCTGAAGACAACAATTCTTCAACAAAGTCCAAATTTTCGATAGGCAGTTGGACATCTTGTTGCTTCATATGCATCTTACGATTTACTGACATCATCCTTATTGCAGATGCTAATTAAAGACAGTAGTCTATTTCAGTTTAAATCAGTATCATGCTAACTCCCAATGAATTCTCTACTACATAAAAGCGATGACAATATAAAAACAATGATTCAGCAAGTTGTCCGTGAAGCGGCATTCAATTATATACGAGTAAGGGTTATAAATTATTTAACTCGCACGATATCGCCTACAGTAAATACAAGTCTTTAGCGGATCGTCATAAAGGCTGATTACGAGTTGGAAAATCGAGCCTGGGAGAGATTCAAGTCACTTGGAAAAAAAGCAGCTTTTTGGCTTATAACTACAGGCATGAAGGCTAAACGCAAGATGGGACTTGGAATGAAAAAACGACTTGGAAAAAAATCTTTTCGACAGAATGTGGTTCTACCAATCAAGAGAGTTATTGCCGGATCTGGAGGTGATCTCCGTAAAACATCGTTATTGGCGTTGAGAGCAGCCCGAGCAGTCATTAAAAAGGCAGGCGGTCGCAAGAAAATCCGTGTACCTCGAGTCATTCCTTTTGAGTCGAAAATTGGTGGTTTTCTCCCTCTAATACCCCTATTTGCGGGGTTGTCAGCACTTGGAGCTCTTGCCGGCGGAGCTAGTGGAGTAAGCCAAAGCCGTGATAGATGCAAAGAACGCCGCAAGAAGTTGGAAGAGCACCAGTGTCATAATCAAGCCAAGAGATTGCGAAGAAAGGAAGCGGTATTTTCGTTAAAAAGTCCCGCAACGGCTTCGGGCTTTACTTAAAGAAGCAAAAAAACTCCCAATAAAGCTACCCAATCCAGCACTCTACAATCACGAGCTTGAGCAATATGTCAAACAATTGAAGATCCCCCACTTTAGGGGAGTATTCATGCGACACGCCTTATCTAAACATTCACAAACAAAAGAGTCTGCCATCGTTAAATTGGAAGCCAGCAGTCGTCACGGTTCGCATTGGGTAGCTTATGTTCGAAATAAAAACACCGTTCAGTACTTCGATAGCTTTGGATGTTTGAAACCACCCCGAGAATTAGCCAACTACTTTGGCAATGGAGTGAAAATCCTCTACAACAATCAATCTTATCAGACATACAATCAATCAAATTGTGGCCATTTATGCTTGAAATTTCTCTATAATAAAAAATAAATATTTTTCATTATTGATGTTTTCCCTGTACCTATATTAGCAGCTAACAAGCAGTCAATTTTCAGTCATGTCTGTGATCATCACATTGAAAGGTCGCAGCGACAATATAAAAACAATGGATTCAGCAAGGTGTCCGTGAAGCGGCATTCAACTTATATACGAGTGACAGGGTTATAAATTATTTAACTCGCAGCAGCAAAAAACGGTGGATCGCCTACAGCTAAATACAAGTCATTATCAAGCGGCATCGTCACTAAGAGCTTGCAGTTGATCAGAAGCGAAATACATAACCTCACATTGCAAATTTTGAATCAAGACTCTGAACTTGTGAATTTTTGTGGTGAAAAAATTATCATTCGACTTGAGCTGAAACAACTACAATAATAATGGGTCGTCTTGTATTTAATGTAAAACTATATAAGAAGTCAGCCGCTCCTCGGCCACCATCAGTGTCTATGTAACCTCTCAAGAGATCACTCATGCTCTCAAATAGATTGTCTCTACAAACGCTCGCCTATCATATCAACTCCTCAAATGTTCGATATCTTCCGCAAATCAAATTTTGATGATAGTGTAAGACGCGAGGAGTTGCGAACCTACTATCCATAGGTCAAGTCATTCGGCAACAATGATATCGTTGAAATCACCGTCAATCAAACAGATTGTTGATTTTCCATGGCTGATTCCTGCATCTCAATCCAGGGATAAGTGGTGAAGACAGCAGGCAATGGAGATGTTTCTCTATCACCACATGCTGAGGCTTTCTTCTTCGACAGCGTCACGTACGAGTTGTGTGCCAAGGAAATTGAAAGCGTGAGAGACCCTGGTCGCGTGAGTACAATTCGTGGATACTTATGCTACGACCTCAACAGTTCAAAGGACCTATTCATAGCCGAGTGGAATTTTCCACATAAATCCTATATGAATGCCGTTGATAAAACTTTTCACATGTACATTCCATTGGGACATTTGTTTTCCATCTTCAACGACTACAAACGGGTGATGTGTGGCAAACAAACAATTCGTCTGGTGCGAATCCGTAGCGATGATGATCGCCTTATAATCACGGATGCTGCTACCAAGGGCAAAGTTACAATAAACAACAACGAACTCAAAGTTCGTCACATTTTTCCAAACGATGACGTTAAATTGGATTTACTGCAAGCCGTCAAAGCAGATTCCAGTATAATTTTGCCGTTTCGTAAATGGGAGCTAAATGAGTTGCCCGCTCTCAAAACAGGTGCTATTCGTGAAATTTGGAATGTGAAGACGTGTGCCGCACTGGAAAGCGAATTTTGGCTTATGGAGAGAATTGATTTAGATTTTTCAAAGAGTGAGTATGGTGAGGCGTACAAAAGGTATACGGATACTTTTATCCCAGCTTTGATGGTGGCAAACATTCCCTACTGGATTATGCTGCATTCAAGACGCGCACCCTATTCGTCATCTATTGCTCCCGACGTGAGAAGATCATGAAATCCTCAACTGTAGATATTCGCCTGGACATTGAAAGCCAGACAGGATTTTCCGATAACATTCGAGCCTTCTGTATTATGTGCCACCAGCGAAATTGTTCGAAGCATATATATATATATATATATATATATATATATATATATATATATATACATATATTTAGATCACCCACCTGTTTAGAAAATCAGTTTCGAAATCGAGGGAAGGTTTGTTCCCAAGGAATTAGTTATCAAGACACGCAAACGCACTGGTGTGTTTTTGTTTAAACCACCCAAACCGTTTAACTATCTGTCAGCAGCAGACAAAAGGCAAGTACGATATTTGGAAGAACGGCTACATGGACTCCACTACTCTGATGGCCACTACGATTTGAATACTATGAACGATATTTTGAGAATTTTCCTAACCAAATGGACGCACATATATGTACGAAGTCATCAGAAATATGAGTTTTTATTTACAAGAGCTGAAAATTCATAATTTGAGAAAACTGTTTAACGAAGATGGAGAATCATACTATCATCTTCACAACATGCTGCTGAAATCCAATCAGTGTCACCTTCAGTGTCATCAGAAAATATCAGCTTCAGTTTGAAATTTTTTGTAGTTGCCGTCCATCGTTTAATCCATCTCGAGCCATCAATGTATAGTCGGAGCGGTTTAAACAGTTCCCTGAAGTGTATACAGCCATGTCCTTGGTTCCATAAGGCATATTAACATAAAAGACATTTTTCAAAATTAATGTGAATACTATAAAGCTTGATTTAATAAAGTCATTTTTTATCGATCTGCATTCCACAGTAGTTTAGGAGACACTATGCTGATCTTGAACCTCGTTCGTTACTTTATTATAAAAAATATTAGCAGGCTACTAGAAACCATAACATCAAATTCTTGATTCATCATTAAAATTTTTTCCAAGTCTCAAAATTATTACGCTCGGCCTTGAACCATCCGACAAAATCAGAGACTCGAAGAAGTTGCCGTTCTTCCGCAGGCAGGCGCTCGCTTACAAAAACTATAGACTCGAAGGAATGGACGTTCTCACGCATGCAGGCGTTCAATGCCTTGAATCATTCGACAAAATCAGAGACTCGAAGGAGTGGACGTTCTCGCGCATGCAGACGTTCAATAATTAGCAAAAGATTTTAATTTTTTACAATCAACAAAATACCATATACCCCCATCCAGCCCCCCAAATATTCCACCCGCCAACGCCCAAAAACACGCGCCCACGCAACGGGCATATACTATACATTTTCAATTAAACATTTCTCGATTAACAGTATTAGTGCAACTCGCTGGACACCTGACTGTGTAATCAGGCAAGCCGGGTTCGATTCCCGGCCAAAACTTTTTTTCTTTCTAACTACCACAACCAACAACAGATAGCGCGCACCCTGAAACCCACAATACAATGGCTTTCATTTAATAACAACAGATGGCGCGCACCTATGCGACACACCCAAATCGCGCACCCCCTGCGACCACCTCCAATGTCTTTCGCGCACCCCCTGCGACCACCCCCAATGTCTTCTTCTTATCCAAACAACAACTACCAACAGCTCGACAGCAGCTCCCGGCGAGAACTCGATGGCTGGTTACCTTTATATCCACTTCCGCCCCAGAACTTTCTTTGTTTAACTACTCAACAGAAATAAATATCAAATATGATAGAAGAAATTCAACAATACAACTATGCATATTCATAAAAGCTATCATGAATCAATACAGCCATATAGAAAATTTTGAGAAAGTGAAAATGAGAATCAGAACAAATATGACTGACAGAACAGGAATTTGGTTTGCATCGGTAGAAAGCGAGCTGCATAATTTTGAACAGTTTGAGAAGGCTTTCGAAGATTATTTTTGGGGAGAAGTTGAGCAGTCCCTATTTAGAAAAAAATTATATTTCGGCAAATTTAACCCCAAAAGAGGAAACATGGTGGAGTATGCTTTAAAACTAATAACCTCAGCAGAATATCTAAAACCAACCCATGCGAGAGGATAAAATAATACTAAACATAGCTCGGCACTATGAAGAAGGTGTATTAGAGACTATATCAGTGCAACATATTAGAACCATTACGCAATTTACTAATTATTTAGGAAGAATGGAAAAGAAAAGAAGAAAAGAAGGAATAATATGTAACAACTCTGTACCCTTTTATTCTTTGTAAAGGAGAAAAATGAATAAAGGCCCTGAGAGAAAAGGGGAATGCTGCCACCACCCGAAGAAAATTTGTGTTGGAGAGAAAGACTCCGGGAACCCTTCTCTGTAAATGTTAGCTGAAAATAAATAATATAAAAGGAACTTTACTGCCCCTTATCTGCCTTGACTCTAAGTCCTTGGTAGCTTCTGGTTTTCGTCACCTAGCCTCCTCTAAGAGGGTAAGTCTCCAGGTTTCGCAAATGCTGGTGGTTGTATGGGAAGAAGGAAGGAGTTAAAAGTAAATAACCAAAAAAATGACACATATATTGAAAAAAAAAATAAATAAAAAAAAATAGAAACAATAAAACCAACCCACAATGTAACTAAAAGACAACAGGAAAAAAAATTTAAATATTGTTAGTTGAACAATCTGACCAAAACAACTGTAACTCCACAGGATTATGGTTTTTAATTAACCCAAGAAAATACGATAATAGCTTTATCGAACACAATATTACTTATACCCACAAATCCTGGGCATGACAGGTACAATTCCACCCTATTTAAGTCCTATCGGTGCCTACTACAATAAGTCTTCCCTTATATCAGCAAACGTTGGTGAGCCAGTTTATCCAACGAGTATATCCCCAGGAATATATAATATATATAAACAAACTAAAACAAAACCAAATTTAAACAAGATATCATAAGACAAGAAAACAAAATTTTTGCCGCTCGTTCCTTTTGCCAACTCAGGGAGTCTGATGAAATCTTTACCAGTTTACAATCTAGCTGTGCGTACTCCGACGCTATTTCGTCCCTATCACGAGGTCTCTTCCCGGCCGTTTGCTGGTCTAAGAAACCTCTACCCTGGGTTCAGAATCTGAACCTAAAACTCTACGGACAAACTCACAGGTTTTGGCACTAAGACTCCTCGGTTAGAAAAATGTAAAGGTACTCACCGAATGCGATTTATCCTTTAATCCCAAAAGGTTTGCCTGTGAATAAAAAGAAAATTATACCTCACTAACTTTCTAGCTAGCTAAACACTAATAAAAATACACTCGCGACTGTCGCGTTTCCCGTCCCTCGGCGATGAAATTTATAATGACTCTATAATTTATTTCCTAGCGCCCTATTTGGACAGGTGAAACGTTCCTCTCTTAGGAGTCTGGGTTCCACCTTTTTTTATCCTCTAAATGCGTCGCGCCCACGTACGACTACTTTTCTTGAGTTCCGGCCCCGAATTCCTTTGGAAATTCTCTGGAATTATTCCTTGTGAACTTTAGCCCCTCCCATATGGGTACTATCTTCGCGAATAAGTTAACAACAAAGCTCCCTCCCCCTTGAGTTTTTCATTGTCCTATTGGCTGTATCTTTCGCCATTAACCGACGTGTTCTAAGCACGTGCCTTTCTTCGGCATTTTAAAATTCTAGAACAAGTTCAGGTGAGGGGCTATACCTCTTTAATTAAGGACGGCAAAATCAGCAATTTTTCTCTAACTACGTAAAATCAGCCATCTTTCGTTTTTGTTTAAAATGCTGCAACACAATTTGTGTCTACCTGGTTTTTAGCACGTACAAGAGTACAAGTTTCTGCTAACCCTTAATCGGCAAAACACAAAACGGAACGATATGTATAAACTATTCATTGTTTAAAAAAAATTATTATAACATGGAAAATGGGTTAAGTTTCGCAACATATGCAAATGGTATACATTGTGTGAAATTTCACAATTTTAGCGACATGTTTCATATTCTGCAATACGAGCGTAATTTTTCTATACGACGCAAAAGGTTTTTAGTTTACTTACGTGAAGAAATATTAAATAACATATATCCGATAAAAGAATAAAAAACATGCATTATGAATTCTTGTAAACATCCTCGGGATGTTACAAATAATACTACAACTCAACACTTTGGCAGGAATAATCCTCAAATAAGAGATGTATTTGAAAATAGAAGGCAACAAAATAATCAAAATTATAATACTCAAAAATTCCAAAATAATTATAACAATAATACTCGTATAACCAAAATAATGCAAGATATGCAAACAATAATTACATAAGATCTCATTCAAGAAACTTTGAAAATAGAAATAGACAGGAAGTGAGACAGGAAAATCAAAGGAGAGATATAAATAACCAAAGGAGCCAAATTCAGGTAAGAAATCAAGGTAATTGGAATGAAATCAGAAGAGAAAATGAAGACCAAAATATAAGGCTCAATAATATAAAAAGACAAAGGGAACAGGAAAGAAGTCCAGAAAGGCAAAGATGACAAACAAATAATAATAGGGAAAATGAGCATACAAGTCAAGAAGGACAGTCTCATGAACAGGAGAATAGTCAAAATGACAATCAAAATTTTTAATAGCGCACGATACCAAAAAAAATGTAATTAGCAGTGATAAGAATGTAATAATTAAGGACAAGCAAACAACAAACAACTGTAGCTATCAACACCCAATGGAATTAATAGATTGAAAATAAATACAATGGATTAATATTTTTCTACGGAAGCATTCATGGGAAAGCAGTTAAATTATTAATAGATACGGGAACAGAGGGAAGCTTATTAAGTAAAGAAGTGGTGCAAAATTTAAATTTAGGAGTAGAAAACACAAGGGAAATAAAAAAATTAATATTTTATCAGCTAATAACAAGGGGATATGAGAAACAAACAAGCTAGTAAGCACAGAAATAATGGTGGGTTAAGAAAAAATGAACATGGAATTTTTAGTAGTAAGGAATATTCAGTACCAATGTATAATAGGAATGGATATATTAAACAAATACTCAGCAGAAATTCCAATTAAAAGAAAGTTAGTCATTATGCAGGAAAAGCAATTGAAGTAGAAATAATGAAATCAAGTGTAATGTAGTACATAAAGAAGCCATAAAAGGCCAATGTATGAATAATAATGTGAAATCTGAATATATAAATGCAGATAATGCCAATAAAGGGTATATAAACCAATTAAATGAAGAAGAAATAGATTGTTCTACAAGTGAAACGTACAAAGTATTAAAATTATTGAAAAAGTATATTTAATGAAAACAGAATAGCTGAAAAATATATTCCTAAAATCTAAGCCAAAAATTTGAACTATTTCCGAATAAGAAC
The DNA here is from genome assembly GCA_034190945.1 of Octodonta nipae. Lineage (NCBI taxonomy): Eukaryota > Metazoa > Arthropoda > Insecta > Coleoptera > Chrysomelidae > Octodonta > Octodonta nipae. Next base: position 137,501,992 of record CM067216.1, read on the forward strand.
AAATCCTATACCATATAATTAAAAAGAGAATTAAAGAAGAGATAGAACAAATGTTACAGGCCGGTATAATAGAACAAGCTATTTCTGCATACATCAATCGCATAGTCATTGTGAAGAAAAGTAATGGAGATTTACGAATCTGCCTGGATGCAAGGAATATAAATAAATTTTGTGAACAATAGTATGAAGCACCATTAACGATAGATTGTTTATTTAGTAGGATTACAAACACAAGTAGCCTGTGTAGTAGACAGGGTTAGAGTTGTCTCAATATAGCATAATTTCAAGTCCTGAATAAAGTTAAATTTGTTTTACAATTATAAAGATGAGTACTCTCTTCGAGGTGTCATTCCTTTGTACGCAAGACAAAATACATTAAATATAATATATATTCTTTCTGGTCAGGGAACCTTCATCAGTTGCGCTTCCCACAATTGAATGTCCTCTCGAACACTTCTTTATGTATTTGATACATTTCGTTAAATTTGAAGAAGCCAGATGTAAGACCGACATCTAGGATTTTCGAGAGAATTAGCACACAGAGGTTCCGAATCTGGAGCGTTCCGTGTAATTGCTGTTCTAGCTTAACTCCTAGGACAGAATGTCACGATAAAATTTTCAGGTTACTTCACCTGTCAGAGATATTGAATACTCTCTTCGAGGTGTCATTCCTAGATGTCGGTCTTACATCTCGCGTCTTCAAATTAAAGATGAGATACTCAAGTTATATGAAAATAAAAAGGAACATTTAAATAATATATGAATAGTTTTGAATGCATTGAACATAGATAGATTAAAAATAAAAATAGAGAAATACCAATTCGTAAGAGAAAAGTATAAAACACTTAAAGACCTCAGGCAGTTAAGAGAATTTAAAAGGAATATACCCTATAAATAATTTATTTAAATACCAAGAATGACCATAAGAGAAGATAAAATATAAAAATTTAAAATCCAATTTTGTCAAGAACTAGAAAGTTTTACCACAATTAAATTTGAAATTTTGGGGAAATTGTAATGAAATAATCCCTCAGCATAAAACTAAGGAGTAAATTAAACAATTTTAAGAAATATGATAAGTTAAAGATAAACACAGGCAGAGCTAATCAAATGTATCAATAAATAGTGTTAAATAGTAACAAAACTAATCAAATCAATGAACTTGTCAAAAATCAGTAATTATTGGGTAAAAATTAGCAAGCTAAGCAAGCTTCCCTGAAGAAAAACTTGTTATCGTACATTATTTAGCTTAACTAACAAAATAGTCAAATATCAGGAAAAATTGACCAAATACATGCAAACTAAGTATAGAAATATAAAATAAGGTAAAGATTTTCTATAATTTAGTCCATTAGAATTTATAAATCATTTAATGATAAAAGTTCTGTCCATATCAAAATTGGTAGGTATTGTGACAAATCCAAAATGTATAATTTTTATAATTTCTTCTTGTTAAGGTAGCAGATTATCTAAAAATGAAAAATAATGTTAGTAAAGGATAAAAAGTATCTTACATTAGTGGCAAAGACAGTTAAACAAGTAATTTAGACAAAAATAGGAAGTAGGAGACAACTACAGAAAACATTTCACTTAGGTAGTATAATATAAGTTCTAATATATAATAAGTTACGTAAATAGTTAAGTTAAGAGAGTAAACAAACTAAAGACACTACAATAAGAAGTGCAACAGGTGAAATAAGACAATTACAGACAGTGGAAAGTGAACGTATAGTAAGCATGCCATAAAATAGGCATTCTCAAATAAATAATATAAACATTGTGCAAGTAAAAACTTCATGTGCTTAGGATAAAAGAGACAATAAAGTATAGAAATTAAGGATTAGATAAGAGTTGTAAACTATATTTAGTAAGTAAGGAGAGAAAAAATAGAGACATCAGGATCAAACATTCAAAGTTCAAAATTAAATGAAATCCCGTTGGTTCTCCACACTAGACGTAAAGAGTGGATATTGGCAGATTGTACTACACGAAAACGACAGAGACAAGACAGCGTTCTCCACTAGTAATGGGCTGTTTCAGTTCACGGACATGCCATTTGGGTTCAAATTCGAGAGGCTAATGAAGTATGTCCTGAGCGGGTTAATTGGAGGACGTGCTTTGTATACCTCGACGACATTCTGGTCATGGGTCAGACATTCGACGACCATCTGAAGAACCTGAGCGAAGTATTCTCCAGAATTAATAACGCCAACCTGAGTCTCAACCGGAAGAAGTGTTCATTGTTCCAAAAAGAAGTAGAGTTTTTGGGCCACGTCGTTTCCGAGTCAGGAATCCGCACCAACGAGGACAAGATAGAAGCCATCCGTGATTGGCGAGTCCAAAGAGACAAGCATGAACTCCGAAGCTTCTTGGGTCTCTGTTCATTCTGTTCAGGCGATTTGTTGAGGGATTTGCCACCATTGCCGCCCCTCTACATCGGCAGTCCATTGAGAAAGGGACCTTCCGTTGGAATCAGGATTGCGAAACATCATTAAGACGACTGGAGGCGGCATTTTGTTCCAGCCCAATCCTAGCGTTTTCTACACAGTCCTGCCAGCAACACAAGTTTGGGGGTCATCCAATCCCAGGTGCAAGATCGCGAAGAGAGGGTGATCGAGTACTACAGCAGTGGATTCTCGAAACCGGAAAGAAATTATTGCGTCACCAGAAAAGAACTTCTTGCAGTAATAAGGGCGGTAGACCATTTCCACAAATACCTCTATGGTCGTCATTTCCTAATTCGAACAGATCATGCCACCCTCAAATGGCTGCTGGACATGAAAGACACCGGAAGGACAACTGGCCAGGTGGATGGAAAAATTACAGCAATACGATTTCAAGGTTGAACATCATGCCGGTCGTTTGTTTAATAATGCCGATGCGTTTTCAAGAAGACCCTGTAGAGCAGAAAGCGGACATTGTCTGAAGACGGAACAGCGAGAGGGTAACTCCATCAGGCAGATCCGAGTGCAGGCCAATGAAGACTGGACAACGGAGCAGTGCATCCAGGACCAAATGGCTGATCCAGACATTGAACCAATCCTGTCACTCAAAAAGAGAGGGGCACCCAGGTCACGATGGGACGAAGTAGCTAGACTCTCGGGCGTCCTGAAATCGTTAAAGTCCCAACCGGGAGTTCCGAAGAAAAAGGTACCAGCCATCCTGACCGAAGTACATGATGGGATTACCGAGGGTTATCTGGGAATAAAAACCCTAGACAAATTTCGCCAGCGGTATTACTGGATAAATTACTTCGAATATTTCAGAGCTTGGTGCCGGAAATGTGACACCAAGGGCAGAATGCAGCAGTAATAAGTTGGCGTCCTCTTTGAGAGAATTGCCATCGATGTCCCCGGTCCATTTCCCGAGAGTGAGAGAGGGAACAAATACATTTTGGTCGCAGTGGATTACTTCAGTAAATGGCCTGAGGCATATGCGATTCCCAACCAAGAGGCAGCCACGGTAGCGACGATGCTGGTAGAACAGCTATTCAGCAGGTTTGGCGTCCCATTGGAATTAGATTCAGATCAGGGGCGTAACTTTGAATCGAATGTATTCCAGAAGGTCTGTACGATGTTAGGGATGGATCAGGAAAACGAGAACACACCATTGAACCCACAGTCAGACGGAATGGTGGAAAGATTCAACAGGCGCTTGGAACAACACCTATCCAAGGTCGTCAGCAATAAGCAGCGTGATTGGGAAGAGCATATTCCCCTATTCCTGTTGGCATATCGCTCAACCGTACATAATCGTACAGGCTTGACTCCAGCCATGGTCATATTCGGAAAAGAGCTGCGATTACCCTGCGATTTGACTTTTGGCTCCCCCTAAGAACCTTCCCAAGACATCAACGATTATGCTGACCAGCTCCGACATAACTTGCTGGCAATACACGAATTAGCCCGAACGCAGATGTTGGCCACCAGTGACGGATATGACCTCAAGGTCAATTCAATCGTGTTCCAAGAGAGGGACAAAGTCTGGCTATACAACCCCCAACGGAGCAAGAGTAAATCTCCTAGCTTACGCCCGCCTGGGATGGTCCATACGAGGTAGTCAATAGGATTAATGATGTCGTCTACCGTATCCGTCGAAACCCCAGGGCTAAGTTGAAGGTGGTCCATTTAGATCGAACTCGCTCCTTACCATGAAGAGGATGTTTCTGATCGGGACGATCAGAATTAAAGGGAGGGCAGTGTTATAAATTATCCATTCCGTCCCTGGCAAGTAACGTAAAACACGACCTCAATCGCTGGGAGAAAAAAAACAAGGACTGGAATCTTCTAATGAGGACAAAAACTAAATCTCGAAATAACTCCACAACTGTAACCTTGACACTCGATTTTTGCTAGAATAATTCGATGCGGATTTTAAAAGGAGCGGCCCAGCATCGGAGAGTTAGTTAGTTATTGCAAAGAGCTCATTTCGTGTTATTATTTTGATATTCGAATAAGCTGTTGTGAATATTTGATGTAAATAAAAGTTTCTAGAAAGTGATAGTGAATATTAGTTTTTAATTAATTAAACCCACGGAGTTTATAACAGTATTAAAAGAAGAATTATATGAAAAGAAGGATAAGATAAATGAAAAAATGGATAAGACTATAAAAGAGATCAAGAAAGATTTCCAGACAACAACAATGGAAATTAGGAAAAGTAAACAGCTAGTAAAAGATAAAATGGTGAAAAGTATGGGTAACATTACAGACAAATTAGAAACAAAAATTGAAATAATAGAAGACAAAGTAAATCAGGAATTATATAGAAGATAACGTGATTAAAAAGTATGAAGTAGTGGAACAGAAGGTGCAAGAGAATGAACAACATATAAGTAATATTGGTGTTCGATGGAGAGAGGCAATAGTTAGTTATGGGGATGTACTTGAAAAGGAAGTGAAGCTGAAAACGGAAGAAGTAGAAATGACTTTAGAAAAATACAAAAGAACAATTCCAGTAGAAAGAGGGATAATATATAATGGGTATTCAAATATTAAATTTAATGGGAATTTAGAAATAATACATCCATGTGCATTCATCACTTCAATAAAGAATCAATTTAGGTATTTAAATGATTTGAAGATAGTAAAATGAAAATTAAGCAAAGTATGGTTGTGCTTTGTGGTTTAATTCAGTCGAAAATTGAATAAGAAACTTTTATGAATTTCAAGTAATGTTAGTCAGTACAGCAAAATATATGAATCCGAAAATGATGGAGGATGAAATAATATTGAATATAGCAAGACATTATCTGAAACTATTTCGGTTCAAAACATTAAAACAATAATATTTAAGAACAATACAGAGAACAAAACACAAAGACAAAATCTGAATTAGAATGAGAACAATCGAAATGATTTGAATAGTAAAAGGAGAAGAGGATAACAACATTATAGAAATTATAGTAGTGTGCAATATAATGGGAATGGATATAGTGAAAACCAAAACTTCTATAAAGAAAGAAATGGTAATGATCAAAAGAGTTTTAATAAATCAGAGAATGCGAACAGTAATAGAAACACAGAAACTCAATATAAAGAACCAATGAAGTTTCAAGAACATGCTGAAAATGAAAATAACTTTAGTGGAAAATTTAATAATAATATAAATATAATAGGATAAAAATTGGAATAGAGACAGATAATTCAGCATTAACATCGATTTTGTGTAATAAAAATGGGAATAGTAGAATACATCGATGGTCTCTTTTATTGCAGGAGTATCAATTTAAAATTAAACAAAGTGGTAGATGCATTAACTAGGTTTGATGTCGTAGAGAATAAAAGAATAATTAAATTAGGAGTTAATATTTTGAAAGAATCAGAAGGAATATTTTCAGTAGATAGGATAATATCAGATCAGAATATGATAGATAAATTTACTTTAGGGGAAAAAGTACAAAATAATAAAGATTTTATATAAAACAATTAACAATAATGAATTATAATATATAACAAAGAATTTGGCTAATGAAATATTACAAGTATTGCATAATAAATTTGGTCATTTTGGAATAAGGAAATTATGGTATTTATTTAGTGAAAATTATATTGCAATATGTAACGAAATTTGTAAAAAGTGTGTTATTTGTCAAAAGGCTGAATATAAAAATATTATAATGTTCCTAAATCAATAATTGCAAAAAACAAATTACAAATAGTTGCAATAGATTTTATTACTAAATGGATTGAAACAGATTTAGGTAATAAACATATCTTTGTAATGATTGAAATTTTTACTAAATATATAAAATTATTTGCATGTATGAGAACGAAGTTAAAGAAATAAAAAATATAATAGAAAATTTTTGCAAGAGGAAAACCAGAGAATATAATTTTGGATAACGCTATGTATTTTCAAAATCAAAGATTTTTACAATATTTAGAGAATGATTTAATAAATCCGAGATTCACATCTATAAGGCATCCAAATGCAAATCCTTGTGAGAGATATATAAAAAAATGGATTAAATATTTAAGAATATATTGCAATCAAAATCATAAATGTTGGGATAAACAATAAGATATTTAATAAATTCATAATACAAACGTGTATTAATAGTACACGTAATAATGTAACAGAGGAAACACCGTATTTTTTAATGTATGGAAATAGACCAGAAAGGCCTTGGGAAATAATAGATAATGAGGAATTAGAATTTATGATAGAAAAATGAGAAAAATACATAGATAAGGAAAAGAATTAAAAAAGAAAAAGGATTACATTTAAAAAGGGGATTTTTTTTTTAAAGCATTTCCATATGAAGGTCCATATATAATTGACAATGAAGGGGGAATAAATAGTTATATTTTGAAGGAAGTAGATAGTGTTTGTTTGAATATTTAGAATAAGTTAAGTATCCAAATTTTTGCAGAAATTTAAAGAAAATGTATGAAAAATATTTGATTTTAAGTTAGGAGAATTTGTAATGATATAGCCCAAGTTTAATAGAAAAGAGTATTTGTATTTAGTAAATATAAGTTAAGCTATAGAAAATTTATCTTTGATTTCATAAATCTAACTTACAAATTTTAGATTATATTGTTGAAATGAAAATAAAGTTAAAAGGTAAAATCCGGTATAATGAATAAATAAAATTTTTTTTATCAAGCATTTTGGATAGAAAAAGTGAATTTTGTTGTTGTTAAGGAGATGAAAACTTTGGGAGTGATTTTGACAAGATTTTTGGAAGTAGTAGTGTCAAGAAGAGATAAAATGGATTCTAAGTATTGAACAGTACAAATATATATATAAACCTTAAGAAGATTTGCAAATTTGGTTCCTGAAAGAAATAAAAAACTAAAATAACAAAAGTAGTAGTGATGCAGTAAAGAATGAATGACTAATCAAATTGCCATTCATAAAATATATCCATTAATGAAATTTAAATTGGAGAAGAATATTAATATGGAGAGTGGAGATGAACAGAGTTAGCCAGAAAGATCTTTGAAGAAAGAACTAGTGTTGTAGAAAGAAAAACAAGGAGTACTTTGATTTGAATATTTGTAGAAAGACATAATTTGAATTTATCTATACATTTAATAAAAGATAGTAATAAGATTTGGGCCATTAGAATAACTAATGTGTGACTGAGGGTTGAAAGAATTATTTTTATAGAGTTAATTTTGTAATTTTGTTGAAACGTTAAACTTGGATTATAGATCACATGAATTTTTGGTTATCATTGCATTACAATTTGCAAAATATAAAATAACAACAATTAAAGAATATAACAATATTGTATAGTAATATAGATAAAAAAAGTAAAATTATCACCTAGAGTGAAATCAAAAGCCCGGAACCCAAGATCCGAAAAAGATAAGAGTCAGTAATAAGGTAAGAAGATGAATTATTAAACATTATTTAACTCTTGGGGAGTAGGCAGATTGAGGCCCCGAGTTCGATCTAGATTCTGAAACTCTTTTTCATTTTGTCTCTTGATAATGGCTCCAAAGCAGGAGTCGAAACGTGGAGCATATAATATTTCAGACGCGGTTCTCACCCGGAACCTAGTTTAGTTATATTATATATATATATATATATATATATATATATATATATATATATGACTGCGACAAAGAAGTACAGGTTTCGAGAGCGAAACCTCATCTGGATGGCCGTGTTAACAATACAAGTCCAGAATGACCCTATAGATGCCAATCTTGTTCTAAGCGGACGCAGCGGGCGTTACCAGAACGGAAACGGAAACGGAAACAACGTCAATACCTCCTACTGCGAGATGCCGAACCGTTTCCGGTATCATTATGAATCAAGACGCGAAGCTGAACAGTAGAATTATTTGACATTACATCTGCCATGTTGTAATTGGAATTCTAAATAAAATTATGTTGTGTTTGAAATGAAGTTTGGAGAGATTTTATTCATAAGTAGTGGTGAGATTAGAAATTTTAATAAATTTTTAAAATGTTAGAAGGTACCTAAAAAAAATCCTTGGCTCTTTGTTGTGAAAATGTAAAAGCAGTAGGTGTTATACTTGTGTAAGGCTCAGTGATGTGTCCTTAATGGAATTAATTTTTCACAGTAAATTCCGGAAATTATCATCTGTGATTCTTTAATAATGTATGGTTTTGATAGTTTTTCAGAATTAATATCTTGTGTAACTTCAATGATGCGCATGGTGATGCAACTGTAATAAAAGAGCGGAGACAGCTCAAATTGCAACTATCCTTGGGGAGACGTGATCAAGTAACACATAATTGGTGTACTAAAGCAAAAAATAGGTCAGTATAAATCGGATTATGTAACTAAGGAGTTCAGTTTTTTGCTTAAAATTAGGTCATTCAGTGGAATCATATTTTATTAAATATGGATTGATTAAAAATAAATAAATGGAAACAGTCACTATTGATATACTTGCCATTCCTTTAACCATAATTCGATGGCAATTTTCTATTTTGTAGAATTTTTAAATTTAGAAATTTAGATAGTTTTTATTACTGTTGCACTTGTATGTAACTAAATATGTTAACGAGTCTTGGAATTGGATTTTGACCTAAACAATAGTTCTTTTTGTCGAATCGATCTAAAACTTTGAAGGTTGTAACAATATAAAATGTTTTTTTGGTTTTTTAACCTAGAATTTTAAAATAGAACATTGACTGACAGGTTATGTCAAACTAATAATGTCATGACAACAAAAATGTTATTAAAACTCGATCATATACAAGGTGATTATCAGACCCAATTATAAATTGACTTGGCAACAATTTGTTTTTAGTTTTTCACACTCTAATTCAGTTATATGAAACCTATTGCTTAAAATTAACATCTTGATCAAGTTAAATTATTGTTGCATAAATATTTGGATTTCGTAGCATTTGGACAAACGTCCGTTGTGTAAATATTACTTAATGTGAAATAATTTTTAATCGCATTCAGCTTATTCAGACAACAGCGATTGTCAATACAGAAAAGAAATCCTTTAAAGACTGTAATTAGTAATTTGTTAAAAAATACTATTCGCGAGAGTAGTTCGCCTTACGCGATTTCAGTAATATTTCTAAAAAATAATAATGGCTTACAGATTAGTGGTAGATTATCGTGAATTAAATGCGAATACCTAGAATTGAAGACCAAATAGATCAGTTAGGCCAAGGAAAATATTTCACTAATACCTATCAGCACAGATTGATATAAGAAAATGGAGTTCGTTATACCAGATAGGCCCTATGAAGATATCCGTATTCCAGACAGCACTTTTTGCTGCGCTGACTATAGTAAAAGATAATATAATAATATAGCGCTGTTTTACCTTGATGATATTTTAATTCGTTCTCAAACACTATATGAAACATTGCATAATTTGGAAATTGTATTAGAAGTCCGCAGAGTATTCATTAACTATAGCAAAGTGTTTTGCGCTTGCAAACCAAGATTGTATATTTTGGATTTTTGATATTAGCAAATGGTACTTGGCTTTCCAAAGGAGAGTAGAAGCGTTGTGTAAAGTAGAGTCCCCGCAGGATGTTAAACAAGTCCGACAATTTATGGATCTCGCAAGTTATTTTAGGAAATACTTCCCAAATTGTGCATCAAAGACTTCATTTATCACAGCGTTTAAAAAAATACTTAAAATTTGTATGGCCAGATAATCACGTTCAAGCAAAGAATTATGTTATCAACTATTTAACTCAAACGTCGCTCATCTAAAACTATCCACAGAATTATATGCCGATGCTAGCTCGCTGGGGTAAGAAGGGATATTGATAGAGAAACAAGATGCTAAAAATAAAGTTGTAGCATATTACAGCAAATGCAGTAGTCTATGAGAAACTAAGTACCATTCATATGAGTTTGATACACTTATCATAGTTAAAGCCTTGAAGACTTTACGGTTTATTTCTTGGGAATTCGTTTCAGTTTCATAACAGATTGCATGCCCTTAAGTTTGCAGAAAGTAGGAACGAGAATAATCTGCGTATAACACAGTGGTTATTTGCAAAATATGTCAATTTTACACTTGTTTATCGTGAATTCTCTACAGCATGCAGATATGTGGCAGTTAACAGATTGACACAGTATGATAGTAGGTTATTGTATATAGATCAAAATGTAAATGCTTAGGTACAACAACTTCTTACACAATTAATGAAGAGTGTTCTAGATACTAATCAGTATATTAAAAAATGGTATTCTCTATCATCAAACAATAATGCCTGACAAAAGTAAAGTAGTAGGTTATTTGGTACAGAAACATAGCAAGTTAGGGTTGTTACTTCTATTACCTTTAGTATTAAAACTAATTACTGTACTTAGTGATGAATGTCGGAAAAGGGTTCGATAGTTGGCAATGTGATGACTGCAATAAAGATCCATTATATAACTTGTTCTAAGACAGAACCGGGACAAACAAATCTTTTTAAGACAGGCACTTAGCTTTAGGTTAGGGTAGGTTAGGATCGACCGAACCTAACCTACCCTAACCTCAAGTCGTTCAATCGATCCTAACCTAACCTCAAGTAAACACTTTCCTACGACTGGCACCTGGATGATCCCTCACAGTGACTTACACCCCGCACCTAACCTATCCTCATGTCGTTCGATCGAACCTAATCTAACCTCGAGTTGATATCGTCCAACCGTAAGTTGAAACCTAATATTCCCTTTACATGTTATGTTTCTTGTTATTTGATGGAAAGGTACGACTTATGAGAAAGGGGGGGAGGCATATGACGTCATAAGCTACTCATGTTCATCATTGGTTGGTTACTTATCTATTGTCTGTTATGATGGTAAAACAATGTCTTGTATTTAAAATTTTATTTCAACCAAAGCAACGTATAATATATTATGATATACCAGCACCAATTTCAAAGGCATTTATCTTTATTTCCAAAGAAATAATGCGGTTTAAGTCCCCCATAGGCTAAATTCTGATAAAATTCTTCGAGTGAATTTGTAATTGGATGCTTTACGTGATTATCAAACTAGTCTTCCAAGTCTGTACGCCGATCAATAATTTCGTTTTTAGTATTAAAATATTTAGGATTTAGAGTATTCACTTTAAGCATAGGTATTTTCTTCAAATTGTTACTAATTCTGCACTTGAACATAATTGAGGCATCGTCCAGAAACATCAAGATATCTGTATTTGATTTGTTAGTCATGATCCCAGTTCTAACAAGGTTTTGAAAACGTGAAGCAATGTCATAACTTTGAAGACTACTAGAAAATTTATTATTTAAACCCATTCCAATTTTTGACTGTCTGAAGCAGGGGTGGTGGCACTTGAGTCTGGGAAAATTCTCAAGGTCACGTCCGTTACTTGATTTTCAAGATGACACCGGCCGTGCTCATCCGCACGTGCCATCGCCTGGGGTCAAATATCTCGGATGACAGGGGCGTTGACACGGAACGATGGTATGGGGCGTTGACGTATGGCATAGAACGATGGCACGGAACATTGACACCTGACAGGTAGGCCATAGAGTCAGAGGTACGGAACAGGAGTGACAGCGGACGTATTGTACTACAAACAGTTTATGACGTAATAGACAAGCAGTTACCCCTTGAAGCGCTCTCATTGGTTAATTACCACGTGCTCAGTTATACCAAGCTCTCATTGGTCATTAGTCACCACGTGATCTGTTCACTCGCGCCAAATTTCAATGATGTACACATTAATTTGTATATTTATATTACAAAAACCGACGCAATGATGGGGAATCGAGCCCCAGTCCACAGGTTTTCTATATAAGCACTTAGCATATGTGCCAACAAGGCGATCTTACTTACTCTTTCTATCAGTTGATATTATATTGAATAAAAACCCGTTTAAGATGCGTAATAATAATATCAGCCACATAGCTGTTGGGTGGAGACACGATGACCGGCCAGACGTACCAGTTCGCTCCTTCTGTCGGGAGGGGGCAAAGGTCAAAACATCGGGAGTATAGAAGACTACACAGCAACGACTGGAAGCGAGACGCTCCCTCTGTGAGCGAGCAGACAAAGGTCAAAACATTGTGTATGTAGAAGACTATTGTCACACAGCCATGATTGATAGAGACAGGTATTAAACAATATACGTGTCGATAGATGGCGCTCAAAATATATATATATATATATATATATATATATATATATATATAGTGACAAAAATATACAGGGTGTCTCGGAAAATATGTCCCATAACCAGAATGTTAAAAAATACAGGGTGTGTTGTTTATGAAAATTTTTAAAATAGATACAGGATAATTGATTCAGGAATTAGATGTGGAAATTCGGGATAAAAGAAACGAAAATGCAGGCATTAGATACAGGAATTCGGGGAGTTGATATGCTGGATACGGGAATAAAATATTTGGTGTATAAATGAAACACCAATCAGTGTGTTGGGATACACAAGACCGGAGGCCGGAGTCTACCGATAGAGAGAGAGAGAGAGAGAGAGAGAGAGAGAGAGAGAGAGAGAGAGAAAGGACGAGGACAGGTGTCTGTTTCCTGGGGAGCCGGTGGCAATAGGATAGGTGGATATCGCTGGGTTAGCCCACCCTCAGACAAGCCAGACAATGATAGACAAACAGCTAACAAAGAATAAGAAATTAAAACGACTGACAAACGATAAGGTGGAAATGGGAGTGCTTAAACGGGAATGCTAGAACCGGAATATCAGGAAACGGAATATTGGGAACGGGAATGACGGAAGTGGCATGGCGGGAACATGAATGCTGGATGTTGTTGTTGTTAGGACATGCGCAGTCATATCTTGCGGGTGTTAGACATCCCCAGTGAAGGTGTAGGGGATGATAGATATGCGCAGTGTTGTTTTATGAGTGTTAAACACGCACAATGATGTGTGAGCATTAGACATATGCAATGATGTTGTATATATGTTAGACATGCGCAATGAAGTTTTATGGATATTAGGCATGCGCAGTAATGTTGTATGAGTCTTAGACATGTGCAATGATGTCGTGTGAGCGTTAGACATGCGGAATGATGTTGTATGTATGTTAGACATGCGCAGTGAAGTTGTATGGATGTTAGACATGCGCAATGATGTTGTGTTAGTGTTAGGCAAGCGCAGTAATGTTGTATGGGTGTTAGACATGCGCAATGATGTCGTGTGAGCGTTAGACATGCGCAATGATGTTGTATGAGTTTCAGACATGCGCAGTGATGTTGTATGGATGATAGACATGCGCAACGATGTTGTGGGAGTGTTGGACACGCGCAATGATGTTGTGTGATTGTTTGAGATGCGCTGTGTATTGTATGTTGCGTGAGCTGGCTTTATATAATTTGTCAACAACACCCCAGCTGTTACTTTTTGTCTTAACCATTGAACGCTGTGATTTCATACAAATCACGTCCCTTTCTCAAATATGGTTTTCCAAGATCTATGGATTTGTCTCATCTAAACAATAAAAAGTTATTAATATATTTGTTCTTGCAGCTTAGGGAAATAGAATGGGACGTTACTGCTCTACGACAGAACCCTATGTGGCCACAAGCTGATGTAACTGCCTATAGAAATATAGGAGACCTGATCCAAGCATTAAGCATACAAAGTTTGAAACCAAAATTCTGAAATATACCAACATTTCAATGTTACCTATCTGATTCAACATTATCGCTATAGGTATCAAGCTCCGCACCTTTTTCTATCATAGAAAAGTGAAAGTAGGCTACTTGTATGCAGCCCACTTTCACTTTCTACTCCCGTGTTTATGACGTCACCAGTCTTCACTCTCATTGGTCATTTCAAACCATTGTCAAGTAAATAATTTGATTCAAATTTGATGCTCCAACAGTCTTATGGTGCGATGAAAATACCATACGATTCAATTCACACAAGTATGTAACTTTCCAAAATCTAGGGACTTGCCTCATTATTGATATATATGGGATACAGATATAGATTCAAACAAGTTTTTCTATACCTCTATAAGAAACAGTTAATTCAAGGAACGATCCAAACGCCTGGATCTCATTACTCGTTGGTTATCACGTGGGAGAGTGGATGGTTGAATGATAAGAACGTTATACCAGTTACTCAAGGAACTGTGCTAATGCTTGGATGCCGTTAACCAATAGTTATTATGTATAGAATGACAAGAATGTGATACCCGGAAGTCACCGTGTTAGTGACCAGTCCTCACTCTCACTGGTCATTTCAAACCATTCTCAAGTAAATAATTTTATTCAAATTTGATGCTCCAACAGTTTTATGGTGAGATGAAAATACCATACGAATCAATTCACTCAAGTATGTGGCTTTTCAAGATCTAAGGAGCTGCCTCACCATTGGTATATATGGGATATAAGAGCTAATCTTTACTCTTCATTCAAACAAGTTTTTCTGTACCTCTATAAGAAAAAATATACGGAAAGGAGCTGTCTATAGGATTTTGAATGACAAAAACGGGATATGAGGAAATAAAGGATCGGTCCAAACGGTTGGATTCTGTTGTCCGTTGATAATCAAATGGGGATATTGAAAGAATGAATGACAGGAGCGGGATAGTGAGAATGGACTAGACTATGTTGGTCGATGTTGATTACGAGGGATAGGAGATATATGGGTGATAATGGTAGGACGGGGACGTGAAATAAAGTATAGGAGATAACAGGAATTCAAGGAACAATCCCAATGGTTGGATTTCATTGGTTGTTGGTTATTGGGCTGATAGGTTGAATGGTAAGAATGAAAAACCAAGAATTCAAGGAATGGTTCTAAAGGCTGGAATGAAAATTAGAAAGTTAAATGACAAGTACGGGATACCAGTTACTCAAGGAACTGTCATATCGTGTGGATTATGTTGCTTCTTTGTAACCAAGTGGGGTATTAGAAGGTTGAGTGACAAGAACGGGATAATAAAAATGGAATGAATGGTCCTAGCGAATGAGTTATGTTGGAAGTCTTACGAGGCATAGTAGAACGATGGGTAGTAAATGGTATTAGCGAGGATGTGAAAGCAGGTATGGGATACTTGAAATAGAAAGAATAGGAGTTTTGAAATTTGAATGATTGGAACGGGATAGGGGGAATCGGAAAACTGAAAGAATTCAAGCAACTGATTTTAAATACATAAGTGATAGGTGCCTAACGCCCAGATTTCATTGACCGTTGGTTATTACATTGAAGATTGGAATGGTTTTTGGTTATCACGTGGGAGAGTGGATGATAGAATGACAAAAACGGCATACCAGTTACTCAAGGAACTGTCCTAACGGTTGGATTATGTTGATTGATTGTAATCATGTGGAGTATTGGAAGGTTAAATAACCAGAATGGATATAATGAGAATGGAATGAATGATCCTAGCCATTAGAGTATGCTAACTGATGCTGATTACGAGGGATAGTAGAAAGATAGGAGGTAATGGTAGGAGAGGAACGTCAAAGCAAGTATTGGATACAAGAAATTCAAAGAATGATCCTAATTGTTGGATTTCGTTGGCCAATAGTTATCATGTGAAAGATTGGAAGGTTGAATGACAAGAAAAAAAGTTGGATTTCGCTGTCTGTTGGTAATCATCTGGGAGTCTGAAAGGTTAAACGACAAGACTGGAATGAACTGTCCTAACGGTTTGATTCCGTTGACCATTGGCGATCATCATGTGGGAGATTGGAATGTTTAATGATAAGAACGGTATACAAGGAATTCAAAGAATAATTCTAACGGTTGGATTCCGTTGTCTGTTGGTACTGACGTTGAGAGTCTGAAAGGTTGAATGACAAGAATGGGATAAAAGGTATTCAAGGATCTAAGTTCTAAGATGTAAGCATGATAGTACACCACCAGTAAAGATATTTTTCTCGACCCCGACGTTGCAGAATAGGCTGTATACATTTTACGGATGATGTCAGGTGTCGAATATTTCCTTAGATCTCAGCCAAGCATATTTGTGACTTCGTATAGCATTGATGAGAAAAATCGCTAGATCTGGAGAAAAATTACAGATTTATAGTGTAACATAACCATTGAATTGAACTAACCAATGAGAGTGATGACTGATGAGGGCACAAAAACGGGAATATGGGGCTGTATACCTACAGCGGTTGATGTCAGATGTCATATAATTCCTTAGATCTCAGAAAACAGATGTATGTCTTCGTATGGTGTTGATGAGACAAATCCCTGGGCCTAGGGAAACAATACTCGAGCAAGTTGTTGCGAATGAAATTGTAGTCCAATGGTTAAGATGTGAAGAGATGGGGCGTTGTTGCCAAATATACAGCAAAGTCACCGAAGTATTCAATATTAATGTGGAATGAGGAATGCATTTATTTCAAACGCTATACTGTATGAATCACATAAACTAGAAACTAGTATGTCTGCTTGTTACGTAATGTTACGTAACAAGATTCGGTATACCAAGCCTTTGACGTCTGATCCAGAGAATAAGACAGTCGAGCGGCATGTTTCGAATAAACTTAGAGTTCAATAGTTAATGTAGTTAATGTAAAGTAATGTATTTAATGTACACTGAAGATATAGCTCATCTACGTTATTTTCCTCGGTCAATCTCCTCTGCCATTTCGATGGCACTCCTTCTGACCCAACATGTAGGCGTAAGCATAAACGTGATGGCTGATGACGTCATAGAAAAGTAGATCTTGGAAAAAAATGTATGATATTTTTGAGAAAACTCCCTAGATCTAGGGAAATTACACTCGAGCTGCTTCGTTTGAATGAAATTTGAGTACAATAGTTAAGATGAAAAGCAACTGGTTCTTGCCTAGTTAAACACATTGAAGAAATCAACTGATGGGATGCATTTATTTCAAACACTATACTGTATGAATCAGATAAACTAGAAATTAGTTCGTCGGCTTGTTATGTAACAAGTTTTGGTATACTTTCACGTCTGATTGTTGTATATCTACTAATATCTCTTGTTCTTCAATGATTAATGTAATGTAGTTAAAATAAACACAGTGGCACATTGAGTACCTAGCGTCCTCGAGTCCTGTCTAAGAAAAAATTTGTTACATAATTTAACGTTATATATTTAAAACCACTCGCTTGAATTCCTTCAGTTTTCCCATCATAATTTCTACCGTCCAACAGCAACATAACGTAGCTATGCAATCTTGATCAATCAGACAGGGTCCAGCAGGTTGTTTGTTCGATTCCCGCTATCCCGTTCCAATCGTTCAAACTTCAAAACTCCTATTCTTTCTATTTTATTAACATTCTATGACACCTATCCATTAGGACCATTCTTTGAACATGATGTCCTATACCAGATTTCGCGTCCAAGCTCCAACCATTACCACCCATCTTTCTAATATCCCTCGTAATCAATACCAGTCAACAAAATACACGCATTAGAGTGTTTCTTGGACTTCTGGTATCTCACTCTTATCATGTAACCTTCTAGACTGCAACGTGATTACCAACGACCACTGGAATCGTAACAGTCATTCCTTTGAATTCCTGGTATTCAATTCTGATCATTCAACCTTCCAGTCCCTCTTGTGATAACCAACAGCTCACGGAACACTAGCCGTTAAGACCGTTCCTTGAATTACTGCTATTTCAGTCTTGTCGTTTAACATTTCTGACTCCCGCATGATTACGAACAGGGAGCGGAATCCAACGCTTTGGACCATTCTTGGCATTCAACCTTCAAGTCTCCTAAGTGATAAACCTCGACCATCTAAGTCCAACCATGAGGACTGTTCCTTGAATACCTTTTATCCCATTCTTGGCATTCAACCTTCCAGACTCTCACGTCAGTACCAACAGACAACGGAATCCAACCGTTAGTATCATTCTTTGAGTTCCTTGTATACCGTTCGTATCATTAAACATTCTAATCTCCCACATGATAATCAATGGTCAACTGAATCAAAGGGTTAGGACAGTTCATTCCATTCTTGCTATTTCAGTCTTGTCGTTTAACCTTTCAGTGATTAGCAACAGTCAGCGAAATCCAACGTTTTGGACCATTCTTGTCATTGAACCTTCCAATCTCTCACATGATGACTATTGGCTAACGAAATCCAACCATTAGAATCATTCCTTAGAATTTCTCGTATCCAATACTTGCTTTTACGTCCGGCTCTTACCATTAGCTCCCATCTTTCTACTATCCCTCGTAATCAGCATCAGTTAGCATACTCTAATCGCTAAGATCATTCATTCCATTCTCATTATATCCATTCTGGTTATTTAACCTTCCAATACCCTAACACCCATTTCCGCCTTTTCTTTTCTTTTGTGCCGTCATTTGCAACGTTTTTGCCTCTTTGTAGGGGCCTACTTCAACATTTCAATCATTACTAACAGCCCTTTGCAGCCATTTCTACCCTTTGTCAGGGCCTACTTCAACCTTTCAATCATTTGTAACAGCCCTTTGCAGCCATTCTACCATTTCTACCCTTTGTAAGGGCCTACTTCAACCTTTCAATCATTTCTAACAGCCCGTTGCAGCCATTTCCTCCATTTGTGCCGTTTTTAGTCATTTGCAACGTTCCCGTACCAGTCATTTTCAACATTTGTTGCATTTCTACCCTTTGCATCAGTTCTTCACCAACGATTCTACCATTTCTACCCTTTGTAGGGGCCTACTTCAACATTTCAATCATTTCTAACAGCCCTTTGCAGCTATTTCTACCCTTTGTCAGGGCCTACTTCAACCTTTCAATCATTTGTAACAGCCCTTTGCAGCCATTTCTACCATTTCTACCCTTTGTAAGGGCCTACTTCAACCTTTCAATCATTTCTAACAGCCCGTTGCAGCCATTTCCTCCATTTGTGCTGTTTTTAGTCATTTGCAACGTTCCTGTACCAGTCATTTTTGCTTAAAATAGCTGAATTCTCTGTATTAAGAGATTTAACGCCCGGACTGGGGTCTCGCGACTCCGACGAAAGCAGAAACTCTCGCGCAGGTACGTTACCGATCGACGTTGAATCTCGGAAAGGTTGAAAGCAGGAAAATGTGACATTCACGAAAAAGAAGGAATACAAAGAAATATGCAGTAGGTGACTTTGCCTTAGTATATCGTGCAAGCATAATGCACGGAAGCAAAACATACTTCAAATTTCAAGGACAGTATGAACTCACTGCTATATATTCTGAGTGGAGAAATGAAATGAAAATGGTAGCCAAGAATAAAGTGCAAAAGGCAGCCAAGGATCAACTTAGGCCATGGCCAGTTAGTTAGGCTATCAGTGAAGATTTAACAGATTTGTTCTAAATATTAAAAAACGGATGAGATTTTATTTACTCAAAATTAATAACATTCGTAATGCTAAAATATGCTATGTGTTTTCTAAAGAATACTTACGTTTACTAAGAATAATGGAATTTTGGTAATGCTAACTACTATATAACCGGCTGGATATTTTTTTTATCAAAGTAAAATATATAGAAGAATGCTTCAAGCTAACTAAAAGTTTGACGATGGCAGTTATGTTTTTCAGCTTCAACCTCTGGACTAACAGGTTTAGTTATGTTGAGTGACTGATGATTTCGGAATCTTTGATTCCAAGCAATCGGTAAGCTTGGTTATTTCAGGCGAAATGTCTGGGCAATGTTAATTTGCAGTTGTTTTTTTCAGCTTTAAGCTCTGAACTAATGACTGTTTAGTCATGTTGAGTGTCTGAAGGTTATAAAATATTTGTTTGCTTGCAAGCTAAAAGCTTGGTTATTGCAGGCAATCTACCTGGGCAATAAGAAACTGCAGATATGTTTTTCATATTCAACCAGTTATGTAGTTGGATTGAGTGTCTAAAGGTTATGGAATCTTAGATTCCAGGCCGAAGTTCTCTCGATATTTATATTCTGCTGATTATAGGTACAGATGAATCAGACCATGACTGCGACAAAGAAGTACAGGTTTCGAGAGGGAAACCTCATCTGGATGGCCGTGTTAACAATACAAGTCCTAAATGACCCTATAGATGCCAATCTTGTTCTAAGCGGACGCAGAGGGCGTAACCAGAACGGAAAAGGAAACAACGTCAATAGGATCGACCTACTGCGAGATGGAGAATCGGTTTCAGCATCATTATGAATCAAGACGCGAAGCTGAACAGTAGAATGTTGTGACATTACATCTGCCATGTTGTAATTGGAATTCTAAATAAAATTATGTTGTGTTTGAAAAGAAGTTTGGAGAGATTTTATTCATAATTGCTAACAATATATATATATATATATATATATATATAATATATATATTGTTATGAAATAAATATAGAGTGTAATAATAATAAGGTTCAAAGAATTAAATTTGACTACAAATATTTTTAACCAGATATGAAATTTAGAGAATTTGAAATAGCATGTTTGTTCACAAGGATTTTTTCTCTAGTTTTTAATGTATAATACAAAAGGTTTAACAAAAAATTTATTTTCATAAAATATGTCAATAATGTAATTTTATGTTGTTTTAAATTTATTATATTGTTACGAAATTTACCCAAAGTCGACCCTGTTTCATTTCAGTACGACAACAATCGCTTTGAAATAAAAAAAAAGACTCGGCACCACCTGTGATGATGATTTTTGCGAGAATTTTCTATGCTGGTTTTATAAAGGAAGCAGGCCACGATCGCGAGGGCAGTTGGTGGAGCGAAGAGCTTATATGTAAAATTGTTATTGTGGTATTTGAATCAGCTGTTGTATATTCCATGTAAATAAAAGTTCTAGAAAAGTGAAAGTGAATATTAGTTTTACAATTTTAAATTGAACTCACGAACTTTACAACAAACTTGGTGATCAGAAGTAAAGGATTAAGTGCAGTTAAAATCGTAATTTGATTTATGGAAACACGGAGCATGGACGAAACTGCTAAAAAAAATAGTCAAGCAGGTTACGGAGGGACTAGACGAAAAAATAGCCCAGATTCTAGAAAAACGTGACAAGAAGGAGAAACAACATCAAAAAGAAATACAACAAAGGTTAGTAAAATATTTTGATGAAAAACGTAAAATAGAATGAGAAAATCTTGTCACTACGATGAAAAGCGAACAACAAAATCTTGTTTCCACGATGGAAGAAAAACAACAAAATCTTGTTTCCACGATGGAAGAAAAACAACAAAATCGTGTTTCCTCGATGGAAGAAAAACAACATAATTTAATTGAAGGATTGTTCTCGAAATTTGAACAAAAACAAGATCAAACTAAATTAAAACGACAAAATGAATTTAAAATAACTGAAGAAAAAAGACAACTGCAATTCGAACAATTAATGCAAATAGTAGGACAAGTTAATGAAAGAATGCAAATAGTTGTGTCAGATATAAAAGAGATAAATGATGACATTAAGACTATAAATACTCTTGAAACAAAAGTAGATGATCTCGATTCCATCCAAAGCCAGGTAAAATTTGAAATCAGTTCAATTCAAGACATAGTTCAAGATCAAATCAGTGCCATCCAAAATAAACTAGAAACAGAAATTTAAAAAATGCAACAGGACTTACAGCGAGGAAAATACCAGAACACCGTATCAAAGGTTCCTTTAGTAAACCACCTACATTCGACGGCAGTTCATCTTGGCCCATGTATAAACGGCAATTTAAGGCCGTGGCTATAGCTAATGGATGGGATAATCAAGAAAAATCTACTTCTCTGGTAATTTCGTTAAGAGGTCCGGCCCTAGAACTCCTCCAAAGCATTCCAGTCAATGAACAAGGCAATTTCGACAAGATTATCGCCATCCTAGGCAAACAATATGACAATCAATCCTTGAGCCAGGTATACCAAGTCCAATTGAGTGGAAAAACGCAAAAATCCGGTGAAAGCCTCCAAGCTTTTGAAGCAGAGATTAGACGGTTAGTTCACTTGTCCTATCCAGACCTGCCAAAGGAAACGAAAGACCAGTTGGCCACACAGAGTTTCATAAACGGCATCAGAGATGTGGAAGTACACCGAAACCTAAGACTAAGTGGCTTCAAGAAGAGTAATGAAGCTCTACTTCGGGCTTTGGAAGTAGAGGCCGTCATGAACATGTCCAAGCCAAGGGTCCGAGCAGTTTCCTTCAACAATGAAGAGTCAGTGTCACCATTTCAAGCGCTGCTTGCTGGCCTGAACAAAATATTAGAACGGCCACAAAGAACTGGCACCAGAGGGGCATGTTAGTGCTGCGGTAGGACAGGACACTTCCAACGTGATTGTCGAGTGAGGCTACCTGAACGATCACCGACCAGGGGTAACCAACAGAACAGCCACATGTCCAGGGACCGTCAGCCAGTCAGCATAAGGGGGCGAATGCTGACTGTCCCTCCACCAGCCCCCAAAACGTTATCCATCCGGGGATTTTGCCGAGATAGCGGCAGCCTAGCTATCAGAGGCACCATCAATGGGCGAGCAATTACCATCACCATCGATACCGGCGCCGCTGTGTCCATTGCCAAGCCCAGGGTTTTGAGAGCATCAGAAATTCGGCCAGTTACCAATAACATACAACTCAGAACAGTCACCGGCGAGTCCATTTCAATACAGGGTGAGGCAGATCTCGTGCTACAGATAGGGGACAACATGATCCGGGATAGGGTCCTGGTAGCGAATATTAAGGACGATTTTATACTGGGAATGGACCTAATTAGCCAGCATGGATTTATGTTCGACCCGAGATATGATGTTCTTCGTTTCCTAAATGAGGAATTTGTATTGACACGGCCCCTCAACAATTCAGTCACCTCCATAAAAATTGTGGCAAAGTCTTTAGCTAGAATTCCCGGTCGAACGGAACAGATTATTCATGGGTAGCTAGACAGCAATTCTGAGAGCTGCGTTGGAATAGTGGAGCCCGTATACTCAGCTCATGACCACTTAGTTGGACGGGCTATAGTTAAAACCGGAGGAGGTATACCAATCAGAATCCTGAATTTGTCCAACAACGACATCAGAATTGCCAATGGTCAAGTGATAGCTTGTTTCGAGCCAGTAGAGACCATCATCAATTGCGAAGAAGACTACCAGACGTCGGTGAAGGAGACAGGGCCCAGTAAAGAGTTCATACAACAGTTTGCTGACCATTTGACACAGTTGACACCAGAGAACCAGAAGAAAGCCAAGCAATTTATCACAAAGCACTGGCAAATTTTTAACAGTCAAGATGGAACCACCGGTCGCACCAACATCATCCAGCATCGAATAGATACCGGAAAGGCTCAACCCATCAGAATACCACCTAGACGACTACCATTGGGGCAACAACAGGCAGTCGAGGAAAACATCGAGTACATGTTACAAAATGGCGTTATTTAGCCATCCATCAGCCCATAGTCTGATCCCGTCGTGCTAGTTAAAAAGAAGGATGGAAGCACCCGATTTTGTGTGGATTACAGAAAGCTGAATGACGTCACGAAGAAAGACAGCTATCCACTACCCCGAATCGATGACACTTTGACCACACTAGCAGGCTCCCGTTGGTTCTCCACACTAGACCTAAAAAGTGGATATTGGCAGGTTGGTCTACACGCAAACAACAGAGAGAAGACAGCGTTCTCCACCAGTAAAGGACTGTTTCAGTTCACGGTCATGCCCTTAGGGTTATGTAATGCACCCGCTACATTTGAGAGGCTAATGGATATGTACTGAGCGGGTGAACATGGAGGACGTGCTTAGTATACCTCGACGACATTCTAGCCATGGCCAGACATTAGACGACCATCTGAAGAACCTGGGCGAAGTATTCTCCAGAATTAATAACACCAATCTGAGACTCAATCCGAAGAAGTGTTCCTTGTTCCAAAAAGGAGTAGAGTTTTTGGGCCACGTAGTGTCCAAGTCAGTCAATCCGCACCAACGAAGACAAGATAGAAGCCATCCGTGATTGGCCAGTCCCAAGAGACAAGCATGAACTCCGAAGCTTCTTGGGCGTCTGTTCATACTACCGGCGTTTTGTTGGGGGATTTGCCACCATCGCCGCCCCTCTACATAGGCAGACCACTGAGAAAGAGACCTTCCATTGGAATCAGGATTGCGAAACATTCAGGCGACTGAAGGCAGCACTATGTTCTAGCCCAACCCTAGCCTTTCCTACACAGTCCGGCAAGTTCATCTTAGAGACCGACACCAGTAACATAGGTTTGGGGGCTGTCCTATCCCAGGTGCAAGATGGTGAAGAGAGGGTGATCGAGTATTACAGCCGTGGATTCTCGAAACCAGAAAGAAATTATTGTGTCACCAGAAAAGAACTTCTTGCAATAATAAGGGCTGTAGACCATTTCCACAAATTCCTCTATGGTCGTCATTTCTTAATCCGAACAGATCATGCCGCACTCAAATGGCTGCTGAACATGAAGGCACCGGAAGGACAACTGGCCAGATGAATGGAGAAATTACAGCAATACGACTTCAAGGTGGAACACCGTGCCGGCCGTTTGCACAATAATGTCGATGCCCTATCCAGAAGACCCTGTAGAGTGGAATGCGGACATTGTCTGAAGACGGAACAGCGAAAGGGTATCTCCATGAGGCAGATCCGAGTGCAGGCCAATGAAGACTGGACAACGGAACAGTGCATCCAGGACCAAATGGCTGATCCAGACATCGAACCAATCCTGTCACTCAAAATGAGAGGGGCACCCAGGCCACGATGGGACGAGGTAGCTAGATACTCAGGCGTGCTTAAATCGTTATGGGCTCAATGGGACTCTCAAAGAGTAGACAATGGAAAGCTCAAGCGAGTCTGGGAAAGCGCTGATGGACGAGAAACCAAGTCCCAACTGGTAGTTCCGAAGAGAAAGGTACCAGCCATCCTGACCGAAGTACATGATGGGATTACCGAAGGCCACCTGGACATGAATAAAACCCTTGACAAAGTTCGTCAGCGGTACTACTGGGTGAATTACTTCGAAGACATCAGAGCTTGGTGTCGCAAATGTGCCATCTGTGCAGCCAGTAAGGGCCCGAAGACCCGGACCAAGGGCAGAATGCAGCAGTACAATGTGGGCGTCCCATTTGAAAGAATTGCCATCGATGTCGCCGGTCCGTTGCCTGGTCTGAAAGGGGGAACAAATACATTCTGGTGGCAATGGATTACTTCAGCAAATGGCCTGAGGCATATGCGATACCCAACCAAGAGGCAACCACAGTAGCGACGGTGCTAGTAAAACAACTATTCAGCAGGTTTGGCGTCCGGACATTCAGACCAGGGGCGTAACTTCGAATCGAATGTATTCCAGAAGGTCTGCACTATGTTGGGGATCAGGAAAACGAGAACAACACCATTACACCCACAGTCAGACGGAATGGTGGAAAGATTCAACAGGACCTTGGAACAACACCTATCCAAGGTCGTCAGCAATAACCAGCGTGATTGGAATGAGCATATTTCCCTATTCCTGTTGGCATATCGCTCTGCCGTACATAATAGTACAGGCAGGGTCCTATTCGGAAAGGAGCTGCGATTACCCTGCGATTTGGCATTTGGCTCCCCCGAAGAACCTCCCCAAGACATCGACGATTATGCCGACCAGCTCCTTCATAACATGCTGGCAATACACGAATTAGCCCGAACGCAGATGTTGGCCACCAGTGACCGGATGAAGACGCGATACGACCTCAAGGCCAATTCAGTCGGGTTCCAGGAGAGGGACAAAGTCTGGTTGTACAACCCGCAACGGAGCAAGGGTAAATCCCCAAAGCTTACACCCGCCTGGGATGGTCCATACCAGGTGGCAACTGGCTTAATGACGTCGTCTACCGGATCCGTCGAAACCCCAAGGCTAAATTGAAGTTGGTTCATTTAGATCGACTCGCTCCCTACCATGGAGGGGATGTTTCTGATCGGGACGATCAGAATTAAAGGGGGGGGCAGTGTTACGAAATTATTGTGATATTTGAATCAGCTGTTGTATATTTGATGTAAATAATAGTTCTAGAAAAGTGAAAGTGTATATTAGTTTTATAATTTTGAATTGAAACCACGGACTTTACAACAATATATTATCTATCAGAAAGTGACAGAAGGGCAGTCTGAATCCAACAATGCAGCAATGCACAAGTTTAAATTGATTAAATAAATTTATAAAACAATGTGGTATGGAATGTCTTCGATGCACATTCCATAGAGAGAATAATATTCAAAAAAATGTATGAAATAGATGTTGCGGTTTTAGTTCAATGCTGGTTCAATGCAAGTATATATTGACGAAGGACCTTTTAGCGGAACAACCAATAAACACGTGCCGTCACATAAACGAATCACCAAATAAAAGTTATCACTAACCTTTAAGTCGAAGCTCTGGTCTTTTCTTGGTTCTTCTTTCTTCTGAGGCTAGCCCCGTGAACAGGAACAGTTTCTTAGAGCTTCGTCTGGACAACACGTTACACAAAAAATAGTGACGTAATGTTCATTGATTGAACATACAAAAAATGCGGGTTTAACAACAAATGATGCGCTTTTGTAAACACAAAAGAAACAAAATGAAAGCGGTTTAGCGGTCGTCACGAATGGAGCTAAAAACTCGCGAATCGTAACGCAAAAGACAACAAAAAGCGGCGTCTCTTCAAACGGAATCAAAGTCACCGAAAAGTTCGGAGTACATTGCACGAAACTCCCAAGCGTCTTAATAGCTTGGGATCCAAAACACGAAACTCAATACGGTCTATATTTTACACGCAAAAACACACTTTTACGATTAGCATTAGCGCGACGGAATGTTTTAGAAAAGGTGCAGAAGTTTAAAAATCAATGAAGTAATTCAATCAAATTGAACACAATACACTAAACAAATGCGGGAACGCACCATTCCGCCAGCCTTGAATTACTTATTTCAAAACTAAGGGTCCACAGGCAGTGGACAAAGCTTTACAAGAGGTCGCTTCAAAGTACCACTTGCAGTTCTAACTGTAGCAACGCGTACAACACCAACACCTCCAGGATGTACGTCAATAATGCGCCCTAATGGCCAATTCAAAGGAGGTGAAGTGTCTTGCTTCAAAATAACAAGAGTACCTGGCTTAACAACCTCCAAGGGATCAGTCCATTTACTCCGTTGATGAAGAGTATGTAAATATTCTTGCGACCAACGTTTCCAGAATGTCTGATGCAAACGACTCAGTAACTGCCATCTGTTGAGACGATTAGATGGGACAGATAAGAAATCAGATTCAGGAGGTGCTGTTAAAGGTTCCATGGTAAGAAACATTCCAGGACTCAAAGCGGTAAGATCCGAGGGATCGTTGCTACAAGGGGTTATAGGTCGCGAGTTTAAAACTGCTTCGACCTGTGCAAATACAGTAGAAAGTTCTTCGTAGGTTAGGATTTGATCTCCAACGACACGTCTTAAGTGAGCTTTAACACTACGAATTACTTTCTTTGCGGATAGAATCCAAAATCGTTGCTGCAAAAGAAATTGAACGGTTTGGATTCCTGCGTGAAGATTGGTGACATGACAATCTTCGACAATTAGATTAGTCAAACGACTTTTGCTTGGTAGCAGTGCGGGAAATTTAATATCAAACGGCAATGGAGCATTAGCCAATCTACTACCAACTCTAAGAGTTCCCTGTTCATCAAGAAACGGCGAAAGTTTACGAAGCGATTTGGGCAAAAGTTTTCGTTCTCGAAGAAGGGAAATCTCTTTAGAAAAATATTGATCTTGAACATAGCGAACAATGCGAGGCTGAGCCTGATATAACTCAGCAGCCAAAAATGATCCAGAGCCCCTACGGTCTGGATTGCGGGCGTTATCAACAAAGCGACAAATATGATCTATAATGCGGGTAATGCAATTAATAGAAGAATGTTCTTCTAACAAAGTACCAAATAAATTTGGTGAAGCGGTGACTTGAAGCGCCACTATACGGGCTTCAGTGATAACTAGCGGTGACATGCTTGAGTCTGAGCAAGCATGTGGCAAACAAGCGGTAATCAACAATTGTGGGCCTTTCCACCAAAGTGTATTGTCTAACAACTCTGATGGCAAAGTGCCGCGAGAACCCAAGTCAGCGGAGTTATCACAAGATTAGATGTAAAACCAATGCGAAGAAGGAAATTTTTCCTGAATGTAAGCAACTCGATTACTGACAAATGTCTTCCAACGGTGCGGGGAAGAACTAAGCCATGAAAGGACTACCGTGGAATCTGACCAGCAACGAATCACCTTGAACAACAAACGACTATTGAATTGCTCATAAACATAATGAGCCAACTTAGCGGTAAGAACTGAAGCACACAGTTCCAATCTGGGAAGTGACAAAGTTTTCAAAGGGGCAACTTTCGATTTAGACAACACAAAAAAAACTATGACGAAATCCAGATGCGGTTTCGAATACAAAATAAACAACAGCGGCATAACCTTTCTCAGAAGCATCACCAAATGCGTGGAGTTCACAACTAGAAAAGTTTTCTATAGCAAGCAGGTGATGCAAAACTAAGTGGTGTAAGGTCAACAAACTAGCGATAATGTCTTGCTGCAATTTGGGACCGATAAACAAACAAAAATTCAAAGATAACCGATGAGGTATCTTAGCGGATGCATTAAACACTACAAGAAGTTTGGTGGTTCTACTATCAGGTTTCAAAACACAATGATGCGGTATGTAGTAACAATCAGAAGAAGTAGATGGATCTGGAACCAGCTCCATATGTTCAAGCTCCAAATACTCTTTAAGAAAATCACAATAGTGTTTGTAGAGATCTGGTTGCTGTAGAAGACGTCTTTCTAAGGAGTAGAAACGTTGTACGGCGGGATTATACATTCCATCAAAAGCAGGAAGTGTATGTCGAAAAGGAAGGGGCACAACGAATCTACCTGAATCCAATCTCCTGCATCCCTCGGGAAATATTTTTTCGCAGATAAGATCATCAGGGGACTGAACCAGTGCGGTAGGAACATCTTTAATTGTCCAGAACCTTTGGAGTGAATCATCTAATGATACTACATTTTCAATTTTACAAAAAAGCGAAGTTGGATTTATGGCCAGCTGAGAGTGAGAGTTAAGAGAACTCGAAGACACTCTACCCATAAGGATGTAACCAACCACAGTGTTAATAGCATCAGGAACTCCTTCCTTTCCCAGAAGGCGTCCATCCAACAAAATTTGAGAGAATATATCGGCACCTAACAAAAGGTCAATAGCGCCTGGGCTATTGAAACCAGGATCAGCAAGTTTCAAATTGGTTAGATATGCCATATTAGCCATGTTAATGGGCGCAACAGGCATATCATTGCAAATGTGGGGTAAAACAATAGTATCAACAACAAAATTGCACTCACGCATTACTATAGAGCGAAGAGAAAGGGTAAGAGAGCCCTCAGCAGAGGTACTCTGCACAGAACCTAGCCCGTTGAGTTGAATCGAAGCGGGCATAGGTCGGAAGCCAAGGCGTTTCACAGCCTTGCTCGCAATGAATGATGTCATGCTACCAGAATCTAGCAGACATCGCAAAGTTTGATAAGAACCGTGCTTATCTAATACCTCAACTAAAGCGGTAGATAACAACACATTTGAATTGTAAGACAAAAGTGAACTATGACAAGAAGTCTGCGGTAGAGAAGTTTCGGGACTTTCAACAGTATTAATGGCACTGGATCCACCAGATGTGGAAGCCAGGTTTGCGGGGGGAGCTTTAGATTCAGACCCAATACCTGAATCAGCACGATTTACAAAATGAAGCAATGTGTGATGGCGTTGTTTGCAGTTGCGGCAAGTGGATAAAGATTTACAGCGATTCGACTGATGAGAATCGCCTAAGCAATTAAAACAAAGTCTAAAATCTTTAACAAACTTAAACCGCGCGGATACTGATTTGTTCAAGAATTCAGAACATTTGTAAATCGCATGATCGGATTTACAAACTAAACAATTTCTATTCTTAGTGACAAACAAAGATGTAGTGAAACGGGAAGAATGTTGCTTTGAATTCAATGGTAACTTTTTGTCAACACTTCGCTTTGCCTTGCGGGATAATTCAACATGTTCAAAGGCATCGCAATGCTTCGACAAAAAATCAACAACTTCCGAACGGATCGGAAAGTCATCTTGAGCGGTCACAGTACCATGGTAAAGTTCAAATTTAGCGGCTAAATTCTTTGGAACTCGTTTCAACATCATCTGAACGATACAAAAATCCCACTGATTTACTGGTAAACCCAAATTCTTCAGGGCTTCCAAATTATCACTGAAGTTATCCAATAACTTCCGAACCTCTGAAGGGCTATCTGAAGTTAGTTGGGGGAATTGTTCTAAAGCTGACCAATGAGACTCCGCGATTAAACGAGTTCGCTTGAATTTTTTCAAAAGTGTTTCATAAGCACTCACGTAATTATTTTGTGTTAGTTTAATATTCCTAATAGCCTCAAAAGCAGGCCCTTTTAAAGCTAACTGCAAATATTTGAACTTCTGCATAGCACTGAGTTTTTCATTATTGTGAATTAATGAATCAAACAAATTAATAAAAGTACCAAATTCCAATATGTCTCCACTAAATGAAGGCAAATCAATTCGCGGCAAAGCAACACTTTCCTGTTCCCGAGTTGTATTTTGTGGCGTAGAATTCTGAACAGATTTCAGTTTAGCAACAATAGACCTAATTGAATAAAACAATTTTTCAAATTTATTGCGAATGTCATCCTCCAAGTCAAAATCATCGGTTGCATCTGAAATTAATCCAACAATGGAATTGTGATGTTTAAAAAATTCTAAATGAATTGAATCAACCACATCAATCATGCTAAAAAACAATTCAACGTCGTCACCTCTTAAGGCTTTCTCGGCAGCAAAATAAATATCTTCTAATCTTCTAAACTCCGATTGTCGATGATTTTTAAATTTACGTAAATTTTCAGCGGTTTTTGACATCTTAACAATAAATTAAAATCACTGTAACGCCACTGAACAAATCTATCACGATAGAACGAAAACAAAATACTATTCCAAAAATGTACAAATTTTTACTGTTGAAGTAGTAAAATATCTGACCAAATGTCAAATAAATTCAAAACAATTTAGGAAATAACCAAAACAAACAAAACGAGCTCTTGTTAAGTTTTTAAGGCGGCAAAAAAATTGCGTTTTATTTCCAACGGAATTAGTGAATATCCCGAACTTGCTTTCTCTTCTAACAAATAAAGAAACTAAAATTCAATTCGGTTTTCAACAATAATTGCAACGAAAAATCAATGGTTTTTTTTTATCGTTAAACTTTGCACGAAATTTACTCAAATGTAACCCGGCACAGAGTTGGACCAAATTATGTAATTTATTCGATAATCTTTGCACTAAATTAACTCAAATTGCATCCGGCTCGTACTTGGACCAAATGTTATGGAATGTCTTCGATGCACATTCCATAGAGAGAATAATATTCAAAAAAATGTATGAAATAGATGTTGCGGTTTTAGTTCAATGCTGGTTCAATGCAAGTATATATTGACGAAGGACCTTTTAGCGGAACAACCAATAAACACGTGCCGTCACATAAACGAATCACCAAATAAAAGTTATCACTAACCTTTAAGTCGAAGCTCTGGTCTTTTCTTGGTTCTTCTTTCTTCTGAGGCTAGCCCCGTGAACAGGAACAGTTTCTTAGAGCTTCGTCTGGACAACACGTTACACAAAAAATAGTGACGTAATGTTCATTGATTGAACATACAAAAAATGCGGGTTTAACAACAAATGATGCGCTTTTGTAAACACAAAAGAAACAAAATGAAAGCGGTTTAGCGGTCGTCACGAATGGAGCTAAAAACTCGCGAATCGTAACGCAAAAGACAACAAAAAGCGGCGTCTCTTCAGACGGAATCAAAGTCACCGAAAAGTTCGGAGTACATTGCACGAAACTCCCAAGCGTCTTAATAGCTTGGGATCCAAAACACGAAACTCAATACTGTCTATATTTTACACGCAAAAACACACTTTTACGATTAGCATTAGCGCGACGGAATGTTTTAGAAAAGGTGCAGAAGTTTAAAAATCAATGAAGTAATTCAATCAAATTGAACACAATACACTAAACAAATGCGGGAACGCACCACAATGATTAATAAAATTTATAAAGATTCTAATAATAGTTAGATAAACTTTTTATGTTTGATTATTTGATTGTTCATGATTCATATAGTTTATAATGTTGATGGCTGAAATTGAATTTAAAAATAAAATAGTATACAAAATTTAAAAGTTTCATTTCAAGTTCATCGATTTAATGAAAGATAAGAAAAATAGCAGATAAAATAACAAAATTAAAACAACCAAAATACAAACCAATTTAATCATAAATATAAATAATACAGAGTTAAAATTAACAAATAATTTCACAATTTGAACTGTTTCCTGCTTAGTTTTTAAATTAATGGAGTCACGTTGTATCATTTAATACCGTTATATAGTATGCATTTCTGACATTCAGTTTTATTCATTCGATCAGTTATGAGCAACTGTTAATCATTATTATTATATGGACGATTTGTTTTATTGAGGTTAGGTTATTTAACCTAAAGATTATTCTAAATATGTAATTCTGACTTAACTCTATTTTCTTAAGTGTGTTTATATGCTGCGCCCCAAACGCATATACCATACCTTATTATGGAATCAACTAGACTATTATACACTATAAGTGAAACCTTTTTAAACGGTTTCATTTAGCTTGTCCTGTTTATTTATTTGTTTGTTTGGGTCAATCTAATAATTAAAATTTCACCCCCTTCCTGTTGACAGCTTGATCTGATATTTGGCGAATACATTTAGTTCTGATTGCAATACAAATTAAAACATTTTTTAAAGGGCTAGAATAAAATAAAGTTCAATATGAAAAAAATATACAATATGGCAGCCAATAAAATGGCCGATTAAGTATATATTTTTTCATTCCCGTTCAATATGGGTATCACAATGAAAGAATTTGTATCGTGTCGCGAACTATGTGGCCTTAGGGTGGCTAAAAATGATACGTCGTTAGCGGTACACCATTCAAGTTAAGGTAAAAGGTTAAAACGTGCCGAGGACTGTGTAGAATTAGGGTGGATAAAAATGATATGTCGTTAGTGTTTTTCCCTCAAGACTTGGGCGCATCTTGTATATCTCTATTGAATCTCTCGAGGGGTCGATCATTTGATGTCCATAACTCCTGGGAAAAAAATGGTTACAAGTTACAAATAATAATAAAAGAAAAACAAACAATAATAAAATAGAAACTGCAACAGAGCGAAAAAGAAGGCTTGGAAAGGCGAAAGAAAAATATAGAGCACAAAGTGCAAATGACAGTAAAAATGAAACTCATAGTCAAGTACAAAATCGGAAAGAACAGTTAGCATGAGCAACATGAGGCCAGGTTAGCAGGGCAAAGTGAGAGACAAAGACAGCTGGTAGAATCAGAAACATCTGAGCAAAGTGAGATTAACAATAGAATGGGGAGTATAATCTAATGAAATAAAAAACTAAAAACATGAAAATAAATTTAGTAAAAAAAAAACTTTTAAGTGGAACGGTTTTTTTAAATGAAGACAATATTGATGTTAATAATGTACTAAAAGCTTAAAAAATAATCCTAGGTACCACTCATCACACCACTCTCCTCATCAATCTGGGGCATTAATCAGACAAAAAAATAAAATGCTATTTACCTACATATTTATTTATTTATTTATTTATACAATAGATCATCTTACAGGTTGTCCCTAACGCAAACCCTTAATAAAGATGACACATAGTGACAAATAGAGAATTACAAATAGGTGAACTCGAAATAATTAATTAACAACAAAGTCCCAAACTTAACAATATCTAAAGAGACAAACATAAAACTGTTAAATTATGTTGTGGATCATGTTTATATATCACTGTTTACGCCTGTATTATAAAACTCTTGTAATGATCTAGATAAGTTTTTCTTTAAATTATTAAAATTGGAGGAAAAGATATCTACGTTTAAATGACAAATTATATTATAAGCATTCATACTTCTTATTAACGGGGAGTTACCGTAGTAGTTGGTAGAATAGTAAGGAACGTAAAAAATCTGTTTGTGTCTTGTTCTAGGAAAACTGCAATTAATTGGTAAATTCTTGAGACACCATTCAGAACACAACATATTGTTAATCCGTAGTTTCTTAGCCATTGACAACGGGGTCTGATCTAGACCCCGAAACGTTTGGAATATACAGCAATTTTAAAGTGTGGTGTTATTTCCCAATAAACACTTAGAAATATTGTTAAT
This sequence comes from Octodonta nipae, assembly GCA_034190945.1. Taxonomy (NCBI): domain Eukaryota; kingdom Metazoa; phylum Arthropoda; class Insecta; order Coleoptera; family Chrysomelidae; genus Octodonta; species Octodonta nipae. The sequence goes on from CM067216.1 coordinate 137,536,596, forward strand.
AACTTTATAAATAAAACAAATATCGGCAAATTCTCTTCTGATAAACAGTGGCTGAAGATTGTAGAATTTCAAGTTGTCACTATATTCTTGGTAATGCCGAAACCTAAAATATCTATAATTAAGTGAATTAACAAATTTCTTTTGTACATGTTCTAGGGATGTTATATACTTATCATACATAGGATTCCATGCCATACTGCAATATTCTAAAGAACACCTTACATAAGAAATATACAACCGTATTACTGTACTATGGTCTTTAAAATCTTTTGTATTTCTTAGTATATAGGAGCCTTAAGACTTTTTGTACCATAAAGGAAATGTGGTTATCAAAGCTTAACTTTTTGTCCATAATAACTCCTAAATCTTTAATTTGGGTTACTTGAGGAATAATATTATTATTGATGGTCATATCAACTAGTGGTGGATTAACTAATCTTGAAAATAGTATACAATTGCACTTCGTTACATTCAATATTAATCTGTAGACTTGACAGAAACTAAAAAAGCTACAAAGGTCGGCTTGCATTAATTGGTAATCATTAATTGTTGAGATTTTTCGATAGATTTTCATGTCAACAGCATATAAAAGTACATTACAAAAAGAAAAACATTCAGCTATGTCTGAAATGAAAATACTAAATAATAAGGGACCCAGGTGGGACCCTTGGGGAACACCCGAATTAATAGAAGTGACTCTACACTTTACATTGTTTAGAGCAACGTACTGGGTTCTGTTAGAAATATATGAGCAAATAAGATCCAGTACCATGCCATGCACACCGAAATTTACAAGTTTGGCGACCAGCATCGGATGATGTACCTTGTCGAATGCCTTGTCAGAAAAATCGGTGTACACAGCACATATTGACTGATCGTTATCCATACAATTATAAATATACTGAATGAAAGGTACTAAGTTAGTAGCTACTGATCTTTTCTTAAAAAATCCGTGCTGAAATATTGTCAGACGATCTTTAATCAAAAAGAATAGCTCCTGAATCAGAATTTTTTCAAAAATTTTACCCGATAAATTTAATAAAGATGCTAGCCTATAGTTATTAACAATATTCTTAACACCAGACTCAAATATGGGGACAACTTGGGCCATTTTCCACTTATCTGGAAAACAGCCGCTTGCCAGTGACTTGTTAAAGATAATCCACAAAGGCTCGATAAGCTCATTAGCACAGTTTTTAATAAAAACGGCTGGAATTCCTTCAGCGCCTGGACCCTTGTTAATATCTAACGATTTTATTGCATTAGTAATCTGAGTTCTAGAAATTAAAGTAATATCAAAATTAACATTGAAATTAACATGATGAATCAATGAGGGATTATTGTTATCAACAAAAACCGAGCTGAAGTACTCAGAAAAAGCTGAACATATTTCTACGGATCCTGTGTATTCCCTATCCTTATAATTCATTATCAAGGGCAGTATGGGCTTTTTACGTTGATTAGACACATACGACCAAAACTGTTTCGGAGATTTCTTAATGTTTTCCTCCAGTTGTGTAACATATTTTTTATAATCTTTTTTAATTTCTTTTCTCAATTCAGAAAATAGTGTATAATCATTGGCATCCTTGTATGTTTTCCATCGTTTATGAAATTTGTTTTTCTTCTTTATTAATTGAATTAAATATGATGAAAACCATTTAGGATTTCCATTTTTGTTAAGAACCTTAACCGGAACATGAGTTTCAATCGCGTTATCAAGAATATTATAAAAAATATCCACACAAACATTGATATCATCAAGATCCAGTACTTCTCTCCACAAAATATCATCAAGACTACTTTTGATGCTATCATAATTCGCCTTATAAAATAAGTGTTGTCTGTAGGGCTTACGCTTACAACAGATAATTGTAACATTATTTCTAAAGCGTTATGATGCAAATCCTCAGGGACAAGCGATCACAAAGATTCATGAACACTTATATCAAGATTATTTGATAAAACTAAGTCCAAAATTTTTCCGTGAGAATTTGCAATGTTATTGAATTGTTTTAATCCAAGAAGATAAATAAAGTTTTTAAGATATTCACTTCGACCATCCTGTCCTGAGGAAGGTGAAAAAGTATTCGGTTTCTCATTATTAGTTAGTAGTTAAACAAAGTGGTTTCTGGGGCGGAAGTTGGCATAAAGGTAACCAGTCATCGAGTTCTCGCCAGGAGCTGCTGCCGAGCTGTTGGTAGTTGTTGTTTGGATAAGAAGAAGAAGACATTGGGAAGAAGAAGACATTGGGGGCGGTCGTAGGGGTGCGCGAAAGACATGTGGGTGTGTCGCATAGGTGCGCGCCATCTGTTGTTAATAAATGAAAGCCATTGTATTGTGGGTTGCGTGTGTTGCAGGGGTGCGCGCCATCTGTTGTCAATAATTGAAAGCCATTGTATTGTGGGTTGCAGCGTGCACGCCATCTGTTGTTGGTTGTGGTGGTTAGAGAAAAAAAAGCTTGGCCGGGTATCGAACGCGACTTGCCTGATTACAAAGTCAGGTACCCAGCGAGCTGCGCTAATGCGGTTAATCGAGAAATGTTTATTTGAAAATGTATAGTACATGCCCGTTGCGCGGGCGCGTTTTTTTGGGCGTTGTTCGGTTAGATATTTGGGGGCTGGATGGGGGGATATGGTATTTTGTTGCCTGTAAAAAAAATTTTAAATCTTGGTATTTTGTTGTCTGTAAAAAAATTTAAAATCTTTTGCTTAAGCCTGCATGCGCGAGAACGTCCACTCCTTCGAGTCTATAGTTTTCGTAAGCGAGCGCCTACCTGCGCAAGAACGGCAACTCCTTCGAGTCTCTGATTTTGTCGGATGATTCAAGGCATTGAACGCCTGCATGCGTGAGAACGTCCACTCCTTCGAGTCTATAGTTTTCGTAAGCAAGCGCCAGCCTGCGCAAGAACGGCAACTCCTTCGAGTCTCTGATTTTGTCGGATGATTCAAGGCCGAGCGTAATAAATTTGAGACTTGGAAAAATTTGTTTCAAGCGTCTGAAATTTAATTAAGGTGAAAATATTGGATATATTAAAACTAGACAACTGTTTAAATATGTTTATTAGCATATAGTATATTATGAATTTTCAGAGCATCCTTAATAATTAAAGCTATATTTTGTTTTGTTTTTGTACAATATATAGTAAGGCCTCATCATCCAACCACATAGTCAAATCCAAAGAAATACCATCAGAACAAAGCTGGCAATCATCCCATACATTGTCAGGTTCATCCTTTCCATGTGACGGATCGTTATGGAAACCATATGCAAATTCCAAGTATTTTTTAAGCACCGTGTAACTCTCCACCGTTAAATGTATAATTGTTTCACCAATTTTGAGAGTGGTCTCGGTATCGGTAATATTAATTGTTAAAATTTCTGGTACTGCGGCATATTTGCACCGTTGTAGGTAATCACAGTTGTTAAAACGTCTGGTACCACGTAACTTCCATTTTTGGGATTTAGCTTTCCAGTTAAATCTTTCGGCAATATAGTTCTCGTTGGCACTGCACTCATATTAAATCTTTCTTGGTCATCAAGTAAACTTTCCAAATTCATGACTGGATTGTTACAGCTTCAACTCAAGACTGAATAAAAGAAATAAATTCTTTTAACTTATTATCGTGAGTCTGTGACGACATATCGTGAGTGTGTGGCGACAGCAAACACTACAAATATTCACTATGAATAAAAGGTGTGGAATATGTTTGGAAGAGATCACTAATAATTTTGGGCTATTGCCAAATTGTAACCATTGTTTCTGCTTCCCATGCGTAAAAAGATGGCATCAAAATAAAGACTTTGAATTGAATATTCGCAGAGGCTGTCCAGAATGCCGTATTGTGTCTCCTTATGTCTATCAATCTGAGGTTTATTACCAGAAAGCGGAAAAAGATCGTTATATAGCTGAGAAAAACGAAAAAATGAAGAAAATACGATGTAGGTATTTCCGAAAAAGCAAACCCAAATGTCCGTTTGGAAACACTTGCTTGTTTAGCCATCGATTACCAAATGGGGTTGAAATAGATATAGGGCCACCCCAAATGAAAAGTGCAGGTATGGGCGGTCGTACTGATTCCATAGAGGCTCAGTTCGCCTGTGGAGGAGCTAGAACTCAACGTTCAGAAATGGAAGGCTTTCCAGATACGATTAGTTTACTCGTGGTGGAACCAGGAATTTTTTACGTCTTAAGGGATGAATAAAAATCTGTATTTATTTAAAAATTCATGCCAATAAAATCATAAATGTATTTAAAAATTTCTGATAATAAATTCTCAAATCATGAATCTGTATTTAAAAGTAATGTTAATAAAATCAAAAAATAATATAAATCATGAATCCGTAATTATTTAAAAATTCCTGATAATAAATTCACATTATATCTGGTATTTTAGATATCAAAACCACAACGGAAATGATGACCGCCGTGAAAGGAAACTGTGATATCTTGTTTATGCTAATTGAAACCGAGCTAAATAAATTAAGCTGTGGTTTGATAAAGTTATCATGTTGTTTGCATCAATAAACTTTTGCAGGAACTCCCCATATGATAAGCATTAATTAGTTGTTTTTCTAGAACTAACAGCAATTTCGTTATACGCAAATGACGTAGTTCGATACTGATAAATAAAATAATTGCGAATTTTTATTTCATTGTAACCTTAATATTTTAGAAAAATTAAAAATTGGACTTTGTACCTATTGAAATACCAGATGAGCTGGAATTGTATTTTGAAGAGCCCAATCCAATTTTAGACTAACTTGCCTATGATGAGCTGCATTTATTGTAGTACCATTCGCTGAATGTTGTAGTAAATAATTGCAATATGTATAAGAATAATATTTTTTAAAATTAACGTCATTTTATGTTTAGAATTGCTAGAAATCAGACGCAATAAAATCGGCGAATAACTACTGTGGTGGAGATTCATCAAAATGTTTAATCAAATTGGTGCAGACAGTGATAACTATATCAAAAAATGTAAACAAGTTCAGTTGGATCATTCTATTTCCTCTGCTGAAATACCATTGTGGCTTAGGGATATTAGAAAACATATCAGACTTTTTAATTGTGCTATTCGCCATGGAAATTTATGTGTGGGAACTTTAAAAAAATTACAAAACAACGTTGGTTATTTAAAACGCTTTCGGACTTTGCTGAAGCAGTCAAAAATTGGAATGGGTTTAAATAATAAACGTTCTAGTAGAGTTCAATGGGATGACATTGCTTCATGTTTTTAAAACCGTGTTAGAACTGGGATAATAATTAACAAATCACATAAAGATATCTTGATTATTCTGGATGATGCTTCAATTATGTTCAAGTCCAGAATTAGTAACATTTTGAAAAAACTATTTACGCTTAAAGTGAATACTTGTTTTTGTGGAGAATTTATAAAGTCAGATATGAAGGAAATTACGAATCATAAATATTTTAATACTAAAAATGAAATTATTTATCGGGGAACAGACTTGGATGAATGGTTTGACAATCACGTAAAGGATTCAATTATGAATTCCCTCGAAGAATTTTCAACAGAAGGTAGTGGCTGGGTCTTAAAACGTATTATTTCTTTGGAAATAAACATAAATGCCTTTGAATTTGGTAATGGTATATCATAATATATTATGTAGCTTTGAAATAAAATTTTAAATACAAGACATTGTTTTACTGTCATAACAGACCATAGAAAAGTACTTGAAATTTACCTCCGATTAGAACGCTAGTCCGAACATTGTTATCTCTCCATAAAACTTGTGTGTGTTTTCAAAGATTTAGAGAAATCTGGCAATGTTGCTCTATCACTTTAATCATATGACTAAAATGACGCATTTTCCGAGATCTAGGGAAATATGGAAATCTGGCAATCATGGCCCCCCTTAGCGGCCCCCCCTCCCTTTTTCTGTGACGTCACACGATTCATCCTTTAGTTATGTTAACGAAGACATAAGTTTCAGTTAGTTTGCAACAATTGATTAACGTATTCAGTGCAATTCCAAGATGGTATCTATTCAACCTAACCAAAATAAACTTGAAAGTGATCAAGATGTTAGACTGTGGGTTACACCGATGGGTAAATTAACCTATACAGAAGTATGTCTCAAATTTGGCCTCGACATTGATAGATAGATAGATGATAGATGTAACGCCTTCTTCTGGAAGCTGACGTGCACAGACAAAGTACTCATCGATGATAATGTGTACAGACATAAAAAATATCATTTTATGGATTTGCTCAAGACTCAGCAACCAACTATGGAATACGAAGAAATTCAAGATGCAAACATAACTCAAAAGAAATACATTTGCATGAGCGCCATGGACTTTGAAATGCTGCTTATGCAGATGCGTAGCAAGAAAGCTACAGAAATTCGCATCCTCTATACTTTAATTAAACGCATCTCTATGAAATATATCAAATACGAGAAGTATCACGAGGAAATGCGCCTCAAACAACTTTCTGCACACCACGATCTAATTTCTGTACAAAACCAGCATTTGATGACTGAGTTGGATGAACTTAAGCAAATTATGATACAAGTAAAGAATACCTCTGAGGCTGAGATGATTCAAATGCAAAAAGAACGATTACATGCGGAAGAAGAGAGAAACAAAGCAGATCGAGATCGTATGCGAGCTGAAGAGGAATGAGTTAAGGCTGAAAAAGAACGTATTCAAGCTGAGGAAGCTAGGGCCAAAGCCGACCTGCATCGAGTTAGACTAGAAGAGGAATCTGTCAAGGCATCGGAACGTCATTGTGAGGTTCTGAATGTGGTTTCTAACAAAATACAATCTCAGGTAGTGAAACGTTTAAGGAACGAAGTAGTCCATCGTGTAGCTCCCAAGTCACGAAAAACAGAGATGAATGGCTCTGTTAGCTCTTAGTAAGAGTGAATGGTACCTCATACGTAGACAGCGGCGGTCTTTCCAAGCAGCTATAAAGGCAGTGCTGAAGAAACATCCAAATGCTCAACTTGTTAAAGAATGGTTTGATGTCTCACCTCCCATAGATATAGGTAACGCTCTCAAGTTCCGACTTGGGAACTTAAAAGTGTTTGCTAGGGGCAACACACTGCGAACTCAGCACCATTCTCTTGAGCCATTGTATGATTCTGACCTGGTTGATAATATAGAATCTATCATGAATGAAAACGTTGCCATGGAGATTTCCAGCGATGCTCAACAAATTACCAACCCAGAATAAAGTATTTGTATAATAGTGTTATTTGTTTCCCAATTATATTGTAAATATTATATGTTTAAATAAAACAAAATATGTTCAAATTAGCATTTTTATTTTTAGCATACATATATTTTTAAATAACCTACAACTTTCCGTCTACATATGCAACAATGATCTATTTTCAGAGAACAATCAAAGCAACTAGCAAAGTGTCTGCATGGCATAAAAACAATTGTCATTTCATTAGTTAAGCAAATTTTACAAGTATTATGATTAGAGTCAGTATGGGGATTTGGTGGGCAGTCTCTAAGCAATAAACATTTAGCTGATCCCTTTTTGTGAAGCTCTGTAATATCATCATAAGGTAAGAGATTCTTGAGCTCTAAGCCACAGCAATGACAAGTGATCCTGTCACCGTAGCCCGTGTAAAAGAATCCGGCGTTGACAAGCTCGGTGGGTGTCTGCTTCAAGGCAATAGGCCAGTCTTTGAACGTCTCTAGTCTGCTCTCAAATGTCACTTTGCTTTTATGTCTGATGGGTCTGGTGATGTGGTAAGTGTCATCAAAATCAAAAAAGCGACAATATGGATTCTAGTCCAGATGATCGGCAACAGGGTCATCACCATCTTTCCAGTTGAAACCACCTGTATCACAAAATGGGCATTCAACAGCATCATTTAAGCTGCCATCGGATTCTATTGCATCTTGTCGGTAGATAAATCCTGCTCTTGCTAACTTTTCAGCAGGGAAGTCGGAAGGCCAGTTTTCAAAGGTACGTAATCGATTTTCGTATAATTGGAAGTATTCTCGACACTCCATGGTGTAGAACTGATGAAATAAACAACAATGTTTTTAATTTATAAGCATTTATTGAATTTTTCTAATGTCAATATCTCGCAAAATAATGTTTTTATAATAGCTTGAGCTCAATGATGACATCTTCCCACACTTACATAGTCATTACAATTTTCGTTGGTGTTCCAGCGGCTACAGGTGTTTTTTGCAAGATAACCACTGGAGAATAGGATCTTGCAGGACTGAGTGCACATTGAACATCATACTCTGAATTCAGTAATGGAAATCTCGAATGCAGCAAGTAATAGTCTTTTTTTTTGGCAGCTTCATCATACATTTGTAACACTCTATCCAAGTCCGCACTGTAATTGATAGTGGAATCACTACTATAACCACTATCCATGGTTTCAAAACTGCTGATACTACTCATTTTCACAAATCACTCGAGAGGTAAACTGGGACTGGGAATATACGTAGGGAATTTTCACAATTTTATAGTTGTACCCCTTCCACTACCTGATTGCGGTTGATTTCAATTATGTGTTCCTACGTCATGATGAAAAAGTAGATCTCTTGTTGCTAAGAGCTCCTCTGTTCCCCATCACCATCATCATATATGTAAGGCTTTTAAATGTTGCATCACTTGTTGTTTTTCACAATAAAATTTGATATCTTTCTGTAATCTTTTAAATTTGATGATATGTTGACTTAAACTTTTCGAATACTTTACAGTGATGTTTTCACCCTGAGTCTTCATTTTGAAATGCAAGCACATGTCTATATTTATGATAATTTATTATCAATTTATGATTGACCTATTGACCTTGGTGCTATAGTCTGTTTTCAGTTTCAGTCCAACTGTCGTGGCTCGAATCAAACCCAAGCCACCGAACTTTAACCTTGTTGCCTTTTCGTTGCAAAATTTTCTCAACGAGATACACATCAGGATAGGCAGCCTTTTGCAATTCTTCTTCGTCAAAGCTCCCTTGAATCGGTGTACCAGACATATCTTCCAAAATATACGTAACTGGATTAGTTATTTTAACCTGCGTAATTTTAAACAATTCCGTACTCCAGCTGGGAAGGTAACCTTTATCAAAAACGTGCTTGGTTTTACTTATTCGCACAACATCTCCGACTTTCAGTTTTCTTGGCCCAGCAGTTTTCAGGTTATTGTATACTTTAATATGTCGAGCGTTTTTCCTATTAATGTCCGCAGGTCTCATCTTTGTCTTGGAATGTTTTTGATGGTTGTAGTCCTTAACGATTTCCTGTAGAATATCTATCCATTTGTAGGTGCCGTTCTTTCAGCGTTCTAATTACTCGTTCAGCTATTACGGCTTTCAGTCCACCAAATGTACTATAATGATTGATTCCGTTTGACTTCATTAGTTTCTGAAAGCAACTATTGTAGTATTCCTTACCCTGGTCGGTTTGGAGATTTTTCGGGTGTCGTTCTTCCTTGAGAATTCTCTCAAAGGCACGAGTTACCTCTTCACCGGATTTCGTTTTCAGCGGTCTCGTCCACACGTACTTTGAAAAACAATCAATCAACACGAGGAAGAACTTGAAATTACGATTGGATTTTGCATAGAGATCCATTTGTGCGAAGTCAGACTGCCAGCAGTTATCGAAACCTTTGATTATTACACGTCGGCGAGGAAACTTTCGTCTCACAGGTCTATGCAGTTCCTTAACAACTTGAACTTTTTCTTTGGAATGTTTCGCTATAGGAGCCATCTTGTATACTGCTTAAAAATAGACAAAGGCATGTTTTTATTGACCCTAATGATGCTTTTTAATTGCAGCAATACTGTCTGCGATTGCTTCAAGTTTTTGATTTTGGTCCAACATTTGATTTGCAATATCATCATGTAGTTTTTGCATGTCTCGGTATAGGTCAGGCACTACTTTTGTCATCTTGTCTCTAAGTTCAGTTAGATCAGAAATATCTTTAGCCTTATCCTTTCGAACAATATTTAATACTTCTGCTGCATCAACACCTTTAGGAGCTTGTTTCATAGAAAGTTCCAGATCATTTATACGTTTTTCCTGTGATATACGGTTGTCATTAAACGAGGCTCCAAATTTTGTGATGGCTTCCTTATATTCTTTCCGGGCAGATTCCAACTGAGCTTCTAATGTATTGAATTTTGAAATGAGACGCGATATATTTTGTAGTTGGGTTCCCATAGCTTGTTCGGTTTTCAACATAGATAAGGTTTGCTGAACTTCACCAGTGTAGTTGCTGAAAGCTATTTGAAAATCACTATGTAGTTGCTGAAGTCCGTTTGCTATTTTCTTATCAACGTACTGCTTGTTGGCGGCATCCATGGCCTTCGTCGGTACTTCGACATTGGTAATTTTCAGCTTCTCAGCATCGATATTTCCCTCCGCGGTAAAGGAAAATGGCACTTTCATAAAAGCTAGGTTATGTGATGTTGATGACATTAGTTGCTGATGAGCACTACGCCCAAACTTGTTTAAAGTCATCGTGAAACTGACATGTTTGCCATAGGATAAGGAATAATATACACTTTCAATTTCGAAATTTATTTATCTCGTATAATATTAGCTTCCTTAAGATCATTTAAAATGGCAATTATTTCGTTGTCGTGAGAGGTGTTGCCTGCTTCCTTGGATACAATCAGTAGTTTCAACCGTTCAACCAATTCGTTGGGATCATCCCAGTAGACGTATTCCATTGGCTTGTTATTGTAAGTTAACTTCATACCAGTTCCAGCTAAACATTGCTTCTTTGTCAAAGGAGGAAACATTGGCTTTATAATTTCAGTATATTTATATAGACTTGAAGCTTTCAAACGACCTGCTGCATTCTTGTGTGCTGATGTCATTACCAACACTTTTCTGTATGCTTCTAAATCATCGGGAGCATAATCAGGTCACTTGTAAAATATTAATTGATATAACCCTGGAGTACCTCGAAACTGTAACCCATCAACGATAATGTGACCTGTACTACGACTGAAATTGATTTCCTTTTGCCCAAGAAACCATTTGGAACTTGCAGCGTCATATATAGGTCCATATATGTTGTCAATATCATCGCTTTTAGTGATATAGTCTTTAAGATATTTGTGTGCAACTGGAGGATACTGATCCATGTAGTCCTCTATTGCTTCTTTAGAGAGATTACCGGGATCCTCGTAAAAGGTTTCGTTCTCCACCTCATCATCATCATCATTGGTATGTATACTAGTTTCAGCGATTGGTTCTTCATCGAGGTATTGTGTCTCTTCCAACTCATGTTTTTTGACTGGCGGCAGCTGCTGCACTTCTTGTTTAATTACTTCACTTTTAATGGTCTGTGTTGGCATCTTACTGAGAATTTTTGCCGTAGTTGAGGCAATATCTTGTAGCGGTGTCATTACCGGTCTAAAAAGTTTATTCAATGTTTCATCATGTTCCGACTTTCCCCGCTTCAGACTAAGATATTTCTTGCGAATAGAACGTGCCAATTGCTTGATCTTTTTCTTTCGAGCAGTGGCAGCAATGTTGCTACTCAGTGAAGACATTTTTACCAACTAATAGCAATCATCTTTATTGAACCTTTATATATTTATCGAATCCTTTACGGTAGCGGCCATTATTCAAGTTGAAGTCCTTAGCTATTGTAATAAAGCCAAAACGATTTTGCCAGCATTCCGAACACATTGCCTTAAATTTATCATAGTCCATGTCGGGAGACAGATGCTCATCAAACACGTGCTTCAAATTTACCTCATCTTGTTTGAATATGACAATCACGTTGCAATTGTCTCGAATCAGTTGCTTAGGTATATTGCTATACGTTTTGAGATAAATACATTGAATCGATATTCCTGTGCATTCCCATCGAAAAAAAATTTTGAATCTTGTTTTGTTTATCACCATTCACATCATGGAAAATGAATACTGAACATTCGCGTGCTTCACTCGGATCAATTACTTCTTCGTTGTCTTTAAAGGGAAAATACGATAAACCTTTAACCTGCTTGAGATCGTCTTGTAAGAGCTGGTACTTTGGTTGGTAGAGTGACTTGGAATAGATGTAGACGTTCTCGAATCGCAGGCCGTTTTCATTGAATAGCAGTGATAATGATGCGTTGGTCTTTCCGCAACCACTAGGTCCGCAGAATGCTGCTCGTAGGGAATTTGGTAACAATTTTCCGTGTCGACTTGCTGAAGACAACAATTCTTCAACAAAGTCCAAATTTTCGATAGGCAGTTGGACATCTTGTTGCTTCATATGCATCTTACGATTTACTGACATCATCCTTATTGCAGATGCTAATTAAAGACAGTAGTCTATTTCAGTTTAAATCAGTATCATGCTAACTCCCGAAGGAGCTAGTCTACTGAACAGCGCAATCAATAAATTCCATTTGAACTACTCTACCTGGTTATCAGTTTTGTGGACCTGGTACAAAACTTCAAGACCGTCTCTCTAAGGGTCAGCAGCGAATCAACAAGACAGACGCTGCTTGTCGAGCGCAAGTGAAATTAGTTTCTTCTTAATAAACGTTTTTAAAAACAATTTATTTTCAAATAAAAAAAATAATTATTACAATTAGATCTGAACTAGACAAAAGCTACTAACAGAATGAATTCTCTACTACATAAAAGCGACAATATAAAAACAATGATTCAGCAAGGTGTCCGTGAAGCGGCATTCAATTATATACGAGTAAGGGTTATAAATTATTTAACTCGCACGATATCGCCTACAGTAAATACAAGTCTTTAGCGGATCGTCATAAGGCTGATTACAGAAGCGAAATACATAACCTCACATTGCAAATTTTGAATCAAGACTCTGAACTTGTGAATTTTTGTGGTGAAAAAATTATCATTCGACTTGAGCTGAAACAACTACAATAATAATGGGTCGTCTTGTATTTAATGTAAAACTATATAAGAAGTCAGCCGCTCCTCGGCCGCCATCAGTGTCTATGTAACCTCTCAAGAGATCACTCATGCTCTCAAATAGATTGTCTCTACAAACGCTCGCCTATCATATCAACTCCTCAAATGTTCGATATCTTCCGCAAATCAAATTTTGATGATAGTGTAAGACGCGAGGAGTTGCGAACCTACTATCCATAGGTCAAGTCATTCGGCAACAATGATATCGTTGAAATCACCGTCAATCAAACAGATTGTTGATTTTCCATGGCTGATTCCTGCATCTCAATCCAGGGACAAGTGGTGAAGACAGCAGGCAATGGAGATGTTTCTCTATCACCAAATGCTGGAGCTTTCTTCTTTGACAGCGATATGTACGAGTTGTGCGGCAAGGAAATTGAAACCGTGAGAGACCCTGGTCGCGTGAGTACAATTCGTGAATACTTGTGCTACGACCCCAACAGTTCAAAGGACCTATTCATAGCCGGGGTGTAATTTTCCACAAAAAGCGTATATGAATGCAGCCGATAAAACTTTTCACATGTACATTCCATTGGGACATTTGTTTTCCATCTTCAACGACTACAAGCAGGTGATGTGTGGTAAACAAACAATTCGTCTGGTGCGAAGCCGTAGCGATGATGATTGCCTTATAATCACGGATGCTGCAACCAAGGGCAAAGTGACAGTAAACAACATCGAACTCAAAGTCCGTCACATTTTTCCAAACGATGACGTTAAATTGGATTTACTGCAAGCCGTCAAAGCGGATTCCAGTATAATTTTACCGCTTCGTAAATGGGAGCTAAATGAGTTGCCTGCTCTCAAAACAGGTGCTACTCGTGAAATTTGGGCTGTGAAGACGTGTGCCGCACTGGAAAGCCCTCGTTACGTTATCTTAGCCTTCCAAACGGATCGCCACAGCAACATCAAAGAAGATCCCACGGAATTTGATAATATTCACATTTCCAATATTCGTCTAAATTTAAACAGCAAATTTTGGCCTATGGAGAGATTTGATTTAGATTTTTCAAAGAGTGAGTACGGTGAGGCGTACAAAAGGTATACGGACTTTTATCCCAGCTTTGGCGGCGGCAAACACCCTCTACTGGATTATGTTGCATTCAAGACGCACACCATATTCGTCATCAATTGCTCCCGACGTGAGGACACCATGAAATCCTCGACTGTAGATATTCGCTTGGATATTGAAAGCCAGACGGGATTTCCCGATAAGACCCGAGCCTTCTGCATAATTATCCACGATTGCCTAATGGAATTTCTCCCACTCAGCGAAATTGTTCGAAGCTTATATTAGATCACTCAGCTATTAGAAAATCAGTTTCGGTACAGCTTTTCAACGGTTCACCATGGAAATTGCAATTGTCGACATTCAAGGTTTCGAAATCGAGGGAAGATTTGTTCCCAAAGAATTGGTAATCAAGACACGTAAACGCACAGGTGTGTTTTTGTTTAAACCACCTAAACCATTTGACTATCTATCAGCAGCAGACAGAAGGCAAGTACGATATTTGGAAAAACGGCTACATGGACTCCACTACTCTGATGGCCACTACGATTTGAATATTATGAACGACATTTTGAGAATTTTCCTAACCAAATGCACGCACATATATGTACGAGGCCATCAAAAATATGACTTTTTATTTATCAAGTTATTTGAAGAGCTGAAAATTCACAATTTAAGAAAACTGCTTAACGAAGATGGGGAATCACAATATCACCTAATCAATCTGGAAAACTTCAATGGCGCTGTTGAACTGAAACCTTCTGACTCTCCATGCATTTTTCACTGCCGCTGCAATGATCTAGTACGATGTGCAAAAGAAAATGTTGATGTAGTTTATTATTGGCTTCTGAATAGTGTTTTGCATAAATAGAACATTGTATATAACTATGTGTTTTAATTATTCATTCTTTTCCTTATACATTTCACAATTAATTTAAGTAATAATATTTTAATTGTAGAGAGTGTTACACAAATAAGAATTAGCATTTTGTGGAGCTCCTCTTGTAGGTTGGCATCACGTATAGTCATTGAGCTGTTCGATAGTAAAGTTTTTTCATCTTGGCAAGAAGCTGCTGAAATCCAGTCATTGTCACCTTCAGTGTCATCAGAAAATATCAGCTTCAGTTTGAAATTTTTTGTTGTGTTTGACAGGCGAGCAAAATATACAGGCAGCCGTCTATCGTTTAATCTATCTCGAGCCATGAATGTATAGTTGGAGCGGTTCAAACAGTTCCCTGAAGGGCATACAGCCATGTACTTGGTTCCATAAGGTATATTAACATACAAGACATTTTTCAAAATTAATGTGAATATTATAAAGCTTGATTTAAGTAAAGTCATTTTTATCGATCTGCATTCAACAGTAGTTGGTGAGACACTATGCTCATCTTGCACCTCTTTCGATACTTTATTCTAAAAATTATTAGCATACTACTAGAAACCATAACATCAAATTCTTGATTCATCATTAAAAATTTTTCCAAGTCTCAATATTATTACGCTCGGCCTTGAATCATCCGACAAAATCAGAGACTCGAAGGAGTTGCCGTTCTTGCGCATGCAGACGTTTGTAAAAGATTTTAAATTTTTTTACAAACAACAACACACCATATCTTTCAGACGCTTGAAACATTAAAAAAATTCTAAGTCTCAAAGCTCGACGTCCGACGAAAGTTGCCGCGCCACGGACTTGCGCCTTTTCACAGCCAACTATATCCCCCCATCCAGCCCCCAAATATCTAACCGAACAACGCCCAAAAACACGCGCCCGCGCAACGGGCATGTACTATACCTTTTCAAATAAACATTTCTCGATTAACCGCATTAGCGCAGCTCGCTGGGTACCTGACTTTGTAATCAGGCCAGCCGCGTTCGATACCCAGCCAAGTATTTAGCTTTTTTTTCTCTCTAACCACCACAACCAACAACAGATGGCGTGCACCCCTGCACACACGCAACCCACAATACAATTGCTTTCATTTATTAACAACAGATGGCGCGCACCTCTGCGACACACCCAAATGTCTTTCGCGAACCCCTACGACCACCCCCAATGCTTCTTCTTCCCAATGGCTTCTTCTTCTTATCCAAACACCAACTACCAACAGCTCGGCAGCAGCTTCCGGCGAGAACGCGATGACTGGTTACCTTTATGCCCACTTCCGCCCCAGAAACCGCTTTGTTTAACTACTTTAGTTTTCCAAGTTATATCAGAACAATTGTAATCACCAATAAAAAGAAAACATTGTTGTGGGTTGTTATTTATAATATTTTCAACTTTCTCAAAGTGAGTTATAAAATCATCATTTGTACTATCTGGGGGAATATATACATAACAAATGAATAGTTTTTTACCTTCACTCAAGGATAATGATACCCATAAGTCTTCAATTTTTCCATTTGAATTCCACGAAGGTAAAGTCTCTGATACTATATTACTCTTAACCCCTATCAAAATGCCACCACCATCACTTTTACCACTATTAATTAAGTCACGGTCTCTTCTATACACTATATATGTGGAGGGAATTAATTCGGAGTCCAAGATTTCTTCTTGTAACCATGTTTCTGTAGCACAGATAATGTCAAAATTACCAGAACATACCGATTGAAAAAAACTGCTTGTTTTAGTTTTTAAACCACTAGTGTTCTGGTAGAAGAGATGAACTTGAAGTAATGCTACACAATAATCTTAATACAAGAGCCTTAATATACTGTCACTAAGTCACTTCTGGATATCAAATCTTCTGCAGTACATTAATGGAGGAAATCAAAAAGGATTTGGAGGATCTCGATTTTTTTATGTATATTTTGCAGTCCTTGACCCAGCAGTACTTGTAGTTATTAGATAAACTGAATTCTCTTGCTTGTTTGTACAGAATTTTATAAAAATGAAATAAGTGCTCGTTAATGAATATTTTGCCAGTGCTGTAAGCAGATTTAGTCAATTTATCTTTGTTTGCACGAGCCGCTTCAATGAATTTCCTTTTTCATGACTTAATTGTTCAATTTTATAATTATATTGCGGTTGATATTAGAATTGCCCTTGTTGTTAGGATGGGTTTTCACCCGATGACACTCGATTATATGGTTATCAGCCATTCTAAATTCGATGAGCTCTGAAATATTTTGTACAATGAGCTTTAAATCCTCATCTCTTTTCTCAGAGACTCCGCACAATTCAATATTACATAATCTGCCTTGTTGTTGTAAATTTTCTAACTCAGAACTCAGTTGTGAGCATTTCTTTAGGACATTTACTTCTTCTTTAAGCCCTGGAACCACGCTTACGGTTTGTTGAAACTGATCCACACCTAATCCAAAGTTGTTGATTTTATTTCCATAAAAATTTAAAGATTCAATAATTTCGGTATGATTAATTTTGAAATCTTTCAATTCAGATCTAATTAAATTAACTGCTGTTAATAACTGATCAATTTTAGAGTTGTCATCGTTGCAATCTATTCTGCATTTTTGACAAACCCAATTAACACCGGAATCCGGAGTAATTTCACAAAAACTACTAGGTAATTTCATACATTTTAAATGATATTTTTTTGTGTATTTGTCACAAGAAACACCTGGATTCGTTCGGGTCGTAGAGTTATTACAAAAAGTACAAATGTCCGATGTAAATTTATGAATTTGGAAATAACACTGTGACGGGAAATATTTTAATAAAAATTGTAATGAAAACAGACCTTATATCTATATTTTGAGTTTCCCAGATGGCACATGAAGACTTTAATTATACACAAATTTCGTCTCTTATCTACAAGTATTAACCACTTATTTACGGGATTAATTAGGAGTACTTCTAAAACACGACTTAACTCTCTTCGCTTCACCTTATGAAATATTTACTCAGCTTACGTTATTTTTTTGTCTGATTCCCTAGATTGATCAGGAGTGGTGTGATGAGTGGTAATTATTTCTTTCTAGTACCTTCATTATCAACATTAATACTGTTTTAATTTTAAATAAAACCGTTTAACTTAAAAATATTTTTTACTTAATTTATTAGTTAGTAAATTAAGGAGAGTGTAGAATTTCTAGGTAAGATTTTTAACTCTTTTGACAACATGTTCTATATGTGTTTTCATCATTCAACATACCTAAATATTTTATTGATAATACTTTTTTTTGATGATACTTTCAAGCTTTCTAGGGCTCCATTAATTGTGAAAAGTGATAGAGCAGCGCTTCCTGCCTTTGTTGGTGTAAATCCCACATATTTAGTTTTAGATAGGTTTAGCGTCAGGCTGTTTTCATCTAAATCTAAACAATTTTTGACATTTGAGATTGCATTTTACGCTTTATTCCAGGCTTCTTCCCATGTTGCCCCATTACATATTAGTACCGTATCATCGACATAAGAAGTTACCTTGCGGGATTCCGGTTTCACAAATCTTTTGTTACTAATGTCATCTCCTATTCGTACTTGTTGCGATCTTTCTAACAAGTAATTATTAAAGAGTTGCAGAATGGGTGCCCGTATGCCAATCTCATTTAGTTTACTTAATAAAATTTTATGTGATACTGTATCGAAGGCTTTTTGGAGATCAAGAGATACCGCAATTGTTTTTTTTATTTCCATTTAAGTTCTTCAGTAGACTTGTCGTTAGTTTTTATAAAGGTTGCTCTATCCCTATATCTCTTGTTATTTTATTTTTGTCTAGAAATGGTGCTTTTGTTTGTTGAAACATTTGTAACTTCATTTATTACTTCCCAAGTTTTCTTATAGTTTGAGTTATATTGCTTTAAAGTATTTTCATAATATCATTTTTTTTAGTTTTTATTAACGTACCTTATGTTGTTCTTCTAATATTTTATTGTGTTTATTTTAAGTTTCTGTTTAAGCATTTGCCTTTGTAGTAATTTTTACCTCTGTTATTGATTCGTTAATAATGGTACTACACTGCTGATAAAATATATTTACCCCAGCTTGAGGTTCTTGAGCAATATATACTTAATTCCATTTTGCATTTTTTATTTTATCCAATACAAGTCTTTCGAATCGAATATTATAAATTAGGGGATAGTGATCCTTGCACTTGATTTTTGGTCTGTTTATTTATATATGTAGATAGGTGATCTATTGTTGTAGAAGAGGTGTTATCTACCCTTGTTGGTATATTTATATGTGGGAGAAATCCGTTCTTAGCCAACATATTTAAATAATTGACGACAAAGTTAATAGGTTGTTTGGGTTGATGTCAATATTCATATCCCCAACCGCAATTGTTATTTCATCCTTAGTATATCGCAATTGTTATTTTATCCTTATTATGTCGGCACTATGAGAAAATTTAAAATTAAAATGTTTGGCAATGTAACGTAACAAAACATAACTAAGAGATTTAGTTTGATAATATACAGGTTACCGAAAAACTTCTAAAGATCACATAAAAACAAAGTTCCTTTCATATTGGAAGAATTTGAAAAGGTGATCTTCGGAATTTTTTGTTGCGCTCCTAGGTGTGACTTTCTTATAAGATTCACCAAAAATACTATTAAAGAATTCTGCTGATTCAATGATCCCATTAAAATCATAAGAGAAAACCTCGGGAAAACCTTATAAACTATTCCGATATTGAGTTGTTCACAAGATCTGCCTTAATCATCGGCAAACACAATCGTCTTCATTTAACAATATTAAAACAGATTTTTTTAATTTTCGTTTTGTGTTGTATTCTTCTTTGTGAAATATAACTGAATTTTGAAATTGTGTTTTATGAACAAGGGCTATAGAAGTTGTTAGATCTATAGAAAACAAAATATTCCGCTTACTTTACAATCACAAGCATGAACTTACAGAACAAGAACGTGAAAATCTTACTCCACACTATTCTAAACCGCCTCATTTCTATGGGTTACCAAAAATTCATAAACGCAAGATTCATTTAAGACCAGTTGTCAGCTCTATAAATTCTCCATACAGTGAACTTTCTGTTAAACATTATTTCACCAATTACTGGTGAGTAACTCAAACCTTAATAAAAACAGAGTACATTTCTTAGAAAAATTATCACATATAGAATACAAAAAACTTTCACACCAGCAAGTTTTGACATTGTAATTCTATAAAATAATGTTCCTGTCACCAAAACACTTTCTATCGTAAAAGAACGATTAGATTATGATTCATTACTAAATTAACGTTTACAATTTTCCCTTCATACATAATAATGAACTACTAACATTTCTGTGAAATCAACATATTTTCAACTTAATGATGACTTCTACCAACAAGATTTTGGCATGGCAATGGGTTCCTGTCTGTCTCCTGCTTTAAGCAACATTTTTATGGAAAATTTTGAAGATCAAACAATTTTCTCAAAATGGTTTATTTTGGTGCCCTTATGTTGATAATATATTCGTTACTTGGGAATATAATCTTGAATACTTACATGAATTACTTAACGACATAAACAACAAAGAATAAAGTATACAGTTTACACTGGAACTTAAACAGAATAACAAAATCTTAGACATTTTAATAACAAAAAACAGCCCACATTTGGAACAGAAATTGGCAGAAAACCGACTCACACTAACAAGTATCTCAACTTTTACTTTAAACATACAAATTCAGTAATAAGAGTTATCACAAATCTCTTTATGACAGAGCAAAAATCAATTGTTCCGACCTCGATAAATTAAATGAAGAAAAAAGTTTAAAATAATTTATATTTAAAAAAGAACGGACTTCCATTGACTTAAAATAAAAACCGTTCTATTTTATCTGATTTAAGGTACAATTCTATTGATTATTTTAGTGTATTTTTATCTTTCTCATTTTCTACCTCTCTCTCTCTCTATAATTTATATATATATATATATATATATATATATATATATATATATATATATATTCTTTTTCTATATTTTCTACATTATTTTCAACTTTTTTTTTGTTTCATTATTTCGACCACTTTCTATAAGTGTAACGCTAATTCGCTCTATATTGCAACCACCCTGTATATGCTTCTGTGTATTGGTCACTCAATATCACTTATTTGTCTATCATTTTCTGAACTACACTGTACAACTATAATTCAACTCCACATATTAATGTAATCGCCTTGATGTCTTTAAAACCACCCTATATAGGTATAATTGACTCTTTCTATTTTTCTATTATTTAAATTATACCTGTATAGCTATAATTTTACTTCGCCCCATATGTCAAGTATTCCATTTATGCAACTGCTCATGGTCCATCCTATATAAAAAAATTCACATTTTGAACTACATTTTATAAATATAATTTTACTCTACCATTTAATTCAACCACCCAGTATATGCAACAGCTTCTAAAACTTTTTAAAGCCATTTCTATAACTATATAGTGTGGAACAGTCAACTGGAATAAAGTCGATAACGAATAAAGGAGGGGTGCAGGGAAAAACGCTTGGACAAGTCGATTTGTATGTTTAAATGCGCATTTTTTTAACAGAAAACATTATATAGGATGTGTCATGTGACAGTGGCCAATGCCAACTTTTTTATTTTAAAACTCCATAGCCTTATTCTTGTTGTCTGCCTACATGACAGTGATGATTTGATGATTAGTCTCAGTTTGAATTTTGTTAACTGTACATAATATGGATCATTTAACAGAAATGCACAAATTAACCATTATACAAATGATTGGTTATGGAGATAACACACGGTCACAAATGGAAGTTTCTCGCTTATTTCACGAAAATTTTCCAAATGTGCTGCCTGTATCCCAAGGAACAATTAGCCAAATAGAAAAGCAGTTTCGCGAGCTTGGTCAAGTAAGACAGATAAAAATAGTAGCTGACATTGCTCGAAGTAATAATACGAAATTGAATATTATGCTTGAGTTTCAAGAAAACCCCACGTAATTTTGGTCAAAAAGTAGCCCCACTGTGCAATGTTAGCCCCACATCAATTTTTCGAGTAATAAAGGAAAGTAAAATGCATCCCTATAAAATACCGCCGACTCTGGAGCTCATGGAAGACGATTTCGATATGAGAACGTATTTCTGTGAACAAATGATGGTAAGGTTAGATAACAATGTGATCCAATTAGAAGATGTTTTGTTTTCTGATGAGAACACATTTACACTTCACGGTCATTTTAATCGTCAAAATTGCCGCTATTGTTCTAATGAAAATCCTCACTGGATGACAGAGAAACATATGGAATATAATAAAAAAGTTAATGTTTGGGCAAGAATTGTTGGAAATCATACCGTAGGTCTCTTTTTCATTGATGGCAACTTGAATGGAGATAAGTATTTAGAACGTCTCCAAAATAAGGTCGTGCCAATTTTGACAAACGTATATCCTGATCCAGTAAACCCACAAGTTCCTGCCAATACAATATGGTTTCAGCAAGATAGAACACTGCCCCATTACGAAGTCAATGTCCGACAGTACTTGAACCAAAAGTTTCCAAATCGATGGATTGAGAGGCGCGGATCGATAAAATGGCCAGCACGATCTCCTGATTTGACGCCATTGGGCTATTTTTGTGGGGAGATGTAAAAAGTACTGTATACAAAACTAAACCCCTCAACTTAGATGATCTAAAGTGAATTTGTGAAATAAAATAATTTATTTTTTTGTTGTTAATTTTTGTAATAAATCTATTTCCGAAACAGCTGAAGATATGTGTAGGACATTGAACCTGAATTATGTCTAGAATTTTCTGGAGAATACAAAAAATAAATAATATACACGGGCTTGAATTTAAAATAAGAAAGTTGGTATTGGCCACTGCCACATGACATACCCTACATATTTTTTTTATTGAAAAAATGCGCATTTAAAAATACAAATCGACGTGTTTTTGCCTACACGACCTACTTTATTCGTTATCGAATTTATTCCATTTGGCTGTTCCATATTGTATTATAACTCGCCCAATCATTCAAATATCCTAACTGCTAATGCTTATACAACAATTTGTTTGATACACCTTGAATAACAAAGATTTTACTCCACCCTTACTCCAACCACCTTGTATTAGCAACTACTTATATTCCACACTATATATATTTTTTTAACCAGCCTATAAACTATAAATCAACTCACCTTATATTTCAACAATCCTGAATATTCAACATTTTTTTAAACCTTCTGTATAACTGTAATTATACTCCGCCCTATAACGCAAATATCTTTACTGCGTATGCTTATTTAACAATTTTTTTAAATTTGTTGATCCACTCTGTATTGGGGAAACCCTGTATAACTATAGTTCTAATCCAGTCTTAGGGGCCACTCCCCGCCCTCCCCAGCGTCACGCTGCGTCACACTTTCTGCGACCCCCCTGTAAATATTACGTCGCACAAGCTAGAATCCCTCCGGTATGTGATACATTGCGTTTAATACTAATATTACAGAAATATTAATATAATGAATAAGCAAGCATTTATCTATAATATCTTCTTTGTTTTTCACACTAACATTTATTTAATTTACATCTATCCATTCTGCTTTCATCCGCCAATATGCATGGTAGATCTTCAGTTCAACTTCGGTTATAAATTTTTAATTATTTTTTTCGGGATAACATTTTTGTTAGTGATAAATAACTTTTGTTGTAACTCACTACTCACAGGCGCCATTTTTTTCGAAAATCTTAACTGTTAAATCTAAGAAATACTAACGTAGAATGAGTAGTATATGTAATAACGAGCTCAAAATTAAGAAATTTAAAGTCAGTATTTGTGGACTACTAAGTGACGAATGAGATAAAAATATAAAAATAAATATAGTAGAACCTTTAAAATATGTTCTTTTGTAAGATAAAATTGTAGTAGTACAATCCTTCGTATATCTAGAAAAACTCGCTACGCTAACTCATTTATTAGAAAGTTTTAGCATTTTCATTCAAATTCGAGTTAACCAGGTTCTATTGTATACGAAAAATTATGTGTCTATAATAACACTATTATATATGCGACTTTATTTTATCATCGGCCGTGTAAAGTCCTACTTTCATTTACTATTGAATAGAGAGCGCCCAATTCGTGGACGCTCTTTTTTCTATGATATTGGATGTACAGACGAACCGATTGTGACGGATTAAGTTAATATACCAAATAATAAGCTATTGTGACTTAATTATATAAGTAAAAATATTTATATATTTAAAAGATTAAACGTAACACCTTCTATCGTAACAGACTGTGACTGAAATATATAGGAAAAATGGATGAAGAAAAACAGACTAGAGAAAAATTAAATTTGAATTGTTTGTACTGGGAACGTCACATTTCCTTAGGCCCCCCAACCCCCTGTCACATCACGTCAGGCTAACTGAGACCCCCCACCCCCCTGTGTGCGAACGTATTTCATGAACGGCCCTTATAGGAACTACCTTGCATAGGCAACCACCAATGTGTCACCCAATACAATATTTTTTGAAGCACTTTGTAAAACTAAGTCAGTTCCACCTTATACTTCAACCACACTATAAATGCAACTGCTTATGTACCACCTAATATCTGTAAGCCCCGTAACATAACTTCGTTTCAAAAAGAAGTTGACTTCAAATAAATCAAAATTAAAACCATTACAAACACCCTGTACGATATACTTTTATGGCATATCTTGATATTTAAGGTAGATATTTATTATATAATTTGACATTTACGTTGAATGTTTACCGTTATATGCACCTATTTTTCAGATTACTGGAATATATTTTTGTAGAATAAAATTTTAAATATTCAATTTGATTTAGACGATTTAGAGAAAACTGAAGATTCATTGAAATGTAGTGGCTTAGATACGTGTTTTTTCTGATTTTCTGGAAAACCGTAAATCTCACGTTTTTTGAAAATTATATGGTTCTTTTCGGTAATATTCCTTAAAACAATACAGTTACCCACAAATATTTATCAACAAGGAGTTAAACAAAATCTAATTGACAATTGACACTAGACTTCACTAAGCAACACTGACTTCCAAGATAAACACAATTACTTTACTACTACATACAGTCTTTCAGAAAGACTAAAAAGAGTGAGCAAAAGATATAATATTAAAACCTCATTTAAAAAAGAAAGACACTAAAATCAATTATATCAGATACAAAAACAAAAAACGCAACTCAAAATACAAAAAATTGCATTTATAAAATTCTTTGTGAATATAATAAATTATATATTGGAGAAACCTCTAGACCTCTAAACGTTTGAATAAATGAACACAAAAATTACGTAGACGCGAGATGTAAGACCAACATCTAGGATTTTCGAGGAAACTAGCACAAAGAGGTTCCGAATCTGGAGCAGTTCCATATAACTGCTGTTCTCCCATAACTCGTAGGACAGAATGTCACGATAAAATTTGCAGGTTACTTCACCTGTCAGAGATATTGAATACTCTCTTCGAGGTGTCATTCTTCACTTCTCTAGTCTTTATTTACATCGAATATACAACAGCTGATTCAAATATCACAATAACGATATTACATATAAGCTCTTCGTACAACCAACTGAACTGCGATCGTGGCCTGCTTCCTTTATAAGACCAGCATAGAAAATTCTCGTAAAAATCATCATCACTCCTACAGGTGCCGAGTCTTTTCGAGAACCATTTTTTATCTCAAAGAGTTTGTTGTCGTACTGAAATGAAACAGGGTCGGCTTTGGGTAAATTTCGTAACAATATATATTGTTTCTGGTCAGGAACCTTCATCAGTTGCGCTTCCAACAATAGAATGTTCTCTCGAACACTAATATTATCATTAAAAGTTACGGGAGAACAGCAATTACATGGAATGGCTCCAGATTCGGAACGTCTACAAATTTACTGCTATGTATCAAATACATAAATAAGTGTTCGAGAGGACATTTTATTGTGGGAAGCGCAACTGATGAAGGTCGCCGACCAGAAACAATATATATATATCATATATATTATCTTCCTTGCGTATAAGTACACAAAAATTACATTAAAAACGACAGTTTGAAAAACCCAGAATTTGTTAACCATTGACCTTCGTCATTAAATACAATTTCAAAATTCAGTTATGTTAGACAAAGATCCTGCGTTAATTTCGTTAAATGAAAATAATTGTGTCACTACTACCTCCGTAGAATTCAAAGTTCCTAGTTGGTCGATGATTAAGGAAGAAATAAATAATGGTCGTGTCCTTGTGACCAACCCAGTATGGGGATGGTTGATAAGGTTTTTCCTAGGTTTTCCCTTATGATTTTAATGGGATCACTGAATCAACAGAATTATTCGATCGCATTTTTGACAAAGTCGCACCTAGGAGCGCCATATAAAATTCCGACCATCAGCGTTTAAAATGTTCCAATCTTTAGAAACTTCAATGCTACCCTGTATATTATCAAATTAAATCTCTTAGTTACTTTATATGTCACACAATAGTGTCAAACATTTTAATTTTTAACCGACTTCCAAAAAGGAGGAGGTTATCAATTCGTCGCGTATTTTTTTTTGTATGTATGTTACCTGATTTCTTCTCCTGTGGTGAACCGTTTTGGATGAGTATGGTCTTGTTTAATAGAGTATATATTCGGATTGGTGAAACTTCAAATCTTGGAAAAGAATTCTATTGGTAGAGTGATGAAATTTGTGAATGAACACATGCGTGCATGGGAATCGACCATATTGGTCGATTTTTCGAAAACTCCTTATAGATCTGTATAGTTTTTTAACGTGTAATCTATTAAGGAAGATCCCTAAGTGATCTCATATACTTTTCTACGACGTGCAACTTGCAGTTTTACAGAAAATCGCCGAATATTACAAAATTCTTATCAAAAATTTCATCGAAATGACATAAGGGACATTTCCACATAAATATTTTAATTTCAAAGTAATAGGGAATTTTAGGCACTGGAAGTTTTAATTGCGAATTTGAAAATTTTCTTTGTACATCTCAAGCATATAGGTAGAAAAGCATAGTATTTTCGGTTTCTTAAATAAATGAGTACCAAGTAATATCGAAAAGATTGTTGAGGAGGTCTTGAATTATTTTCTCTGTTCATTGGGTTTTCTCTCCTCTAAAATTTTTTCCTGCAACAGATAAGTATTTAAAAATTGTATATGTAGAACAAAGTGTAGTAAGGCAATTTCGTAAAATTGCCCTGATTACTGGCTGTCCGTACAGAGATTCTTCCTCACAGTTATTCTGAGAGAAAGAGATGTCTACAAAATGATCAACCAGTATTCCTGTATATAAGTAATGTATTGTATATTGTGTAATACTTATCTGTGTTTGGAGACGTTTCATCTCCGTGTCTGGAGTCGTTGTCAATCGTTTAGTGTTGTTTTCGAGGTTTTTTCTACAAAATTTTCGCTTTGATCATGAATTTCTTGTTTGTCAAAATTTGACACTGACAATTTGTCGTTTGACGATCACTTGACGATGAGGTTACCGTTTTTTTGTTCTGTTAGCAATAAATTCCTCCAGTCCAAATGAAGTTCGGCTGAAGGTGCTCCGATTTCAGTGTTGTTTATCATCATACAGCTGGCTTCTTTAAGTTTTCTCTTTTTTAAATTTTCTTTGTTTTATCCCAGTCTATCCTATGGCTGCCGGTGCTAGTTAATACATGATTGGCCAAATTTGATTTGTCCACATGTCTTCTGGAAATGTTATATTGATGTTCTTTTTTCCTTACTTCTAAAGGTCTTGAAGTTTCACCGGTATAAGAATGGCCACAGTCACACAAAACACTGTACACAGAATTTTTAGAACTCTGGGTTGCGTTAAACGGTTTGGTATGTGTGAGGAGAGAGCGCAAGGTATTATTTGTTTTAAAAACAGTTTTAACGCTGTATTTATTTCCTAATCGCTTAATTTTTTCCGATACACCTGGGATATATGGGATTATATTAATAATTTGGTTGTCTGTTTGTGTTTGGTTGGTATTATTGTGATGGTAATTGGTGCTGGTTTGTTGTTGCGATTTTCTTTCTAGCTATATATTTCTATCATATAAGCACTTTACGACACCTTTCTTTACATTCAAGGGATGGTTGGAGTGAAAATTCAAATATCTATTAGTATTTGTAGGTTTTCGATAATTACTTGTACTTATTGTGTTGTTTGTTCTATCTATAAGTACATCAAGATAAGCAAGTTTGTGCAAATTTTCCATCTCCATTGTAAATTTTATTGAGGGTTCTTGACTATTGATGTAATCTAGGAATGAGTGCAGTTCTTCAGCACCATACTCCCAAACCACAAAAATGTCATCAACGTATCTCCACCACACTTTTGGTTTATTCTTATATTTGTCAGATAAGTATTACACAATATACAATACATTACTTATATACAGGAATACTGGTTGATCATTTTGTAGACATCTCTTTCTCTCAGAATAACTGTGAGGAAGAATCTCTGTACGGACAGCCAGTAATCCGGGCAATTTTACGAAATTGCCTTACTACACTTTGTTCTACATATACAATTTTTAAATACTTATCTGTTGCAGGAAAAAATTTTAGAGGAGAGAAAACCCAATGAACAGACAAAATAAATGAGTACCAAGCTCGTTTTGTTTGTATACCAGGCAAATACCTATTTAAATGTAAATTTTTCCATTTTGCGAAGACGGTGCTTTTGGTTATCATATTCTCCCGGCCTAATAGAAAATTCAGTGACAACAGATGTCAAACTCAAACATGTTATTGGTGCATGTATACACAGGGTGTGTAGTTATAGAAAACAAAATCACAAAGTAAAGTGATAGATGGAGTTGCATTTATATAATGACTAATATAGGACGGAGAATGGTTGGAATATATGGTGGAGTGGACGTTTGGTGGTATAAATATGTTGAAAAAAATGTGGTATTAAAATTATATAGGGTAATTAAAAAACTGTTATATGATGTGGACGTAAACAAATCATATATAGGATGGTTGAAATACATTCTGGAGTTAAATTATATTTATACAGTGTGATTAAAAAAATATTTAGTTTATAGCCCATAAGAAGTTGCATAAAGTGTGGAGAGGAATTAATGTTACACCGGGCGATAATATAAAATGTTAAAAATGAAATAATTTATGGGGTAGTCCACAAGGAATTATATACTATGGCTGAAATATAGGACGAATTTGACTCCGTAAATATGGGATGGATTCTACTTCGTCCTATAGTTTACAGAAGGCAGATAACAAATTTATGTCCGTAGTGCCACGCCACTCGTGGGCTGCTAAAATGCCACACCACAAAATGTTACGTGAAGCCAAATTTCTACCCTACCTAGTTATGCAAAGGGCAGAAGAAGGTATGTCCGGTAGTCTCAGTGAAGACGGGGGGGTTCGTTTTATTTGAACGTATATGCCAGATTTTGCTTGGCGATATAAATAAAGAAAGAAAATAAGGGCGCCAGGTAGATTCCCCTATACCTTCTAAATACACATAATCAGGACACCTACCCGTCCTAAAATATCTGCTTTAGTAATTTTTGCTAATTTGGGGGCGCTAGATTTCTAAATATAAATAAATAAATGTTGTAACTAAAAGGAATAATAAGCATACAACAGTTCCAAAATATAAGTTTAATTTGCGAGAACAGACTAGTACAAGGCGCTAAAATATGCCATAGGGCACTCTATTAATGCAAACAGTCTTAGAATGTTTAAGCTAAATATACCTAGAAAAAAAATGAAATTAAACAAATATACACTTAAGGACAGAGATTTAAACTGTACATATAAATGTGTGAGATCCTGAATAACCTGGATACAAATATTTAAATATTCCTCTAATAGAATAATTCTAATCAATAGAATATTTAAATAAATCGTCAATATCAAACACTACGTTAATGGGAACCGATCATAAATTACCTGATATTTATCATTCAATAAAAATTCAGAATTCCAACGTTGATGTTATCTATACTACACTCGAGCTCGAGGGTAAGTGCAATCAATCAGAATAATAATAATAAACCCGATAGTAGGCTAATGGTCTTTACTTTCGGTTAACAAATTCTATTTTATTAATTTCAAATCAAATACTAAGGTTTATATTATTATTGTAAAAATAACTGATAATGAAACAGTAACCAGACACACAAATTGTCACTTATCTGAAACCACAGCTGAAGCTGAAGTTAGAGTCCCTTGCGCTCACTCCACCACTGGAACTCTGATGATAGAAATACCAGAAATACAGTGTTCGTGTATGCACCATCCACTAGTTCATCTGCATGCTAAGTCAATGATCGGCATGATACCATAATGCCAAACCAGGTCTGTGTTCTGGTGTCGTATTAGAACAGCAAAATATAACCCCAATCTCACTGGATGGAGAACAAAACAGGAACGCCGCACGTAGAAACAAAAAACAAATGGAAGAAAGAACGAAAGAACAGGAAGGTAGAAAAAAGAAGAACCCTAAAAAAAAGAAAATATCTATCAATAGTCTGACAATACGAGAAATCGGCTAGTGAACAAACAAAAATCACTTACCCTATCAACCAAGGGGTTCTTATACCAAAGGTTCCATTGTGAGGGTGGCCCCAAATACCATGACCACTCTGAAGAATTACGCAACAACAGAAGTTTTCAAATCCTCAATGAGAGAAGTATCCCAGCAACTAATCAACAGTACTACAATATGCCGAAACACAATGTAGGGATTTCCATATAACTCCCGAACTCGGATGCCTTATCAAAAGCTAGTATACTTGTGGAAAATCCCTTAAAAACAACTGCACGACTTCTCCAGTTAACCTCACACAATTTTCTACACGCACATCCCGCCTTGTCGACGACAATGACAACTGTCAAGAAACACACAATGCCAAACACGAAATATTCGATAAATCACTTCGTCTCCACAGGTCGAATTCAAACATCCTTCAAAAATAAATCAGAACCAAATATAATAATAAGGCAAAATCGGCGCGCAATCAGTAGGTTATCGATCGCTAACAGAACGGACGAATAAAAGCAATATTTTGACCGGTCTTAAACGCGTTCAATTATACTGAGTAGCTAAGGAAAAAATATAACGTAACAGTAGGAAGTCGTATGCGGAGTGGAATTATCTATAGAGTTGTCAAAAAAAGTTGAAAAAAGGTCACATGGCGTGGTCCATAAGGCATAACTATATTTTGGACTTACTAGGTCAACGTGTACTAGTATATTTTGTTGGTAAACATTTACCTGTTAATTTAAATGAAAATGTATCAATGTGTAATGTTGAGGCTTTCGATGTCACCTGGTTCTATCTATTAAGGTTATAGATACAAAATAAAAAATAAAAAATGAAAACTACCTGAGTTCAGAAAAACTAAAAAGTTGAAAATAAAACATTTAAAAAATTTATATAACCGACTTCCACCTATAACTAAAAAGCTAAAAATAATTATAATAAAATACAACTCTAGCAAATAAATAACACATTCAATGTTGTTAGGTACCTACCCAGGAAGTAAAAAATGTAAACATTATTGTTCATTCTGTACAAATTAATTACCTACCAATCTAATATATTTTTGAAGTCGGTGCCGAGCAAATCTAAAATCCTTCATTGCGTACTTATCTACCACTTCATCAAACTTGATTGTTGCTTGGCACCGACTTCAAAAATATATTAGATTGGTAGGTAATTAATTTGTTCAGAATGAACACCTTTTAATGTTTACATTTTTTACTTCCTGGGTAGATACCTAACAATATTGAATGTGTTATTTATTTGCTAGACTTGTATTTTGTTATAATTATTTTTAGCTTTTTAGTTATAGGTGGAAACCGGTTATATATTTTTTTAAATGTCTTATAAATTTTCGAAGGCTTTCGTCAATCGCAACAACCCTCGAGTACAACAACCCCATCAGAAACTGACCAACAATACCCGAAAGCCTTCCTTCCGTACATTCGAGGAGTCACTGACAAAATAGCACGAATCCTACACCGACATCAAATAAAGACTGTCTCTTCAACACTAGTCAAACTATAGCTAACTTAACCGGGAACCCTAAGGATAAAGTACTTAACGAGGATCGCGGAGTTTACGAAATTCCATGTCGCGATTGCCCACAAAGGTACATCGGTCGTACAAATAGGCGCGTCAACCATGGAGTATATGAACATTCTTTGTCAGTTCGCAAAAAACATCCGACTTCCGCTCTCGCGCATCATAATATCCAAACAGGACACTCTATCAACTTCGAGGGCAGTAGGACTATCGTATCTCTTAACTCCCTTAGGGCATCTACTATTCGCGAAGCAACTGAAATAGAGAAAAAACCCCTCTGTCTAAACCGACGCGATGACAGCTCTCGCCTTCCCACAGCATGGACCTCCGTAATTGCCAGATTAAACAAAGCAGGCACGCCCACCAACACCCGACCAATCACAACACAGTCTCATCACGTGATATCCCTTTCTAACCCAGCGCTAACTATAAATAAATGAAGCAGAGCAGACTCAAATTCAGTTCAGTTACCTAGTGACTCTTGGGGAGCAGGCAGATTGAGGACCCGAGTTCGATCTAGACTTTTTTCACTTTTGTCTTTTGATAATGGCTCCAAAGCAGGAGTCGAAACGTCGAGTATATAATAAATTCAGACGCGGTTCTCACCAGGAACCTAGCCTTATTCATAGTAATGACCGCGGAAGCCTCTCAGAACATATATATATATATATATATATATATATATATATATATATATATATATATATGTCGGAGTTTAATCCACGAGGGAATGTCGGGTTTGATCCAAAAGGGAATAAACATTTATTCGACAAATAATAATGACACTAAATGGACCGAAGGCACCACAATGATCCACCACTGGAGTTTCAAACTATACGAACAACAGATAATGTTGATGATCAATTCATCCTGGGTGCCACCCAACATAGGCTCGATCGGCATAGCGATATGATATTATTAATCTAAATTGATACGCAAGGTATTCTACTCGGAACCGTGGCGAAATTTCGATTACCCGATAGCCCTCTACGATCTTACCTCGCTCGAGGTTCGAACAGAACTGACTTTGTTATTATCGATATGATTCTCATCACAACCATCGTGCATCATATCCTGACTCACCGACTATCATGTAATCAACAGCTCGCCGGGTGATTACTTATTTATGAATCGTAAACAAAAGTACGAAAGCACAAATATCCTGCTTCCGATAATACAAACTATATAGTCTTTAGGCCTTCGCCACTTGAGAAACCAACTATTTCATTATCTCCGACACGGCCATCCTGACTAACACACGTCCTCGGGTGTATCTAAAATTTCATTCTCATGACATTAAACTCAATATTACAAGTACTCGTACTTATCCATCAATTCAAATATCTAATTCAATAGCAAGAGGAACTGAAATGTGTTTAACGAAATTGACTTTATAATTACAAGTATTACAAGTGCCAGTTACAATCCTTGGAGTCATTTGTTACGGAACGACTAGTACTCTCAAGTTATATCGCTAACATTTGGCCAATATGGAAATACTCCAAGCATGCTCGATCTCACATTGAACCACATCTAAATCTCTTTAGACCAAACTGCCAAAATGAGCACGTGTGAAAATAATGTTCGATCTTGCACCTCAACACCTCATATTGCCAACACCTCATATTGCCAACACTAGGCCAATATGGAAATACTATACGCATGTTCGATCTCACACTGAACAAAATCTAAATTTCTTTAGACCACACTACCAAAATAGGGACATGTTAAATCAGTGTACGAACTTGCACCTCAACACCTCATATTGCCAACACTAGGTCAATATGGAAATACTATACGCATGTTCGATCTCACACTGATCAAAATCTAAATTTCTTTAGACCACACTACCAAAATAGGCACATGTTAAATCAGTGTTCGATCTTGCACCTAAACTCATCATATTGCCAATGTAGCACGGAAACGTGTGTACTCATGTCGTAGTTGTCACTGTCCGCTCTGCAGACATCCGACTCACTAGGAATGTAACCGTGGCGAAATCCCGATTACGCGATAGCCCTCTACGATCTTTGTTATTATCGATATGATTGTCTCATCACAACCATCATATCATGAAATCAACAGCTCGCCGGATGATTACTTATTTATGAATCACCCCAGTCCCTAGCTGGAAAATTTGTAATAGAATATAATAATCGTAAACAAAAGTACGCAAGCACAAATATCCTGTTTCCGATAATACAAACTATATAGTCTTTAGGCCTTCGCCATTTAAGAAACCAACTATTTCATTTTCTCCGACATATATATATATATATATATATATATATATATATATATATATATATGTTATATCACACTTCTCAATATTAACTTTTTAAAAAAGATTTTTATTAATAACAAACAAAATAATAACTTTAAAATACAAATGAAAAATAACGATATAAAGTGAGTTACTGAGTAATAATGAATACAACATTAGAGCAGTTTTACAATTTATAACATATAATATGCCGAATAAGCAAAGTCGACGCTGCGATTCCCACGGATGTTGGCGGCGCCGTAATATGACACCACACGTGTCGCTGAGTCAGCTGGGAGTGTTGAACTATCGTTGCGATATAAGTTCGTACTAAGTACTACTACACTTTTACTTTGCGAAAGCTTTCGAAATACTTTAATTTCTTCGCCAGTCTTTTGACTACAAACAAAATTTATAATTATAATATGTGAGCTAATTTTTTAAATACTTACAGTAAATTGTGATTGTAATTTGAAAAAGAGTACAAACATAGGAATTATGAAATTAATAAATTAGATGTAACAAATTTTTTTTTGAGTGACATTGATAGCAAAACTGGAAATGAAGTTATAATCAAAAATAACATTACTATGGTGAGTAGAATAATGTATTGTTACTATGTAACTTAATTGTTGAATACTGAAAATTAATTTTTCTTGTCGATGTCTAAAAGATTGCAATAAATGTTATTCAAATTTTGGATATCTGTTTTTTTATTAATATTATTGGGATAATACTTAATAAATACCATCTCTAAAAAATTTCTTCTGTAATAATTTTGTTCACATGCCAGAACTAAAGGGTTGTTAAAATTTATAGTGTGTGAATATTGAATAAAATGAGTGATCATTCTACTTTTTAGAGTTCTTGAGGTCTGTCCAATATACGTTGCATCATAATTAAAACAATCTATTTTATATACAATATTAGATTATTCAATTCTTTTGGTATCTTATCTTTTGTTTTGCTAAAAAGATGATTGACTGTTTTGATTGACTTATAAGTTATTAAAATACTAGATTCGTTTTTTAAATTTGTACTGATTTTAGTTGATAGATCTTTAATATATGGAATTGAAATATGATGAAGATTGACGTTGTTATTGGAATTGTTGCTTAGAATTGAGTTGTTTTTTTCTCTGTAATTAGTATTGTTATATAGAATCTTGTTAATAAATTGAGGAGGGTATAAATTATTTAAAAAGATTTTATATAATAATTTTAAGTTTTATTAATAAAAGTTGGTTGAGTAATTTTGCAAATTCTTTGTTTGATAGTTTCAATTAAGTTATATTTGATTTTCATTGGTTGATCAGAATAATAATTTAAATATCTACCAGAACTTGTTGGTTTGAAGTACCAGTCTAATTTAATTATATTGTTACTATCTCGAATAATTCTAGTGTCTAGGAATGGAATAATAGATTCATCATCCTCTTCTTGTAATGTAAATTGGATATGGTCATTATAGTTATTAAATACTTGTAAAAGCTCATTATTTGATCCAATGGGGATGGCACATATAATATCATTAACGTATTTTTTGAAAAATGGTATATTAAAGGACAATTTAGAGAGACAGTCATTAATGAGATCATCCATAATATATTGTTATCAAATATAAAATAATTTGAATCAAAAACAAAGTTCAAGAAATTTTGATTAATTGATATTTGTGTGTTGAGCAATTGAATTCCAGTGTGTATGAATGCTGTTTTCAACTAATTTTATCGGAATGTTAGTGTACATTGATACAACATCAAGACTCACAACTAAGTAGTGATCGGGCAATTGGTAATTGTTGTATGTAGATGCAAAGGAAAATGAATTGTAACAACTGTAACAACTGGGGGCCTCACCTATTGTATAATGGAAAAAAATATATAGAACCTGAGAGAAAAGGGGAATGCTGCCACAACCCGAAGAAAATTTGTGTTGGAGAGAAATACTCCGGGAACCCTTCTCTGTAAATGTTAGCTGAAAATTGTTTTTGTTACCTATCCTCCTCTAAGAGGGTAAGTCCCCAGGCTTCGCAAATGCTGGTGGTTGTATGGGAAGAAAGAAGGAGTTAAAAGTAAACCACAACAAAAAAATGACATATATATTGATAAAAAAATTAAATGAAAAAAAAAACAATAAAACCAACCCACAATGTAACTAAAAGACAAAAGGGAAAAAACAAAACTTTAAATATTGTTAGTTGAACAATCTGACAAAACAACTGTAATCTCCACAGGATTATGGTTTTTAATTAACCCAAGAAAATACGATAACTTTATGGAACACAATATTACTTATACCCACTTATCCTGGGAATGACAGGTACAATTCCACCCTATTTAAGCCCTATCGGTGCCTACTACAATCGGTCTTCCCTTATATCGGCAAACGTTAGTGAGCCAGTTTATCCAACGCATATATGAGTAAATCCCCAGGAATATATAATATTTAAAAAAACAAATTTAAACTAGATATCACAAGACAAGAAAACAAGATTTTTGCCGTTTGTTTCTTTTGTCGACTCAGGGAGTCAGATGAAATCTTTACCAGTTTACAATCTAGCTGTGCGTCTCCGACGCTACTTCGTCCCTATCACGAGGTCTCTTCGCGGCCGTTTGCTGTTCCAAGAAACCTCTACCCTGGGTTCAGAATCTGAACCTACAACTCTACGGACAAACTCACCGGTTTTTGGCACTAACACTCCTCGGTTAGAAAAATGTATAGGTACTCACCGAATGCGAACTATCCTTTAATCTCAAAAGGTTTACCTGCGAATCAAAAGAAAATTATAGCTCACTAATTTTCTAGCTAGCTAAACACTAATCAAAAATACACTCGCAACTCTCGCGTTTCCCGTCCCTCTGCAATGAAATTTTATAATAACTCTATAATTTGCTTCCTACCGCCCTATTTGGACAGGTGAAACGTTCCTCTCTTAGGAGTCTGGTTTCCCCCTTTTGTTGTCCTCTAAATCCGTCGCGCCACGTACGACTACTTTTCTTGAGTTCCGGCCCCGAACTGGTTTGGAAATTCTCTGGACTTGTTCCTCGTGAACTTTAGCCTCTCCCATATGGGTACCATCTTCCCGAATAAGTTAACAACAAAACCCCCTACCTCGTGAGTTTTTAATTGTTCTATTGGCTGAATCTTCCACCATTAACCGACGTGTTCTACGCACGTGTCTTTCTTCGGAATTTTAAAATTCTAGAACAAACTTTTAATTAAGGACGGCAAAATCAGCGATTTTTCTCTAACTGCGTAAAATCGGCCATCTTTGGTTTTTGTTTAAAATGTTGCAACACAATTTGTGTCTACCTGGTTTTTAGCACGTACAAGAGTTCAACTTTCTGCTAACCCTGAATCGACAAAACACAAAAGGGAACGATATGTATAAACTATTCATTGTTTAAAAAAATTATTATAACATGGAAAATGGGTTAAGTTTCGCAACATATGCAAGTGGTATACATTGTGTAAAATTTCACAATTTTAGCGACATGTTTCATATTCTGCAATACGAACGAAATTTTGTAAAAGCTGAAATATTAAATAACATATATCCGATAAAAGACTAAAGAGGAAAAAATTGCATTATGAATTCCTGTAAACATACTCGGGATGTTACACAGCTATTGCCAGTGCACCGCTGCCTGGCTGGCTGTCGCAAAATATCTTTAGTATATCCCACATTCAGTTGTATCATCGTGAGCCCATATAAACTTAACAACATAAACTATCGTTTTAACGATTATCCAATGTTAGTTACCAGAAAGTTATCAATTTTTGAAAAAAAATCCATTTTTGACCAGTTTTTTAGAGTTTACTCAGTGAAAATTATACAATCAGGATGTATAAAAGGTCATTAGAAATATTTCTGATTCTGTACATCTTTTCTGTAGACAGCATCACGATTTTTTCATTACTTTTCATTATATAAGGAAAAAACAAAATAATTTCGTAATTTTGCGTGTTTGTATTATTTAAATAGTTTACTTCTACGAGTTTACTGTTGTAAAAATACAGTTTTGCACCCTAACACCAAACCTTTATTTTCAACACTCAACGCACGTTTCAACAAGTCTAAGTTGTCATCTTCAGGAGTAAACCCAAACTAGTTTGGTTTGGTGTTTTTACATTTGTGACACACCAAAGGTTCCACAGCTTTTCGATTGAGTTTACTGTTAAAATCTTAGCACTTATTCTCTATAAACTGTTAATGAAGTGATGTTGAATTATAAAAATGAGTTCAATTATCTTCCAGAAACTGGTGTATAGACTAAGAGCTAATGACCCATTTTTCATGAACTGTTTGATTCACGTAATATTTTATATATAGATAGGCTAGATAAGTGGGTAATCGATTGTTTGCCTTACCTACGTGCGGACGGTAGGTACTGCGCATGCTAGAAATGAAAGTTAAAAGAGTCTGCTTTATTTTGCTAAATGCAACCATTTGCAAGGAGGAAAAGTAACGGGAGAGTTAACAAAGTGGTTCCTTCCTCATATGACTTAAATGGGATCTGGGACCTAGAAGCTCTAGATAAGATCTGAAGACAACCTGTCAAATACTTCTAACTTGACAGAACCCTTATTTTTGCTTATATGATCTTCAGAATATTATTTTGATATTCAATATGTATCAGATAACACTGATTCTCATAGTTAATTCAGTTCATATTGTCACTCAAATTTTACACCTTCCATAATTGCTGTTACGAACCATTTATTTTTTTTAATTTCATTGTGTTAATATTTGCCATTGAGTACGTATTCTAATTTGGCCAAAATTCAGAAATGCAAAGCTTATAATGTCAAAATCTGAAAAGCTAATACTAAATTTCTTAACTAAAAATTGGGTAATGTTTCTGGACAAAAATTTCAACTGAACCATTTAAAGTCAAACGAAAAATTATGTTACAAAAATTATTAAAATATGTCAAATAAAACAAAAAAAACAGAATGTATTGTTTCTGCTCAAGAAGAAAATATTTTCAGTTTTTGTTTACTACTTGATGATGACAGCTTTGCTGTTGAAAGGTATGTTGAGTGAAAAAAGGTGTTAGGGTACAAAACTTTGTGTTTGTACGTCAAGGAATGATTCAATGTCTCGGTCAGCCATTTGGTCCGGAATACTTTGTTCCGTTGTCCAATCTTTATTCATCTTTACGCGAACCTGTCAGATGAATATTACGCTGTTCCGTCTTAAACAATGTGCGCACTCTGCCCTACAAGATCTCTTTGACAAGGCATCGGCATTATTATGCAAACGGCCGTCACGGAGTTCAACCTTGTAATTTCTCCATCCACCTGCCCAGTTGTCCCTCTGGTGTCTTCATGTCCAACAGCCATTTGTGGGCGGCATGATTGGTTCTGATTAGGAAGTGATCTTTTCTGCTGATACAAACATCGAGATTTTGAGAATTCACGGCTGTAGTACTCGATCACCTTCTCTTCACCATTTTGCATCTGGGATAGGACGGCCCCCAAACCTGTGTTGCTGGCGTCGGTGTGTAAGATGAACTTGCCGTACTGTTAAGGAAAGGCTAGTGCTGGGCTTAAATAGTCTGAATGATGTTTCACAATCCTGATTAAAACGGAAGGTCTGTTTTTCAATGGTCTGTCGATGTAGAG
Organism: Octodonta nipae; assembly: GCA_034190945.1. Lineage (NCBI taxonomy): Eukaryota > Metazoa > Arthropoda > Insecta > Coleoptera > Chrysomelidae > Octodonta > Octodonta nipae. The sequence continues at coordinate 137,576,369 of CM067216.1, forward strand.
GTGCGGCAATGGTGGCAAATCCCTCATCAAATCGCCTGTAATATGAACAGAGACACAAAAAGCTTCATAGTTCATGCTTGTTTCTTGGGATCGGGCAATCACAAATGACTTCTATCTTGTCTTAATTGTTTGCATATTCCTGACTCAGAAACGAGGTGGCCCAAAAACTCCAGCTCCTTTTGTAACAAGGAATACTTCTTAGGTTTGAGTCTCAGGTTGGCATTCTTAATTCTGGAAAACACTTCGCCGACGTTCTTCAGATGGTCATCGTATGTGTATACTAAACATGTTCTCCATGTGAACCTGCTCAACACATACCCAATTAACCTCTCAAATGTAGCAGGTGTATTACATAACCAAAAGGGCATAACTGTGAACTGAAACAGTCCCAAACTGGAGGAGAACGCTGTCTTTTCTCTGGCATTTTCATATAGTCCAACCTGCCAATATCCACGCTTTAGATCTAGTCTGGAGAACCAACGGGACCGTGCTAGTGTGTTCAGAATGTTATCGATTCGGGGGAGTGGATAGCTGTCTTTCTTCGTCACATCGTTCCATTTTCTGAAATGCAGGCAAAATCGGTTGGTTCCATCCTCTTTTTTACTAAAACAACGGGAGCAGACCATGAGCTGATGTATGCCTCAATAAGTCGATTTTGTAACATGGACTTAATGTTTTCCTCGAGTGCCTATTGTTACCCCAATGGTAGTCGCATAGGTGATATTCTTAAGAGTTGAGCCTTTCCAGTATCTATACTGTGCTCGTTAATGTTTGTACGACCGGTAGTACCATCTTGACTATTAATAATTTGCCAGTGATTTGCGATAAATAGCTGGGCTGTCTACTTTTCCTCTGGCGTAAGGTGTGTCAAACTCGTTTAGGTACATACATTTAAATTAGTTATGGCAATATTCGAATGACGAATAACCGATCATCCGAATACTGAAATGTTTTGTGTGTTCCGAATATTTACAAATCCCCCGAATATTAGGATTCGTTTTCGGTGACATAAGACAATGTTGTGTGGTTACAGAATCGATGCATACACTGTTTCAGTTATATCCGAATATATACTACATAAAGCATTTCTGGTATAGCCATGGAATGGGTGTATAGCCCTAATTGACAATATTCCAGTTATATAGTTTTTTTTCGACTATATATTCGAATAATACATATCATAAGGCATATGTTCGATAATATTAGAATAAATTTATAGACTGCATTGACATCGAATATTCCATGTTTGAACGTTAAATAAATGTAAATGGATTTTGTTATGAAAATTTAATGCAGAACATATAAGAAGAAAAATATTTACAAATTAATGAGTACAATATAAACACGTAAAAGTTCAACGAAGTTCCTTGATATTAGATTTAATATAAAATTAATACAAAACAAATACCTCTATGTAGTTATTTTTCCAGTTATAAGTTAGCTTGAATAAGTTAAATCATAGAATTTATATCACATAAAAGTAATTGCCGATAATTTTAGAAAAACACGAATGAAGCAAAATTATTTGGTCGACTAGCTGAAAGTCTAGCACTTGTAATTAATCCAGCCTTTGAAAATATTGTGTGTGATGCTCCCTACAGATGTTAGTATTTAATGACAATTGCATACATTTCAGGCATTAATTTTTTCCGTTCACCCATCCAATTGATTTTTAAGCCTTTCAAGAATATATATGCACGTTATGCAACCTTATATGCCAACATCAAAATAAACGATTATTAACAGAATATTATTCGAATATTGAAATATTCAAAATTAAATATTTTAATCAATTTTGTTACATACTGTTACTAGATTTGTAGAGAAATATCTGATTATTTTATCCAAGTCGTCAGTAAAAGATTAATTATATTAAATTTGCCGAACTGATGAAAAGCACGCTTAGGATGGTGCTTGTAACAAATAATTTTCTTTTGCTTGAAAAATGTTTTATATTCTTACAATCAAAATTATAGGGCCTTGTCGAATATTTTTCCACAAGAACAAAATGGTAAACGTGAGACTGAGAAAACGATATGAAAGCTCCGGCGGACGAGGCAAGCAATATTTGATTATGTACTGTTGAAAATTACGACTTTCGTGTAATTTTGTAGGAAATTTCAACTTTCTGGATCGTTATGATGAAATACTGAAAGGTCATACACTCACAGCGTTTTCATGTCATTTGATACAGCTACACTATTTATTATCAATCATTTTCTTAGTATTCTGCAAACAAGCTTTCTTCTTCACCTCTTCCCATTACATGAGGTCGCTTCTTCTAATCTTAAGGCTCCTATCGCTTTGCTGATAAGGATCGACAAAAAACTGACCAAATAACTTTGTCCTTCTGAATTTTCATCATTTATATTATTTGCAACATATCTCTTTCTCTTAATATTGTAGTCCTGGAAAGACGTATCACGTTGTTATATGGTCTTCGCATAAAATATGAATACTTTTAGCCTGAACTTAGAAATGGACCGTGCATGATCTGTGGTGTGCCATCTTCTGCAACGCCAGAGCCTAAATATTAATAATAAGTATTTAAATTTGAATCTGCGTTTTAGGGTCTCGGCCATGTAGTTAAATTTATGTATGTACAATGATTTGTCGAGATTGAAGTTGATTCTGCCGATGGCTTGTCTATTAGATTCGAAAATTGTCATCTGTCTGAAGATTTTTGCAATTTATACATACTTCCCTTATATTTTAAGGAACCTGAGAACACTACCCTGTTGAAATCCAGCTTTCATGTTGAAGCTCTTGAACAAATCAGTTGGATATCTGACATGTATTAGTACATTGTTTACAGATGTTCATTATCATACCTTAAAATTTATCATAAAATTACACTATTACAAATATACATGTAATAAAATTATATAAGTTAACTATTCTGCAGTTCCCCAAAATTCTGATTTATGAATACAGCGGAGATTTAAGTTTTTTATGGAATTCCACTTCAATGTTCGTTATAAACGAGAAAATCTGGTCGATACTGCTTTATGCTGGCCTTAAACCTATTAAACGGGAATATTATGTGACAGATTCTATTGTAGACGTATTTTCCAGTAATTTCTAAATCAATGACAATAATGTAATAAGCCTGTACCTCTTAAGTGAATTCGCGGGTTTCATGATTTTTAAGGAAGCTGTTCTACTCGATTTTTTTCTACATTAAGCCAGTAAATAGTCTAACCAGTCAAAGAAAGGGTAAGCGTATTCAGTCTCTAACACCTCATATCTTTTCTGAGTTCATATTCTATCTCTTGTGTGCCTTATCTGTTGTTGTTCTGTACGTTGCCTTAACCATATTTAGGGAGATGTGAATCTTTTATTATTGGCTGATTGCTCCGATTCCCGATTTCTTTAGTAAAACCCGTGCTTGACGGCTTAAAGTCTGGATTCTAAGGGTTTCTAACATTTTTATCAATTATGTTGTCACAACAAGCTTTGATAAAGATCTGTTATGTGACTAACCTGGGATATGTATTCTTCGATATACTCTAGTCAGTTACTATATAGCGGTGATGGTTACTCCTCCAATGAATTTACTGCCCATTTTGGTATGCATCCCGGGAATTTTCCCTGGTCCTCTAGACATTTATTTCAATTAGCCTTTTTGAAATTGCAATTATGGAGCGGTATAGGTCACGAGTCGGACTGAGCATCATTTCTCTATTTGTTGTTGAGGTAATTTTCCACATTTTTCCTCGGGGTGAAAACGTTACAGAACGGTATTGTCATTTTTCATCAGTGTGAACAGAGTTTAGTTAGATTGCTTATTTTTTCTATATTTATAGATTATTTAATTTAAAGTCTTAGAATCATTGTAGTTGCGCTTAACAACTTGGCACATATTAATTATTGCTAATGGCTACATACCTGTAGGATATGAATCTGGATCAGCCTTTTCCTTGCTTTCAATTGCAATTGTTTTTCTAGCAGCTTTATTCGCTTGTTTGTAATGGACTATATTTTCCAGTTTCCTGGCATGTTTCTTTTCAGTCGGGCACTCCTTAGCGTAATTATTTCATCATTTACTAGCCATTGTCGATTCCTAACTACCGTATTGCTCGAGCAACACTTAAAACTTAGGGATTTTTGCATAACTGATCCCTCACATAATTTCTCATGAAGCTCCACATTTTACTATCGATTCCGTACCATGTTCTAGAAATCTTGTTTCTCTATTTCTAGACAATTAACTTATGGTGTTTAGGCGTTCACGTATTTTGTATAAAATGAGTTGTAATGACATGGTAGGATAATTAATTTTGTTTATTTATCTTATTAGTAAGACACGATTCTTTCAATGTCATTTCTGATACTTTTTTGTATTTAAGTTTTGTCTCTTGCACAGAAACTATATTTATAGGGTGTGGATTTGTAACTGTGCTACGTTTCGTTTCACTGGCGGATCCAGGGAGTGGGCTAAAATATTTTAATTTACATCTTAGAATTGTCTTTTTTATCCAAGTTTCTTAACCATTGACAACGGGGCCTGACCTAGACCCCGAAACGTTTGGAATATACAGCAATTTTCTTAAGAAGTACTTAGACATTGGTCCCATTTATTTATAAGTATTTCGGTACACCATAATGTGGCAGGAAGAAATATATATTGAGTTTAACTGGTAGCCTTATGGAGTAGTTTATGTTATAAGGGAACCGTGTCACGACAGGACCTGTGAAATTTACTTTTTTCCAGTTTACCTCTTGGATTTTTGGACAATTTAGCTCTTCATTAAATGGCTATTTAACAGTTAACCTCAGGGAATTCCTTTACTGTACAGCTATTGGTGGATAAAGTACAGTCTCTTTGATGGCAGACGATTTGTGAAATATTTGGCTTTGAGTTGTATATTCAACAAATACCGGTACCGGTATCTTTTTTTTTTGAACAGATCATTTTGATTATAGGATCGTAGTTGAACTGATTTTGTTTTCAATTTCACTTTTGCAACATTAGTAAATATATCACTATTTCATTATTATAGATATAACAGGTTTTCAAAATTTATTCATTATAAAGAAAATTACATTTCTTTTGATCATTTTTTTATATACCATATTTTTCTATATTTTTTATTTAACTCTCATCTGTTTATATTTTGCATATTTTTTATTATACCTGAGCCTATCGACTTGTTTTAAGTGAGTTTGTGCTCACTTAATAAAAGTATAAGGTATAATAATATTTTGCAAAATGTGAACAGAGGAGGGTTTAATAAAAAATATAGAAAAATATGGCGTATAAAAAAATGATCAAAAGAAATGCAACACTCTTTATAATGATTAAATTTTGAAAACCTATTACAAATGAAAATTTTGAACACAGATATTATTATATTATTTGAGAAAACAAATCAGTTCATTCTGAAGGAACATATACAGCATCAATATAGCCGGTGTGAAATAACTTCACAACCTCATAATGTTTTTTTGGTTTTAAAGGTTTGTTCACCTACAGATTTTTAACAAACTGGTGCTCTTAATAAAATTAAATTTTGTATTTTAATATCTTACCCACACCCTTTATTGTTCCCGATGAAAAGCAGCCGCCTAGCAATTGTGAGCAGGCCAAGGTAGATAATATGTTGAATTTTAAGTTTTCTGAGTTTATAAATACCAGGTCACGTACATATAACTCGTTTCAAAGCTTATTTGGTATCACCTGGTGTCAAGTGGAAATTAATCTTAAAAAATATTGCCTATATTATTTACTGATCATTAGGCAAATCAGTAGGGGAAAGAGTATAATGGCTAGAGCATCTCTCATTAGCGACGTAGCATCTATGCAACGAAGCATTGTACCAACGATGAGTAGGCATAGATGTTTGGAACATTGGTACAATGGCGATACGAATTGTCAAACCTAGCACAGTTACAAATCGATACAAAAAAGTATCAGAAATGTCACTGAAATATTCGTGTAGCCTCATCTTAGTAATAGATAAATAAACAAAATTAATGATCCTACCATGTCATTAAAACTCATCTTATACAAAATACCTGAACGTTGTGTCCGCCTAAACACCACGAGTTAATTCTCCAGAAATAGAGAAACAGGAATTCTAAAACAGGTTTTACTAACAGCCCTTTAACTGAAAACACCAATTAAGATTAAAGAAGTATAGTAAAGTAGATAAATGGTACGGAATAGATAGTAAAATGTGGAGCTTCATGAGAAATTATGTGGGGGATTAGTTATGCAAAAATCCCTAAATGTTGAGTGTGGCTGGGGCAATACGGGAGTTAGGAATCGGTAATGGCTAAAAAAAAAAGAAACATGACAGGAAACTGGAACATATAGTCAATTACAAACAAGCGAATAAAGCTGCTACAAAAACAATCTATCAAAATTGATGAGATATGTCAATACCGATCTGTAACGTTTTAACCCCGATGGAAAACGTGGAAAATTCCCTCAACAACAAATAGAGAAATGTTGCTCAGTCCCACTCGTGACCTATAGCACTCCATAATTGCAATTTCAAAAAGGCTAATTGAAATAGAGGTCTAGAGGTCCAGGGTAAATTCCCTGTATATCAAAATGGGCAGTAAATTCATTGGAGGAGTGACCAACACCGCTAAAAGGTGCCTGACTAGAGGATATCGAAGCAAAAGTATAAGGGAAGTATGTATAAACTGCAAAAATCTTTAAACAGATGACAATTCTCGAAACTAATCGACAAGCCATTGGCAGAATTAACTTCAATCTCGACAAATCATTCTACATACATAAATTAAACTACATGGCGAAACCTTAGACAGAGTTTCCAAATTTAATACTTATTATTAATATTTAGGCTCTGGCGTTGCAGAAGATGACACACCACAGATCATGCAGCGTCCATTTCCAAGTTCAGGTTAAAAGTATTGATATATTATGCGAAGACCATATAACACCGTGATATGCCTTTCCAGGACTACATTATTAAGAGAAACAGATAAATTACAAATAACGTGAATGAAAAAAATCCAGAGGGACATAAAATTATTTGGTCAGTCTGTAGTCGATCTTTATCAGCAAAGGGAATGGAGCCTTAACATTAGAAGAAGCGACATAATGTAAAGGGGAGAAGTGAAGAAGAAAGCTTTTTTGGAGAATATTTAGTAAATGTTAGATAATAAATAGTGTAGCGAGATCAGAGAACATGCATACGTTTTATACAACTTTAAGTAAAGTTGATAGAGTTATAAGATGAGGTCTTATAAAGTAGTTGCAATAATTGTTGGTCATAACAAACGAACGTAATTCGTAAGAGCACATAACATAACGTCAACAAGTAATTGAGCTAAAAACATAATATCACTGTCACAGCTGCAACTGTATAGCCTTTCAATATAACGGTCCAGAGAGTTGAAATTTCCCACAAAATTACGAAAGTCGTAATTTTCAACAGTATGTAATCAAATATTGCTTGCCTCGCCACCGAAGAGTAAGTTTTTATATGGTTTCCTCGGTGTCACGATTACCATTTTCTCTTTGTGGAAGAATAATCAACAAGGCACTATAATTTTGTTTGTAAGAATATAAAACATTTTTCAAGCAAAATAAAATTATTTGTTTCAAAGCACCAATCTAAGCGTGCTTTTTATCAGTTCGGCAAATTTAATATAATTAATCTTTTACGACTTGGAAAAAATTATCAGATATTTCTCTACAGATCTAGTATCAGTATGTAACAAAATGAATAAAAATATTCAATTACGTGCTTATAATATTTGATAATTTGATTATCACGAATAATATGAAGACTGTCTATAATAAGTTAAAATAAGAGTAAATTCCATTCTCACCAATAGGATCTTGAAAATTATGAGAGATACGAAAATGGTTGGTTTATTGGAATATTTACTTGAGTAACAATATGAGATCCGAAAAATATGATATTTTGGAAAAATTTTATTTTTTTCTGAATCTATGTTTTAAAAATTTTCAAAATGAATCGCACTTTTACAGGGCCCTTTTCCCTGCTACATAATGGACTCTTCAGGTTTGCAATCCGACGTTTCGTCCTCCACACACCATCGCATCTTTGTTTATAGCCGGAATATAGCTATTTTTTCTGCTTTGAATAGGACCGGTTACCTTTTCAATTATGTATCTACCACTTAACCCAGTTAACAGAAAATTTTTAATGACAAAATTTAACAGCAAAACTCTAATACCATCTATTACGTATTAGTTATAAGGCATAACATTACACAAAAATATTTTTTGCTATTACTGAGAAAGGTGATGTTAATCAAAAACCCTTCAAAAGGAGTGTTCATAAATTTTTATCAGAGCATATCTCACAGACAGGAAAGACAAGCTATTTATGTAATTCTCAACGTATGACGTTGTGATTAACTGGACTCAAGATCAATATTGCCCATTTCGTAGATCTTGCAGGATTACAGTTTAAATAATGTATGTACGTATTTTGTACCGTAATAACCACGATCGGGATATACAAAATGTTTTGAAAGAACATAAAACGAACTTCGCTCTGTATATCTCGGATTTCGTTACAGTGCTGTAAAATGTACAAATAATGCTTGTGAATGTTAGTCTGAAGTTGGTAGACAATGTCACTCGTTCCTCGAAGTTTCCTTGGACTTCCATCGTCTTGAAGTGGGTTGAACTCACGACGTTTCAATAGCCGTGCATCTGCTATCGTCATCAGGTAAATGATAGGAAATTCATGGTCATTGGGTCTTATCTGGTTCAATCAGCGTCACCGTACCTGGAAGTTGGTTGCCGGTGATGCGTAGCCGAAGAAGACCTCTCCAAATATTTTTAATTTGGACGCTGGGCTCGCTAATTATATTTTCGTTCGAGATTATATATGCTGTCTCTATGAATTTTCTTTTGTACCAGTACCCTTCCTTGCGAATTGCTCTGGCCTGGTCCCAGTTGATATTATGGTGTTCAGTCCATGCGTGATTAGCTAGCCCAGACTTCGTTACCTCCGCCCTTTGAGTAGCTGTGCGGTGATCATTAACCCTGTTGTCCAGAGGTAGCTTTTTCTCTCCAATGTACATATTACCACATTCACACGGTATGCTGTGTATACAGTTCTTTGGTATTGCTAGTGCGTCGGGCCTCGTTCTTGTTATCATGCTCCTCAAGGTGTTGTTGCTTTTGAAGATCATTCTGATTCCATAGCTGTGTGCAATTCTTCTACGTTTCTCCGACAAGCCTTTAGTATACGGTAATATTAGAGATGCTACCGTGATGTCCTCTTCCTGTCTAGGTGGTTTGTCCAGCTCTTCAAACGCCTTGGTAATGATCGTATTCGGATATCCATTCGCCAAAAGGTCTTCCCTAAGTTTCACTTGTTCTTCTTTGAGGGCTTCTGGTGTGCTGCAGATATTTTTGACTCTATGGATTAGTGTTTGATGATGCCAGTTTTCGTTGCTGTTGGGTGGTTGGAATTGTACTGAAGGTATAATCCTGTATGCGTAGTCTTCCTGTAGACTATAGTTTGGATTCCGGTCCTAGTCCTTTGACACTTTACATCAATGAATGGTAGGCACCCACTCTCTTCCATCTCCATGGTGAATCTAATGGATGGTTGGGATTGGTTCAGGTGCCCCAGGAATCCCTGTAGTTCTGCCGCTCCATGTTGCCAAATATTAAAGGAGTCATCGACATGCCTCAACCATAGCTTAGGCTGCTTCTCGTAACTCCTCACTGCATGTTCTTCGAACCATTCCATGTAGATGTTGGCGATGGTTGGTGATAACGGGGAACCCATAGGCAATCCATCTTCTTGCACGAAGAACCGGTCCTTCTCCTGAAAGTAACAGTTCTTGAGGCAACATTCAAGCAAGTCCATGATTGAGTCTATTGGCAGCTCCGTCCTCTCCATCAGGGTTTCGTCTTCAGTAAGTTTCTTTCTAACTATGTTGAGAGATTCGTCTAGTGGTATGTTCGTGAAAAGGTTTTCAACGTTGAAACTTACTAAGCGGTCTTCTGGCCCAAGTTCCATGGATCCGATGATTTCGACAAAGTGCTTTGAGTCCTTGACGTGCGATGATGATGTAGAAGGAATTTCGATAGTGCTGCCGTTGGTGAGTTGCGCGAACTTGTAATCGGTCTGAGAGGTACTCCAGCCTTGGGTATCTTGGCTAGTTTATTTATTTATTTTTTATTCAAGTAATCAACAGGGCAAGCCCCAATAACAGATTACAATTTTCACAAATTAACATATAGCACCAAGTCAAATAAAGAGAATAACCAATTATAACATTCCCATAACAATAAAAATATTTAACAAATGAACCTAAAAGCTACAATATTCTGTAAAATACGAAAATAAGTACCAAATATTAGCAACTAATATATAATCATAATAAAAATAATCAAAAATATTTTAATAATTTTTCTGTAAAAATTACACATTCTATTTATTGGAGCGAACTTTCCCAAGTTAGTCCTCCCCGTCGCAACAAAAAATATTTTGTGATTTCTATCAAAATATTAAAATATTGTGGTACCAACCAAGAGATTCTACCAAGAAGTTCAGAGCAGTCTATATCGTTTTTTAGTAGTTTGTATAAAAACAGAACTGATGCCATTTTTCGTCTACTTTCTAGCTTTTTAAATTTAAATTCATTAGTTTAAGTTGAATATGGTAAACTAAATAAATATTCGCCATATTTTTTATAATAGATAAACCCTAAAAACTTTTTTGGACGTTTTCAATTTGATTTTTGTGAATTTCATAAATCGGAGACCAAATAATTACAGCATATTCGACGATACTTCTTACATAAGCGTTAAAAAGTCTTATTAATGTGCTTAGTCTTTTAAACTTACAAGAATTACGAATCATGAACCCTAGCATTATATATGCTTTTTGGACGACATAATCTACATGTTTATTGAATGAAAGTCCATTGTACAAAATTACCCCTAAATCTTTAGCCTCAGTTTTCTTTTGCAGTACGATACCCCCCATAATATACTGATAATCTAGTACGCTCTTTTTCTTAGTAAACGGGACTGCAAAGCACTTACTCAAATTAAATGATAATTTATTTGTTTTAGACCACTCATATATTCTGTCTAAATCTTCCTGTAATAGTAAAGAATCAGAAATATGACTTATATTTTTATAGATTTTGAGATCATCAGCAAAAGGTTGACAACGTGAATGTGATATGGCTTTAGGTAGAACACTAATGAAACAAGGAAATAGCAACGGGCCCAAATTCGAGCCTTGAGGGATTCCCGATGTTGAGAAATATATTTTAGATTTAACACCTCTAAATACCACGTATTGCTGCCTTGTCTCTAAGTAACTATTGAACAGTTTTATCAAATTATCAGATAGACCCATCCCCTGTAGTTTTTGCAGTAGTACTAAATGTTGAACTTTGTCGAAGGCTTTTGCAAAGTCAGTATATATGACATCCATTTGCCCAGCGTTTCCTACAACCTCAAAAGCGCTTTGAGCAAATGTAAGCAAATTAGTTACAGTTGATCGTTTTTTCATAAATCCGTGCTGTTCTTCAGGAATAATTGGGGATACATGAGAGTCGACCTTTTCATATAGTATCATTTCAAATATCTTACATGCAGTAGACAACATAGCAACGGGTCTATAGTTTTTTATGTCATTCATTTCACCGCTTTTAAAAATTGGGACAACTTTTTTATCTTCCATGCAACTGGGAACATACTCGTTTTTATTATACAGTTATATATTAATTTCAGTGGCTGCATTAATAAATCAACACAACCCTTAAATATGTAAGGCGGTATATTGTCCGGACCACATGATTTTTTAGGCTTAAGTTTTTTTGCAGCATGGCGGATATCATTGTCATTGATTTCTGTGACTGCTAAGATTTCGGTTATTAGGCATGTATTTGAATTATGCAAAACAATGCCGTTGGCATCCCGCTTTTGATACATACTTTCAAGATAGTTAGCAAATGTCTCGGCGATAGTTTCATTACTACTAATTGTCATGAGAGTTAATCTGAGTTGAGTTTACATATTTAAAAAAGCTTCCTGAATCCTTATAAATGTCATTTTCCATTTTAGTAATGAATATATTATACCCTTTCCTAATATCCCTTTTAATTTTAGATCTAAGATATATAAATTGCTGTTTGTCATACTCTAACTTGTTTTTAGAGTCATTATTTCTATTTCTTTCTTTCTTTTTAATATCAGCTATAATCATTCTGTTAAAATACGATGGGTAAAATCTCTTTTTTTGGTACCGTTAACGGGACACAAACATTAAAAATATTGTAAATTATTCCATAAAAAATATCCACAATTTTGTTTACATCCTGCATGCTGCTCATCTCCGTCCAGTCTACTGCTCTCAACAGATTGTACATTAATTGAATTGGTAGAAGTTCAAGCTCACCATATAGTGCTGGATGATCGAGATGATCAGCTACAGGAGGAAAATCACATTTCTCAAGATTTATAACATGGTTACTTAAAATCAAGTCTAAGTACCTGCCTCTTCTATTAGGGACAATATTATATTGACTAAGATTAATCAAATTAACGAATTGCAAATACCTAGATTCAACTGCAGTTAAATGGTTTAAGTTTAGCATAGATACATTTTTAATGATAAAGTCTCCTACTAATAACAGCTTAGCGTTTAAACCAAGCATATGACTCTCAAAATGCTCAAAACACATATTGTATACATCATATGAAGTTTCCGGAGGTATATAAACTACGCATATATATATAACGTAGTATAAGGTAACTTGACTAATCCACAAATCTTTAATATTTTTATTGGGGCAAGTAAATGGCAATAAACAGCAATTATATATACTTTTTGAAGCAATTATTACACCCCCTCCAGTTTTTTTACCTGTGGTATTGAAATCACGGTCCCGTCGATATACCACATAATTATCATTGAATAATTCTTTATCATACACAGAGGGGTTGAGACAGGTTTCCGTTAAAGCTACAATGTCATAAGGAGAACAGCTTAGCGACAATTTAAAGTAATGTAATTTAGTGTTTAAACCTTGAACGTTTTGATACAACAAATTTTTTTTTGCTTTAGTGTTAGTGGACATCATTTAAATTACTTACAGATTGTATTACAAATATTTTGCTATTTTCCTCTTTTCTCATAAGAATTCTGCCATTTTTCACCCACAAATATTTAATACGCTTGGTTTTCTTATATTCACGACACCTCGCAAACAACACTTTGTTTTCACTAGTTAGCGCCTCATTTATATAAATCGGTTTCCTGGCTTCAGTAGGCTGCTGGTACACAATATCTAAATCACCCACACACAAAGTTGATTTTATTTTTCTTGCTGTCATGAATTCTTTCTTAACCAATAGAAAATTAACAAAAATCGATGCTGGCTCTGCTGACTGCATTTTCCTATTGTTTCTGTAGCAACAGTCAATCGCAGACTTATTGAACGGTAAGTTAATCGCCGTATGAATCTTGGCTACAGTTGATAAAACATTCTCATTCTTAATTACAGAAACTCCCTGTATTTCTACACATTTAAGTCTAGTGTGTTGCTCTTGTTTGTTAAGCCTGTATCTTAGGTTATCATTTTCTTGTTTTAATTGTTCTCACTTAGTTTCTAGATTCTCAACCTTCAATACACAGCTTGCCAGTTTTTCATCTTGCAATTTCAACAGTTTGTTGTTTTCTTCAATTGTCTCAAAGCAACTATTAATTGATCCCTGCATTGTTTTTATTTCTTTGTAGAGATTCTTTATTTCTTGTAATAGCTCTCTAGTAGTCGGTTCAGTTGGTAAACAGTCCCTACAATGCCACCAGTTTATATGAATTATCTTAAGACAATTTTTCCCCATACATTTTAAAACTCTTCGGGTATTTTGTAACGTAATTTTCTCGTTGCATTTATAGCAGTTTGACGACATGATCCTTATCAATGTTTATCAACGCCTCCAAATAACAATAAAAAAAACAACAACATAAACAAACCAGGTATTTCTGGCTGTGAGATAGCTTGTTTACTCACTAAGGCGATGAATATTTTTCAATACTTTTTAATACTATTTGCACTAATTTGGGTTTTTCTGTATAAATAAGATGCTCTTTGATTTACAATTAATCACAATGCGTACACTACTTGTAACACAATTTTTATACCTAAATTTAGTTGGTTATTTCTACATTAAAATAACCTTTTTAGTCCATAAAGATGTGGTGGTTTGCTGTGATGTGTAGAATGTATTCAGCATGATCTCTGAGAGTGTTGTAAGTTTCCCGTTCTATTTTGGATGTTGGATCAGTAGGCAGTGGCTTATATTTTCCCTTCGATAGTACTTCTTCGATTTTCTTGTTGTATTCCGTTCTGTCCATCAGGATGGTGGCATTTCCTTTGTCAGCTGGTAGAATGATGATAGATTTGTCGTCCTTAAGTGTTTTTATGATTCTCTTTTCGGATTCATTGATATTTTGTTTGATGTGTTGCGGTTCTGACTTTCCATCGGAATTCCTCCAGTTGCGGTGTCTCTTTGCTGCCTATTGCTGACTCCACGGAACTGATGATATCTAGTACTGACACCTTTTTTGGAGCCACAGCGTAGTTTAGCCCCTTATGTTTCCTCGACTGCTGTGAAAACTCTGGATGACAAATTCACCACTGTTTTCCTGTTGGTCCTAACGTTCGGCGACTGATACCAAACACGCAGTCTGTCCAGCAAATCTCTTCAGCTTCCGGTATTAGCAAAACTAACGTTTTTAGAATTTTGTATAAGTACAAATTCCATTCGTACAAAATTAAACTACTTCATGAAGTGAATGAGGATGATTGGGATCGAAGGCAAGAGTTTTGCGAAATTATGACCCAGCGTATGATCGAAAACCCAAATTTGTTGTACAGTGTTTGCTTTTCGGATGAGTGCACTATTTCACTTCATGGGGAGGTTAACCGATATAACTGTAGATTTTGGAGCGAGACAAATCCTCATTTATTTCGAGAAGCTCATAGTCAACATCCGGTAAAACTAAACGTTTGGGCAGGGATTTTGAGAAATCATCTAATTGGACCCCTGTTTATTCCTGGTAATTTAATTGATGAAATTTATCACAATATATTGGAAAATGAAATTAATGCATTGATAATAGAAAAATTAGAAAATGAACCTCTACTACATGAAGAGCAATTTCCAACAAGATGGAACTCCTCCTCACTACGCCTCACCAGTTCGTCAATACCTCGATTTGGAATACTCTGGTCGCTGGATTGGAAGAAGAGGTCCTATAGAATGCCGATCACCTGATCTGAACCCTTTGGATTTTTTTGTGGGGACATGTTAAATCCAAAAGTTTTATGACTCAGCCTGAGATTATGGACGAACTACGTCAACAAATTATAGCGGAGTGTCATCAGATAACACCAACTATGCTGAACCATGTCAGAGACGACTTTCAGTCAAGGTTTTACTATTGTATGGAAGTCAATGGAAAACACTTTGAACATTTGCTTTAGAGGTATTGTATTGTAATGTAAATTATATGTACACAAATTGCAATAAAAAATTTTATTATGACGGTATAGTCCGTAAACACCTATTTTTCCTATCTCAAATCTCAAGGTCATTGAATTGGCCTGTTTATGTTAAATGCGCGCAAGTGCTAATTCACCTTAAAAAATTTCCCCTCGAAACAAAAATCGACCTGTTTTTTCTTATTGCAATAGTGTTGAAAATAACCAAAATATTCAAGGCGATTGAGATGGAATAGCCTTTATATATAAATTAGATATTTGGTGATTAAGTTAATACTATACAATTATGAGGAAAAGCTAGATTGAAATCACCAGGAAATGAAGTTTCCGTTACTTTTTTGGACTAATTGTTTTCCTTATTGATATCGAACCCACAGAAATTCAAGTTCTTATCATTCCCTGGGAGTCGCAAGTTTGCAATTCTGCATTGTAAATATGTAATCTGTCGATTAAAATTAAAAGGATGTTGCCAATTTATTTCTGATTTATTAGTTTTGACAGAATGGTTTCAATTTACCCGTTTTTACAAACTTCATTTCATACAGTTTAATGTAGGTTACAAATTATTTACAGATATCGTCAGATCGCAAGATTCACTTTAAAATCATGCAGCCATGCAATAGATTGTATGTGTGGCAGCCATTGTAACTTGTAACTGATTGTAACCTTGAATGCATTGGCTTAGACGTTGAAATGGTCTTGGGAAATACAACATTCCGACATCGGGCACTTGTGGCGGAAATCGAAGACGAAGTCATCATTGGAACGGATGTCATGAGCTCCAGTGGATTAGAATTAAACTTTAAACATGGAGTTCTGCAAGTGAATGACGAATATACACCATTCATAAAAATATTAAGTCCAAATATTAATTTATAGCGTCTGACCACTGCATTAATTATAAAGCTAAACAGCTATCGCTTCTACAGCTTTGATTTGTTTATAAAAACACGTCAAATCTAAAGACTCCAACAACAAATTTGTGAAGCCACACTTTCACTCGTAAAAATATTTATTCAATTTAGACCGTCTTTTTTTATACAACCAACAATATCATATAATGCATTAATTATTTGATTTAATATAGGTATTGTCGAACGCTGAACTTTTTCTTGTAGAGATAAATGAATTCCTCACTTTGGAAACCGCAAGTTCTTCCGGGAGATATATTTGTAATCGTCCGCTAAATAAATTATTTTAAGAATTTATTTTCCGCTGTTTTATTTCTGAGATTCACATAATTTATATATTTGAAATTAAACACTGCTAATAATTCACCAATTTATTAAAACATTTCCTCGTTAAGGCTTTCAGTTAAACATATTTATTCAATTTGAATCGTATTTTTTATACAACCAACAATATCATATAATGCATTAATTATTTGAATTAATATATTGTCGATCGTTGAACTTTTAATTCACAAGTTCTATTATCTTGTTTCAAATACATTTGGTAGTGTTTATTTTTGACAAGAAAAATAAAATATTGTAATAATGGGTTCAATTAAAATTGTAGAAACTAATATTCCCTACCACTTTCTAGAACTTTTATTTACATCAAATATAGACAACAGCTGATTCGAATATTACAATAATAATACAAAATAAGTAAGTAACTGCTGCGATGATGGGCCGCTCCTTTTAAAATTTTACAGTTGTATAGTTATTTCGAGATTTTTGACAGAAAAATAAAATATTATAATAGTCAATTATTAAGCTAAGTACATTAAAGGGAGAAGTACATTTGGATGGTGATTCATGGGAAAGAAGACATAATGCTTCGTGCAATCTTAGCAGTGGATGTAACTGTTCCGGAAAGAGCTGAAATGTAACCGACTTCACATTCTTTTAAAAATGTTTTATTCTAAAATACTTTAGCATGTTCTTTGGGTGAAAATATCCTTTGGTATAAATTTACATTTTTTTAATAATACAATTTAAAATTTTCTAAATAGTGAGGTTTTTAATGTTTAAAAAAAAAACAAATAGTTTCTGAAATGTAAATTACGTCGATGTTTAATATTTTTGCTAATATCTTTTAAACCAATGATTTATAAATATGATATATTTGTAATTCACATAACGAGCCTTTTATTTGATATATTGCATGATACGTTTGAAAATTGAGTTTTTATTTTCCATTTAATTGTATAATTTGTCCCTAAAATTACTATGGAGGTTTTCTAATAATTTTTCTTATAAATTTCAAGTGAGCCCCAGTATCCCTAGTTATTTTCAAAATTTTAGGTAGTATGGTTTCGGAAATAAAGCGAGAAATGAGAATTTTCTTTCTATATCTTTATGTTAATATCTTGTAAACAATTAATTTTAAAAATATGAAAAATATATATTTGTATTCCCATAATGAGCCCCTTCATTTTGATATATTGCATGATACGTTAAAAAAATAATTTTTATTTTCCGTTTAGTTATATAATTTGGCCCCCAATATTAATTTTAAAGATTTCTTCGTATTATTCCTGTAAATAAAAAAAAATAGGTATAATAGTTTGGGGAATAAAGGGGAATGGGTAATTTTTTAATATTTTTTTAAATATATTTAAAAATAATAATAAAAAAATATATTTGTATTAGTCATAATGATCCCTGTGAGGGAGCGTTCAAGTATTACATAACGTTAGAAACAATTTTTGAAGATTTTTGACCCCCCTCCCCCCACTGTAACGCTCCGTAACGTTTTTCTGTACCCCCCACCCCCTCTCTAAACGTTACGTAACACTCAAGTGATCATTTACCCTGAAGTCGCAAAAAAATGTTATAGGCGCTTTTTATCCTTGGTATAGTTTTAATTGCCTTATAATAAAACAAGAGATTTTTATTTCGCAACACCTGCGAGGGGGAATATTTTGTTTATTTTTTATAAATTTTTGACTTTACACACAATTGTTTTTCTCTTCTTAACAAAATTAAAAAATAATCAACTATTAACCAAGTATCTAAGTAGGTCTATAAAAACAATTCGATTGAAATTACTGCCCCTCTGTCCACGGGTTTGCTAGCCACTCAGATTCGTTCATCACTGGCAGCTGGAGTGCAGACGAAGACGGTTCTGGAATTGTTAAGCCACTTGCATCAACTTCGTCTTCGTCGAGCCAGTCAGCATCCTCAGACGATGTTTCATAACGACGCACAATGCAGAGAAGCTCATTTGCCCTTCTGGCAGCAAGGCGCTGTGGCCGTACTCTAGTTTCACAATGGTCTTGGACAGTCTTGCCATGCACGTAACGACAGTGCATTTGAACAATCCTGTGAGATGTAAAATAGATCCCACAGGTTGGACATACTTTTTTCTTTAGGTCGGATTGTACAGATGGACAAAAGAAATCGTAAGGCATCTGCTTAAACCCTTCTAGAGGAGGTGACAGATCAACGGACAACCTCACAAGAAGTGGCGAAAACTTGGATTTCCCTTTGTCTAGCAAACTGGGTACTACGAGCTTGCTTGGGGTTTGAAGTATTGGGCAAGGTGGCGGCATGAAAGTATCCGTAAACACAGATTTCAATGTACTTCTCGGTGGTGAACAGCAGGATTCATCCGCGCATTTTATAACCTGTAAGAAATATTGCGATTCACGGACGTGAACGCTATACCACGCCAGATTTGGTTCTGCTGGATCCTGCATGCTATCTTCGGGCTGTCTGTACTCCGCCGAAACTTCGTAATTATCAATTTTCATTCCTCTCCACACTTCTGCAAGTGTTTCCCCAGCGTGCTGAAAATTTCGTTTTTCCAAATCATCATCCGTAGTCATTCCTTTGTCGTCGAGATGAGAACCAAAATGTTCATGAGGCAGAATGACGCCTGCCAGTCGTTTGCTGAGGGGAGCCATGCGACGCTCAACTCGGTTATATGAGCTCCGCCCAGGAGCATTAGTCGCTATGAACAGGGCGTCCAGGTTGTATTTTTTAAAGTGTTCATACGCAAAGTTCTTGACTTTGCGATAACGCGGGTTTTCGTCCGGCCCACCACCTACAAAGATGATGATTACTGGCTTCACGGTGTTCGATTCTGTCATCATTAAGGGTTTGAATGAAGGTATTGATAAAAGTGATTCGAAATCATAAGCGTGGGTGTTCGCTGTGGAGGATGAGTGTTTCCCGCTCCTTATGGATATGTGTGTCGGCCCGCTATACCCAACAGCTTCTTCCTTACCGAAATTGTTAGGTTCTACGTTGACACCGGCGTATACAGAAGGAATAAGTTTGTGCCGCTCTGCCACGACCCAGTCATGATCAGGTAAAAGTAGTCTGTATTCCATATGCATTAAAAGAGGGCTCTGACTTTTCACTGCCGGTAAACCTATTGGTACACGT
The DNA here is from genome assembly GCA_034190945.1 of Octodonta nipae. Lineage (NCBI taxonomy): Eukaryota > Metazoa > Arthropoda > Insecta > Coleoptera > Chrysomelidae > Octodonta > Octodonta nipae. The sequence continues at coordinate 137,596,204 of CM067216.1, forward strand.
GCCTTATCATCTTGTGAGAGAACGAATACTTGCTGCGGTCCTAGAAGCGAAGCGAGGGATTCCAATGACCTGATTGTAGCAGTGCAAAATTCCCCGTCCTCGTGGTTTTTGTGCATCTCGGTCTGTGGTCTTGCTAACTTTACGGGTACAGTACGTACGTGTCTTCTTCCCTCTTGTGTGTTAGAAACCCATGGGAGTAAATGAAGATATGTGCCGCTTCGAGAAATTTGGAATCCCATTAACAACAGTCTCTCATGCAGGTCGGACAGAGTGAGACAACTCTTAATCATCTCTGTTCGACGGCGTTCATCAGCAGCGCTGCCATGAATGGCAATATTAATTATGGTCTCTAGGAGAGCAGGTTGCTTGTCAACTAAAGGGGGCTGTCCAGGGCCAGTTCGAGGTTGTGCTGCAGCAGGATTGTTTCTCTGACGTTCAGTTTTCTCCAGTTTTTCTTTGGCTCGAAATTTTTTTGCACGCTTAGCAGAATCTCTTTTTTCTTTAAACGTTTCTCTTCTTCTTTCAACTCTTTGCGTAGCTTTTTTATTTCGTCATGAACATCATCTTTGACTATACCAGTGTCCCTTGCTTCAGTGAGAACATTTATTCTTTGTTGCAGTAGACCAATTTTCTTCATAAGAGTTTCTTGAGCCGGTTTGCTTGGAATATTTTTTGTGATGACCGAACCAACCAAAGTCTTGTCTGGTTCCGTAGACGATGTCTCCACAGTTCCCTCATCAGTATTCTGACTTTGCACATCGTGGGTATCGTTCATCTTTCGTTTGACGGCAGTGCTTTCATGTCCAGCGACTGCGACAATCGTTTCCATAAGAGATGAACACGTGGATGAAGCTACAACATTCGAATCCTATAGACCCCGAGAAAATAAATTAAGAATAGGTATTATTGACACATGCGATAAAAAAAAACATAATATACAACATATATAGATGCACCTGTTTTTGTTGAGGAGCACGCCAAGACGAGGGAACATTGGGCCTTAGTGTTGCTGGCGTGCTTGATGTTTGCATAGGTAGCTAGAAATATAAAATATTTATGACCAGTTCTTTTATGAAAAATCAAGGTTAAATATAATACTTATGTCATTATTACATTTTAATATAAACTTACTTGTGTAAAATAACTAAGCATTGTTGCTTTCTTCTTCGTGGTCTTCACCTTCAACTCTCGTATAACATCATTTATATGTTCTATAAACTTTTCTTTATTTTTTAGTTTTTCTTTAGCCGTTTTCCAAATTTCGTTGGCATTTTTTTGACATAGTTGCGCTGGCAAGTCAGGATCAGAGCCTTTATAGGCCAAGAACAGCTGATGATACAAATCTCCTTCTTTTGAGGACATTACCGTATGAAGTCTATGAATTCACATTAATAACACCGAATACAGCAATGTGCTTCTACATAAACACTAACGAATACTGACAACAAAAACAACATTAAATGACGTACAACACAATCTAGGGATTCCCCGTAAAACGTAAACGAAAAGGGTTGCCAATTTGGGAGTTTTAATCCCCTAATTTTTTATATAAAAAAAGAAATAATGTTACGTAACGTGTTGTAAGAAGGACCCCCTCCCGCCCCCGTAACGCATCGTAACGTTTTACGAGACCCCCGCTCCCCCCCCCCAAATTGCGTTACGTAATACTTGAACGCTCCCTGATTTGATATATTACATGATCCGTTAGAAACAAGTTTAATTTTTTATTTTCCATTTAATTCTATAATTCACCCCCCAAAATGAATATTAGGGGTTTCTCCTTATTTTTCCAGTAAAGTTCAGGTGAGGCGCTATACCTTTATTTTTTTCAAAATTTTACAGCTTATGGTTTCGGAGATGGAGGGGGAATGTGTAAAATTTTTTATATTTTTGTTAATATCTTTTAATTAATTTATTTTAAAAATATGAAAAATAAATATTAGTTTTTGTCATAATGAGCCCTTTCATTTGATCTATAACATGATGAAACAATTCCTGATCTTGATCGGGTCACCAAACTATACATTGATACCAAATTTCAACCTCTTCCGTCCAGTAGTTTAGGAGAAAATTGCTGTGATGTGACAGAGGTAGAAATCCGGAGTGATATTATAAGGGTATCCTTATATTGTATATACGGAACCCTAAAAACGTATAAATGCACATTTAGACTTTATGAAATTAAACAGGTGCATTTCGTTATATTTGTAAAATGTAAAGTTTGAAAGCCCATGCAGTTTGCTAAATATTGAATGTCGGATACCTGAAAATTTGAAACAGAATATTTTTTGAAAGAAATGAAATAATTGTAATTTTAAAGAAATGTTCATTTACATTTTATCAAACTAAAGATGTGCATTTCATTACATTTGCAATAAGTTTAATTTTACAGTCCATATAGTTTGCTGAATATTGTATAACAATTACCGAAAAAAAATTGAACCTATAAATTTAACACCTAATATTTTTGAGATAAATGCATAAATCAAAATTTTAAAGAAATGAAATTTTTTGTCGTATGTCGGCTACTTTATAGGCTCAGTAATTTTGAAAAGCATTTTTTAGCTATAATTATGGTCTATATGCCCTTTTGTGGAGTCATTGGTATTAAATTTCTAGACAAATAAATATAAATTAAATATTCCGAATATTTTACAATAATGCTGACTGAAAAGGAATTTCTATATAGTGATATTCATTCAATATTTGAAAATTTAAATTCAGGAGATATTTTCAAATCCGAAAAATTTACAGATTGTTTATGCGCACCGTTTAACAAATAGAAATTAACCACAAAATGATTTTTACAGATGACATGAAACAAAACACTATGTGAACTCCGGTGATCCGATTTAGGGACAGAACAAAAATAGAACTTAAAATAATGAACCGATTCTGAACCGATTCAGAACTGCTTCCGCGAAAACCCCTAATGTTTTTACCAGTGATAACTGGTTTTTACCATCTCTAGCTATAGGGGTTTTCGCGGAAACAGTTCTGATTCGGTTCAACGGTAACATTACCGTAATTTTCTGAAAACGCCGTTCGCGGAACAAAATTACTGAAAATGAACCGATATAGAACTAAGTGAACGAATCCCAAATGAAACAACGTCCTACAGACCATAACCCCCGGTAACAATAGCAACCTAGATTTGTATTATGAACCAAATCTATTGTTATAAAATTTGGTGATCTGGGTTACATTAGTCTTGAGTTCGGTGTTCGCGGTAAGCAGTTATTCGTTCTGAATCGATTCTGAATAGATTCAAATGGTTCTTGCTCGGAAGCAAGGATTTTTAGTTCGATCATGCCCTAGAGCATATATAAGTAAAAGCTCTAAAAATTATGCGTTTGACATGATTTCTAACCCACTCGGCTGTCCGAAGTCTATCGAAGTACGTTTAGTTCAGCTTTCTTTTGAATTTGAATTTAGCAGTTGGAAATAAGTGGAAATAGCCAAAATTCCTTTTGTAAATTATTTTTAATTGAATGTAGAAGAAATAAAATTGTTCCAATTTTATTACTAATTCCTGTTAGAACTTAAAATAGTACTGTTGTCATAAATAATATTTTTAATTAACAAAGATATTGGAGTACAGTTTGTTTAGTGATGAGGACTGATGGGTTTTTAGGGTATAATATAAGTACTAGAAGTGTCACAATAAATACAAAAATAATCAATTTTCAAATTAATTGGCAGAATTGATACCCAAAATTAAATCGTTGAAATGTATTATAATCTTTTATGATTTGCTGCAAGTTAAGTAACTTCAAATATGTTGTTGACTGGTTTAACGTAAATAAAAAATATACTATAGACAGGTAGGTAATTAATTTGTACAGAATGAACACCCTTTAATTTTTAAATATTTTACTTTTTGTGTAGGTACCTAACAACATTGAATGAGTTATTTACTGTCTAGAGTTATATTTCGTTACAATTATTTTCAACTTTTTAGTTATACTTGGAATTCGGTTACATTTCTTTAAAAATGTTTTATTCTAAGATACTTTAACATGTTCTTTGGGTGAAAATATAAATTTACATTTGTTTAATAATACAATTTAAAATTTTCTGAATAGTGAGGATTATAATTTTTAATGAAAACACATAGATATAACCAGGTTCTAGCTTTTTATACCAATACATTTTCAGAACTTTTTTAATTGGAAAAAACTGTTTACAAACTAATTTAAAAAATGCAATGAAATCTTAAGTCCAGATAAGTATTTTCCTTAACATCAAAAGGCAGATATATCAGAATTTAATGTAGCATATTTTTAAGTGAATGTGAAATTTCAAAAGGGGCAATTGTTTACTTTAAGAAAATAAAGAGTTTCAATTCGTTCCGTTTTCAAAGTTGGATTTTACAGCCGATATAGTAGCTTGCCAAATATTCAAAGACCAATATGTTAGAATTTGGCATAAATCATTTTATATGTTATTGTGATATAAAAAAAACCTATACATGCACATTTAGACTTTTTGAAATGAAACAGGTGCATTTCGTTATATTTTTAAAATGTAAAGTTTGAAATCTCATGCAGCTTGCTAAATATTGAATGTCGGATAACTGAAAATTTGAAATAGAATATTTTTTGAAAGAAATGAAATAATTGCAATTTTAAAGAAATGCACATTTACATTTTATCAAAATAAAGATGTGCATTTCATTACATTTGCAAAAAGTTTAATTTTACAGCCCATATAGCTTGCTAAATATTGTATAACAAATACCGAAATATTCTTTGATTTTTTGTCGGATGTCAGGCTACTTTCAGGGTAATAATATTTATAGGGTCAGTAATTTTGAAAAGCATTTTTTAGCTATAATTATGGTCTATATGCCCTTTTGTGGAGTAATTTGTGTTAAATTTCTAAACAAACAAATATAAATTAAATATTCCGAATATTTTACAATAAAGCTGACTGAAAATGAATTTATATATAGTGATATTTGAAAATTTAAATGCGGGACATATTTTCAATTCCGAAAAATTTACAGATTGTTCATGCGCACCGTTTAACTTAGAGCATGTACTTTCTGGAGATAGCCTGCAGTGCACAAATGTCGTGGTAAGACTAAGGAGTGAGAGGGCAAGAGGCTATTTCACTCGGTTAGGAGCTGCTTCCAATGAAATATGTTCAGCATGTTGTTCATTAGCTGCTTCCACCCACTAAGTGAAATAGCCTCTTACTGTCTCTATTGCACTCTCTTTCTAGCGTTGCTACGATTTTATGCTTGACAGGCTATATCTAGATGGTAAAAGATCTAAGCTGTTTAACCCATAGAAATTAACCACAAAATGATTTATACAGATGACATGAAACAAAACACTTGCCTTATAGGGTTTTTCGCGGAAGCAGTTCTGAATCGGTTCAGAATCGGTTCATTATTTTTAGTTCTTATTTTGTTCTGTCCCTAAATCGGATCACCGGAGTTCACATAGTGTTTTGTTTCATGTCATCTGTAAAAATCATTTTGTGGTTAATTTCTATGGGTTAAACGGTGCGCATGAACAAACTGTAAATTTTTCGGAATTGAAAATATCTCCTGAATTTAAATTTTCAAATATTGAATGAATATCACTATATAGAAATTCCTTTTCAGTCAGCATTATTGTAAAATATTCGGAATATTTAGTTTATATTTTTTGTCTAGAAATTTAATACTAATGACTCCACAAAAGGGCATATAGACCATAATTAAAGCTAAAAAATGCTTTTCAAAATTACTGACCCTATAAATATTACTACCCTGAAAGTAGCCGACATACGACAAAAATCTGAGAATATTTTGGTATTTGTTATATAATATTTAGCAAGCTACATGGGCTGTAAAATTAAACTTTTTGCAAATGTAATGAAATGTACATCTTTATTTTGATAAAATCTAAACATTCATTTCTTTAAAATTTTGATTTTTGCATTTATTTCAAAAATATTATGTGTTAAATTTATATGTTCATTTTTTTTCGGTATTTGTTATACAATATTCAGCAAGCTATATGAGCTGTAAAATTAAACTTCTTGCAAATGTAATGAAATGCACATATTTATTTTGTTAAAATGTAAATGAACATTTCTTTAAAATTGCAATTATTTCATTTCTTTCAAAACATATTTTATTTCCAGGTATCCAACATTCAATATTTAGCAAAATGCATGGGCTTTCATTCAAACTTTACATTTTGTAAACATAACGAAATGCACCTGTTTAATTTCATAAAGTCTAAATGTGCATTTATACGTATTGGAATGTCGTCGATGGCACATTCCATAGAGAATATCCAAAAAAAATGTATGAATTAGATGTTGCGGTTTTAGTTCAATGCTGGTTCAATGCAAGTACTTATAATTGACGAAGGACCTTTAGCGGAACAATCAATAAACACGTAAATTAATTCACCAAATAAAAGTTAGTCACTGACCTTTTACGTCGAAGCTCTGCAAAGGGTGTTTTCTTGGTTCTTCTTTCTTCAGAGGCTAGCCTCGTGAACAAGAGGAACAGTTTCTTAGAGCTTCGTCTGGACAACACGTTACACAAAAAATAGCGACGTAATGTTCATTGATTGAGCAAACAAAAAATGCGGGTTTAAAAACAAATGATGCGCTTTTGTAAACACAAAAGAAACAAAATGAAAGCAGTTTAGCGGTCGTTACGAACGAAGCTACTAACTCGCGAAATCGTAACGCAAAAAACAACAATAAGCGCCGTCTCTTCAGACGGGATCAAAGCCACCGAAAAGTTCGGAGTACATTGCACGACTCTCCCAAGCGTCTAAATAGCTCGGGATCCGAAACACGAATGTCAATACAGTCTATAGTTTACACGCAAAAAAACACTTAAAATTAGCATTAGCGCGACGGAATGTTTTAGAAAAGGTGCAGAAGTTTAAAAATCAATGAAGTAATTCAATCAAATTAAAAACAATACACTAAACAAATTGCGGGAACGCACCATTCCGCCAGCCTTGAATTACTTATTTCAAAACTAAGGGTCCACTGGCAGTGGACAAAGCTTTACAAGAGGTCGCTTCAAAGTACCACTTGCAGTTCTAACTGTAGCAACGCGTACAACACCATCACCTCCAGGATGTACGTCAATAATGCGCCCTAATGGCCAATTCAAAGGAGAGGAAGTGTCTTGCTTCAAAATAACAAGAGTACCTGGCTTAACAACCTCTGAAGGATCAGTCCATTTGCTCCGTTGATGAAGAGTATGTAAATATTCTTGCGACCAACGTTTCCAGAATGCCTGATGCAAACGACTCAGTAACTGCCATCTGTTGAGACGATTAGATTGGACAGATAAGAAATCAGATTCATGAGGTGCTGTTAAAGGTTCCATTGTGAGAAACATACCAGGATTCAAGACGGTAAGATCCGATGGATCGTTGCTACAAGGAGTTATAGGTCGCGAGTTTAAAACTGCTTCGACCTGTGCAAATACAGTAGAAAGTTCTTCGTAGGTTAGAATTTGATCTCCAACGACACCTCTTAAGTGAGCTTTAACACTACGAATTACTTTCTTTGCGGATATAATCCAAAATCGTTGCTGCAAAAGAAATTGAACGGTTTGGATTCCTGCGTGAAGATTGTTGACATGACAATCTTCGACAATTAGATTAGTCAAACGACTTTTACTTGGTAGCAGTGCGGGAAATTTAGTGTCAAACGGCAAGGGAGCATTAGCCAATCTTCTACCAACTCTAAGAGTTCCCTGTTCATCAAGAAACGGCGAAAGTTTACGAAGCGATTTGGGCAAAAGTTTTCGTTCTCGAAGAAGGGAAATCTCTTTAGAAAAATATTGATCTTGAACATATCGAACAATGCGAAGCTGAGCCTGATATAACTCAGCAGCCAAAAATGATCCAGAGCCCCTACGGTCTGGATTGCGGGCGTTATCAACAAAGCGACAAATATGAGCTATAATGCGGGTAATGCGATTAATAGAAGAATGTTCTTCTAACAAAGTACCAAATAAATTTGGTGAAGCGGTGACTTGAAGCGCCACTATACGGGCTTCAGTCATAACTAACGGTGACATGCTTGAGTCTGAGCAAACATGTGGCAAACAAGCGGTAATCAACAATTGTGGGCCTTTCCACCAAAGTGTATTGCCTAATAACTCTGATGGCAAAGTGCCGCGGGAACCCAAGTCAGCGGGGTTATCACAAGATTGAATGTAAAACCAATGAGAAGAAGGAAATTTTCCCTGAATGTAAGCAACTCGATTACTGACAAATGTCTTCCAACGGTGCGGGGAAGAACTAAGCCATGAAAGGACTACCGTGGAATCTGACCAGCAACGAATCACCTTGAACAACAAACGACTATTGAATTGCTCATAAACATAATGAGCCAACTTAGCGGTAAGAACTGAAGCACACAGTTCCAATCTGGGAAGTGACAAAGTTTTCAAAGGGGCAACTTTCGATTTAGACAACACAAAAAAACTTTGACGAAATCCAGATGCGGTTTCGAACACAAAATAAACAACAGCGGCATAACCTTTCTCAGAAGCATCACCAAATGCGTGAAGTTCACAACTAGAAAAGTTTTCTATAGCAAGCAGGTGAGCCAAAACTAAATTGTGCAAGGTCAACAAAATAGCGATAATGTCTTGCTGCAATTTGGGACCGATAAACAAACAATCATTCAAAGATAACCGATGAGGTATCTTAGCGGATGCATTAAACACTGCACCAAGTTTGGTTGTGCTACTATCAGGTTTCAAAACACAATGATGCGGTATGTAGTAACAATCAGAAGCAGTAGGTGGATCAGGAACCAACTCCATATGATCCAGCTCCAAATACTCTTTGAGAAAATCACAATATTGTTTGTAGAGATCTGGTTGCTGTAGAAGACGTCTTTCTAAAGAGTAGAAACGTTGTACGGCGAGATTATACATTCCATCAAAAGCAGGAAGTGTATTTCGAAAAGGAAGAGGCACAACGAATCTACCCGAATCCAATATCCTGCAACCCTTGGAAAATATTTTTTCGCAGATAAGATCATCAGGGGACTGAACCAGTGCGGTAGGAACATCTTCAATTGTCCAGAACCTTTGGAGTGAATCATCTAATGATACTACATTTTCAATTTTACAAAAAAGCGAAGTTGGATTTATGGCCAACTGAGAGTGAGAGTTAAGAGAACTCGAAGACACTCTACCCATAAGGATGTAACCAAACACAGTGTTAATAGCATCAGGAACACCTTCCTTTCCCAGAAGGCGTCCATCCAACAAAATTTGAGAGAATATATCGGCACCTAACAAAAGGTCAATAGCGCCTGGGCTATTGAAACCAGGATCAGCAAGTTTCAAATTGGTTAGATATGCCATATTAGCCATGTTAATGGGCGCAACAGGCATATCATTGCAAATGCGGGGTAAAACAATAGTATCAACAACAAAATTGCACTCACGCATTACTATAGAGCGAAGAGAAAGGGTAAGAGAGCCCTCAGCAGAGGTACTCTGCACAGAACCTAGCCCGTTGAGTTGAATCGAAGCGGGCATAGGTCGGAAGCCAAGGCGTTTCACAGCCTTGCTCGCAATGAATGATGTCATGCTACCAGAATCTAGCAGACATCGCAAAGTTTGATAAGAACCGTGCTTATCTAATACCTCAACCAAAGCGGTAGATAACAACACACTTGAATTGTATGACAAAAGTGAACTATGACAAGAAGTCTGCGGTAGAGAAGTTTCGGGACTTTCAAAAGTATTAATGGTACTGGATCCACCAGATGTGGAAGCCAGGTTTGCGGGGGGAGCTTTAGATTCAGACCCAATACCTGAATCAGCACGATTCACAAAATGAAGCAATGCGTGATGGCGCTGTTTGCAGTTGCGGCAAGTGGATAAAGACTTACAGCGATTCGACCGATGAGAATCGTTCAAGCAACCAAAACAAAGTCCAAAATCTTTAACAAACTTAAACCGCGCGGATACTGATTTGTTCAAGAATTCAGAATATTTGTAAATCGCATGATCGGATTTACAAACTAAACAATTTCTATTCTTAGTAACAAACAAAGATGTAATGAAACGGGAAGAATGTTGCTTTGAATTCAATGGTAACTTTTTGTCAACACTTTGCTTTGCCTTGCAGGATAATTCAACATGTTCAAAGGCATCACAATGCTTCGACAAAAAGTCAACAACTTCCGAACGGATCGGAAAGTCATCTTGAGCGGTCACAGTACCATGGTAAAGTTCAAATTTGGCGGCTAAATTCTTTGGAACTCGTTTCAACATCATCTGAACGATACAAAAATCCCACTGATTTACTGGTAAACCCAAATTCTTCAGTGCTTCCAAATTATCACTGAAGTCATCCAATAACTTCCGAACCTCTGAAGGGCTATCTGAAGTTAGTTCGCTTGAATTTTTTCAAAAGTGTTTCATAAGCACTCACGTAATTGTTTTGTGTTAGTTTAAAATTCTTGATAGCCTCAAAGGCAGGCCCTTTTAAAGCTAACTGCAAATATTTGAACTTCTGCATAGTACTGAGTTTTTCATTATTGTGAATTAATGAATCAAACAAATCAATAAAAGTACCAAATTCCAATATGTCTCCACTAAATGAAGGCAAATCAATTCGCGGCAAAACAACACTTTCCTGTTCCCGAGCTATATTTTGTGGCGTAGAATTCTGAACAGATTTCAGTTTAGCAAAAATAGACCTAATTGAATAAAACAATTTTTCAAATTTATTGCGAATGTCATCCTCAAAGTCAAAATCATCGTTTGCATCTGAAATTAATCCAACAATGGAATTGTGCTGTTTAAAAAATTCTAAATGAATTGAATCAACCATATCAATCATGCTAAAAAACAATTCAACGTCGTCACCTCTTAAGGCTTTCTCGGCAGCAAAATAAATATCTTCTAATCTTTTAAACTCCGATTGTCGATGATTTTTAAATTTACGTAAATTTTCAACGGTTTTTGACATCTTAACAACAAATTAAAATCACTGTAACGCCACTGAACAAATCTAACACGATAGAACGAAAACAAAATACTATTCCAAAAATGTACAATTTTTTACTGTTGAAGTAGTAAAATATCTGACCAAATGTCAAATAAATTCAAAACAATTTAGCAAATAACCAAAACAAACAAAACGCGCTCTTGTAAGTTTTTAAGGCGGCAAAAAAATTGCGTTTTATTTCCAACGGAATTAGTGAATATCCCGCTCTTCTAACAAATAAAGAAACTAAAATTCAATGCGGTTTTCAACAATAATTGCAACGAAAAATCAATGGTTTTTTTGATCGTTAAACTTTGCACGAAATTAACTCAAATGTACCGGCCCGGAGTTGGACCAAATTATGTAATTTATTCGATAATCTTTGCACTAAATTAACTCAAATTGCATCCGGCTCGAAGTTGGACCAAATTTATGTAATGTCTTCGATGCATATTCAAAAAAATTTTATGAATTAGATGTTGCGGTTTTAGTTCAATGCTGGTTCAATGCAAGTATATATAATTGACAAAGGACCTTTAGCGGAACAATCAATAAACACGTAAATTAATTCACCAAATAAAAGTTAGTCACTGACCTTTTACGTCGAAGCTCTGCAAAGGGTGTTTTCTTGGTTCTTCTTTCTTCAGAGGCTAGCCCCGTGAACAACAGGAACAGTTTCTTAGAGCTTCGTCTGGACAACACGTTACACAAAAAATAGCGACGTAATGTTCATTGATTGAGCAAACAAAAAATGCGGGTTTAACAACAAATGATGCGCTTTTGTAAACACAAAAGAAACAAAACGAAGCTACTAACTCGCGAAATCGTAACGCAAAAAACAACAATAAGCGCCGTCTCTTCAGACGGGATCAAAGCCACCGAAAAGTTCGAAGTACATTGCGCGACTCTCCCAAGCGTCTAAATAGCTCGGGATCCGAAACACGAATGTCAATACAGTCTATAGTTTACACGCAAAAAAAACACTTAAATTAGCATTAGCGCAACGGAATGTTTTAGAAAAGGTGCAGAAGTTTAAAAATCAATGAAGTAATTCAATCAAATTGAAAACAATACACTAAACAAATTGCGGGAACGCACCACGTATTTTATATCACAATTACATATAAAATAATTTATGCCAAATTCTAACATATCGGTCTTTGAATATTTGGCAAGCCACTATATCGGCTGTAAAATTCGCTTTGAAAACGAAACTAAATGGACCGCTTTATTTTCATAAAGTAAAAAAAGAGAGGGCAATAGAGACAGTAAGAGGGTATTTCCCTTAGTGCTCCCAACCGAGTGAAATAGCCTCTTGCCCTCTCTCTCCTGAGTCTTACCTCGACATTTGTGCACTGCAGGCTGTCTCTAGAAAGTATATGCTCTAAGGGGTCATCCGATTTAGGGACAGAACCAAAATAGAACTAAAAATAATGAACCGATCTGAACCGAATCAGAACTACTTCCGCGAAATCCCCTCATGATTCATATTTCTTCTTTGTATTTTATGTTTTATGCTGTTAATATTTACATAACCTACATTTTTGTCACAAATTATTTAATAAATATATAAAATGTAAACAAAACTTTCACTATTCAAATATTTAATGATATAAAAAATAAAAAGTAACCAACAACTGAACGGACTTTAATATCTTTAAACATATATTTACTATGATTTCTGACTGCATTTCTGAAATGAAACAAACTTGGATCAAAATTGAGAATACTTCAAAGCAGGTAGGTGAACATATATGAAGGAAAAGTACCTATCTAAACAATAAAATCAATAAATTTATAATATAAAATAAGGAAACTGTATAAAATATATTATTATATCTTTGAAGATTGGCTTACGAGAAGGGATATCAGATGGAAGAGACAGCAATTTTCAAAATAATTTTGACAAAGGATATGGTGTAGGCTTCAAAAATGGGTACTTACTAGGAAAACTTAAAGGATTTTTTCTGTAAGTGTATCACAATTGTTGTATACATTTAAAAACTATATTTCTATGACTTATATAGATTTAAATTATTTGACTGTAACCAACTGAATTAAATTTGCTAACATATAATAGGTATGTATTCTTCCTAAATATTATGTGACATGATTTAGATAAATCACATTTTGATGAAAAGAAATTAAGCAAACCTAAACACTATTCTTAACAGTTGGTAGCATTTTTTTAAGAGTAGGTGTTCTAAAAATTCTTGCCACAGTTATATGGTAGCTTTTCCATGATTATTTTAAAAACCATAAGAGTAGAACCTTGATAGTTGGATTTAGTTCAAAATTTTAATCCTTTCATTCAAATTCTGCTCTTTTGTGTGAAAATTACTGAGATACTCATGGCCATGGGCATATCAAGTGGAGATCTGCCTCCCCTATTGGATCTGAAAAACCTACCATGAGTCTTTAAACCTTCCACAATTTTTTTTCTAATTTGCCCCTCCCTGAACCAAAAGTTGGGTACGCCCCTGCACGTGGCATTTATTTTGATTTTATAATTACTTGTCCCATAGACTTAAGATTACCATAGACTGAGTTGTTAATGCAGCCAAGTCTTGAAACCACAGTTACCTTGGTCATTAATTTTATTCCTGTCTTACAGATTGCACAGTTCATTCTCTTTGTCTTGGGCATATCATTTATGTAATGACTAAGCTAGAGGGATTAAGATAGATTGAACACAAACAACACCAATCATCTTGTCAATAAAAAATTGTATGTGGGCTCAGCTTACAACATAAAATATATTCAAAGGGACTCAGTCTATGGTAATATAAATGCCTATGGTTTGTCCTGGGCAATCTTATTACCATCTTTTCTTCCACTTATCTTAAGATAGTCAACAAATAAAATTAAACCATTGCAATTACAACTTAGAACATTTGATTTCACTTTACCATATGACATTACACTAACTCAGTTTTATAGTACAAACAAACAAGTTCAAACAACCAAGTGAAATCTAATCACCCTGTTTGACACATCTCTAAAGTAAATTATCTATTTTTTCTGAGTTGTTTGAGAATAACACCACATAAACTTGAAAGTCCTTTTAGTTTTTTAATTTCTTGTTCATTTGTGTTAATACCATTGAAAACGTGGTCTGATTTAGACCTTGAAATGTTTGAAATATACAGACTTTCAAGTTTATGTGGTGTTATTCCTAAAGAACTCAGAAAAAATAAAAACCAGAGGTGCCACGATTATCATTCAGAAAACAACTATATTAGCTATGTTTTTGAGGTACCATATTTTAAGATAATAGTGGTAAGAAATAAGAAAACAAAGTCTGAACAACTAAAGGGGAGTGGATGTTGGATAGATGACATGTTCAACACACACAAGTAAGTTTGGGAAATTGAAGACTTGTATATTAAGCCAATTACTAATATACTAGAGGATACTGGAGGGGGAAAACTATTATTGACAAATTAGAAATTCTTAAAATATGGAGTTAATTTTTTACCAAAATGAAGATAACAAGCCAAACATATGGGGCAAAGTAAATTAACAAATTTTAAAATCTCAAATTCTTCATACCATAAAATCTGCCAAAACCAAGAAAGCAACTGGATAGACAACAGCCCAACAGAACTCCTAAAATGATCCATCTAGACCCTTCAGTGCTCTAGTTAGTTTAGTTTTCCAATGATGTGTATACCACAGGTGAAATGCCTGGGCAAAGGCTGAAGTTTGTTTTTAGAGCACTTCCACATAAATAGCAAGCAAAGAGATGCATTGAGTATGGATTAATTAGCTTGACAGCCACAAAGGTGTTTCTTCATAGAGTTCATGGAAGAATAAGAAGTTACTGTGAAAGGTATCTAAATGACTTAGGACCTGTAAGGCACTATTTGCCTTAAACATACTTCTTAAAAGTGTTATAACCAATGCAAAGACATTTATGAAAAATCTTCTGATAGGATTCAGCATGAAACAGTTTTGAATATCTTAGGAACCTGTATTTGCAGAAAAGAGAAAGCAGCGGTTTCTATCTATAGAAGACCAACATGAATGTTGTATTAAATGAGGGATCAGATGGGGTGCAACTACCCCTGCTGTTCTTCAAAATCTGCTTATATAATTTTTAAACACCCATTGCAAGCTGTAGACCTTGGAGTGAACTGATTAATACTGTTTGATATGCTGGTGATCTTGTGCAATAGGATCCAGGACCACAGAAAAATTAGAAGGAAGTAGGTAGATATGGCTAACGAACATTCGAGACTGGACACGAATAAACTGGTCTGAACCACTATTTAGATTAGCTGAAAGATGAAGGTTGTACAGATCTAACATTTTGAATGATACCGTTCATAATTATGTTGATCAACATCAATCTCTTTTAATAAATCCTGCTTATCCCAGGTACAATCACCAAATTTTCAGGAGCAGTCTGATGATAATGGATCCAATGGTTATGGGATGCCATTAGCAATGAGTGACATGTCTTAGGAATTAAAATTGTCCTAAAGTCCCCAAATGCATAATAGTATCCTTTGTTAATAATTTTTAAGGAATCTGGCATGATCAGGAACACAAGGATTTGTTCTTTAATAAGACCATCAGTCTTGTTTCATTTTATAAAGGTTATCTGACATTTTATTTGCTCCAGATTTATTCATTTCAAAAATTTTCTTTAAATGCTTGTAGGTTGCTTCAGGGTTTAGATTACCTGAAAGATTCTCTACATCATCTAGTATTTGACTAGCTATTCATTTCCTATTCAATCAATGTGTCCTTTTATATTCAAGAGACCTCTTGCCTGATCTTATGGAGCCATTTACCATGCTTATTCTGTCTATATCACTTACTATTGCAGATGCTGGAACTAGATTGATGCTATTATCCTAGAGTGAGCCTGACATGTTACTGAATGGAGAACCACTTTCTTTAATGTTTTCTTTTAAAAGGTATCAATGCTGTTGGTGGTAGAAGCTTTAGAGATGTTGGATTGATTGAATATTATCAAAACCCTTATATGACAGCTGTTAAATTTTAAAAATGTTTTTATATATAACAATACATTTCATCATCGTCCTTATCATTATTTCTAGGCTTTTACAAGTTCTTGCTAAATTCTTAGGTGTTAAATTAACTACATACTTTTCCTGCTATGTAGCACAGGCTCTAGACTCAATTCTAATTTCTTCAATTGAATTTTTGATACAATTATTGTCATTACCACCGAGTGGAGCTTTGAAATTTGTAAATTGTTCAATAAGTGCAGTGGTAATTTATTTCCAAGAAATCCATAACAGAGTAAATTAACAATTCAGACATTGGTTCTAGTTCTTGAAATGGCAGTAGAGTATTTGTAATATAAAGTTGTAGAAAGATTAGACCTCACCCATGATAGCAAGCTACCTCTATTAATAGTGGCCACTGGAAATGAGGATATAACCCCGATCTGCTATTTTTAGTCACATTGTCTCCCAACAACGCGTGTAAACTCTAACATATGGCACGCAACATAAGCCTATCTGTTGTCAAGTTTTTGCAGCTATCAAACCACCGTTGACTATTTAACTTTAAAAAAGGCCAAATAGAGGAGTTTCGTCTAAATCCTGGATGAAGCGAATCTAAGTATCGAACCCGTGTCTCGCCTATGACTCCTATGATCGATTTGCAGTGAAGAGGTGCTCTCGCGTTTCAATCCCCCGAGGCTGTCGTACGACATACATTCCCGGCATGAACGAAGAATTAAAGTTTATTAACTTTGCAAGAATATCTCAGGCTGGACAATGAAGACCCGTGTAGTATGGGCATAGTTGAATCAGGTTGCGAACTGAAAACACAATCGACGGATGGATACTTTAAAAAGAACTGACATCTCTTAAAGCAACTTAGTAATTACTCAAGACGACTCAGTAATGACCCTATCATAACCAAAGTAAGACCCAATGTTACCCCAAATGAAAACCCCCATCAGGTGCTGGTGAATGGGAAGACATAAGGGAGAAAGGATCAAAACGAATAGCTGGCATCATCCAGAAACAAATGAGCTTTCGCTAAGTTTACTTTGGAGGGATTGAAAGTTCTGCAAGCCAACTTGCGTCGCCAAGAACTAACTACTTATATATCCCTTTTGTGTCATCTCTATAAAGTCCTTGAACGAATGTTACTTAATCGCCTCAGTCTTACCATTGAGCCACAACTAATTCCAAATAAAAATTACAAATCGCATATTCTCAATCTGACACAGAATATAGACAATGGCTTCTAGTGGGACCTGGTTACAGGAGCCGTTGTTTGGGCATCTTTCTGCAGTCTACAGCACTGAAGCATAACCTCATGTTGCACAAATTATATCAGATAACGAGAGATTACATTTTACAAGTCTCATAAGAGCTCTCCTACAGAACCGTAGATTTTATGTGGAACTAGATGGCAAGAAAAGCAGATCGAGAGTACGAAAAAATGGTTTGCCCAATATAGCATACTGTCACCAACCCTGTTTAACGTGTACAGTAATGCCTCAACCTCTTAGCACAAAAAGCTTCATATACGCAGAAAAAACCTCCTGAAACTGAATCCGGCTTAAACTCAAGTGTGCGATTTCCATCTACTTAACAAAGATGCCAAGAGAAAATTACAAATCATATAGAATGACAAGAAGATAGAGCGTGGTCACAACTCTAAATATTTGGGGTTTCATTGCATCGGGCGCTAACATATAGGAAGCACTGTCTAAATACCAAAACAAAAAGTAGCCGCCCGCAATAATTAGAAAGCTCACACGGACCGAATGGGGTGCCCAACCGACAGTACTCGACAGCACATCGGCACTTGAATTATGTCACTCCGCTGCAGAATATTCTTGTCCTGTCTGAGACGGATCTGCTCATGCAGAGCATGAATGAGACATGTAGAATAATTTCAGGATGTCTGAGGGCAACGTCTACCTATAAACTTTACAGCCTGGCCAGCATAGCCCTACCAGTTATAAGACGGGAAGCTGTCGCAAACACCGTGAGATACAAGATGGAACTAGGCACTAAGACGGGAAGCTGCCGCAAACACCGGGAGATACAAGGTAGAACTAGACACTGCCCGTCCGCTGCATGGCCACTAACCTATCTCAAGCAGACTGAAATCTAGGAAAAGCTTTCTAAAAACAGCCATTAATGATGGCATATCACATTAAAAGCCCGAAAAAAAACGCGTGGACAACTTGAAATTCAGTTATAGCATCAGGGGTCGCACCTTCAGAAACCCTCCCACCGGGTGCAACCCTGCAATGTAAAATGTGGACGTTACTAAGCAGGCTAAGAATTGGATTTGTAAGAACAAGATAATATGGCCAAATGGAACTGTCTCAGAGATCCACCAACATTATGTGAATGTTGTGCCGAACAAACCACCGAACATTTATTTAACTGTCCTCATGTTGGGTTGGACATTATTTAATTTTGTATGCGGTTTTATATTTACATTGGTTTGCTCACTTTTTAATGTATTTGGACTTTATCTTATTTCTATTTGTTTTTTTTTTGCTTTTGACGCGAATAAATAAATCAGTAGTATAAAATCTCTTCTCTTCCTATAACTGTAGTCTATAGCCTCTATTCACAATAAAATTATTAATAAATAAAAAAAATTATATATAACCTGCATGAAAGAGATCTTATTAACAACAACATAACATCTAATATTTTATCGCGAAATTAATTCCGACATCCAGGAGTTTCAGGAAATTAATTTCGCGATAAAATATTAAATTTAGTTATATGTACTGTGTACATAAATAATTATTCGAGAATTCAATCACTTGAGGGGAGCGCAACTGATAAAAGTTCTTGACTAGAAACAATATATGCGTTAATGGATTGAAAAATCTCGAAAAGTTAGTATCATAACATTCTAACCTTTGGCTTTATGAAAGATATTCTCATTTAGCTTCAATTATTCATTATAAATAATGCAAGAGTTATTTTCAATATTAATATTATAAATTTTGTCTTGGGTTAAATTATAAAATTTTTACACTCTTGATTCAAACAAAATAATTCACAATACTTCCTTCTTTATCGACAACGCTTCGATGCGGTCGATTGAACTGAACTCCGCCATGTTACCACTTGTGTTCTAGCAAGCTAATCGTTTTTATTTTCCAATTCTGGAATGGATCCGAACTCATTTTTTATCATCACCGAATTTTCTGGAATCCCTTTCTTATTGCTCTTTCGTATTTATCTTTTATCCGCAAGTTTAGTTTTTATTTAGGACTAGCCGTTACCCAGGGTTTCACCCGCGTATGGAAAAAAAGTAGCTATATAATAACCCTATATAACAGTTTTTTTGAACTACCCTACGTAACCATAAATCCACCAACCCGAATATATTTCACCCAAATTGCAGGTGATTATTCGCCACCCTATGTAACAGTTATATGCAACATTATTTTGAACCACCTTGAATAACTGTATAATTCCTCTCCACCATATATTTCAACTTCTCTTTATATGCAACTTTTTCTAACATTGTGTTAAACACAGTGTATAACTATAATTTTGCTTCGCCCCAGATTTAAGCTATTGCATATATAGCTTAAACATGGTTGTTCATGGTCCATCCTATATAACAATTTTTTTAAACATTTTTGATCCACCCTGTAAAACCTCGATTTCAACCACCTTGTATATCCAACTACTTATGGGCCACCCAATATAACATTTTTTGTACCACTCTGTGTAAATATAAATCCACCAATCCCAAACATATTTCACCCAAAGTGCAACTGCTAATTGGCTACCCTAGATAACAATTTTATTCAACATTTTTTGAACCTCCTTGTATAACTATAACTCTACTTTCATCTGTATTTAAACCTCCAATTGGTCAACCATTATATCTTATTTGTCTCAGTTTTTCACCCATCCTATATAATCATAATTTTACTCTACACAATATTTCAACCACCCTGTATGTACATCTGCTCAGGGGCCACCATATATAACATTTTTTTGACACTTAACTATAACTCTGTTGCATTCTATATTTCAACTATCTTATCTATGCAACTGCTAATGGACTTCGCTATAAAACCATTATTATGTTATTTTTTTAACCACCTTGATAAGTATAATTTGTGTCCACCTTATATTTCAACCACCCCTTATATCAACTTTTTCTAACATTGTTTTAATCACACTGTATAACTATAATTTTACTTCGCCTCATGTTTCAGATATTGCATATATGCAACAGGTCATGTACTATCCTTCAAAAGCTTTTTAACATTTTTTATGCACCCTGTTTAACTGTAATTGTACTCTACCTTGTATAAGCAACTAGTTATCGGCCGCCCAGTAAAACATTTTTTGTACCACCCTGTACAAGTCCAAATCCATCCATTCCCAATATATTTCTTCATAACTGCAACTGCTTATTGCCACCCTATATGTATAACAATTTTGTTGAACATTTTTTAAAATCACCTTGTATGTATATCTCTACTTGAACCCGTATTACAACCATCCTCTATATGCTGCTGCATATTGTTCTCCCAATATAACGTTTTTTAAATACTTAACTGTAACCAGGGGCGGGTCCAGGATTGTCATTGGGGGGGGGGGGCTTGACGTCTCTTAAGCTTGATTTTAGCACAATAAACACTAAAAAAGCATACCCCTCAGATGATTTTGGGAGGCTTTAGCCCCTTAGCCCGCTCCCAGGATCCGCTGGGAGTGACTGTAACTCTACCATACTCTATATTTCAACTATCCCAACTGTGCAACTGATTATTACCTACGCAGTTTCACAATTTTTCCTCAAATTTTATGAACCAGAGTATATCGTATAATTTCTGTCCACGCCACTTCATTTAAACCACCCTTCATATGCAACTTTTCTAATCTTGTTTGAATCAGACTGTGTAACTTAATTTTACTTCACCCCATATTTCATGTACTCCACATATGCAACTGCTCATGTTGTATCCTATATTTATATCCGCCCTATATAATTATAATTCTACTCCACTCTATATTTCAGCAACCTTGTATATGCAGCTACTTATGGGCCACCTAATATAATATTTTTGTACTATCCTGTATACTTAGAATTCTACTCCACCTTATATTTCAACCGTCCTGGATATATGAACAGCTTGTAGATCGTAACATCTCTTTATAATATTTTTAAACCCGCCTGTGTAACTGTAATTAAACTCCGCTACATATTTCACCATCCTATGTATGCAACTACTTGTGTATAATAATATTTTTTAAGCATCCTATAAACTATCCTGTATAAACAATTGCTTCTAATATTTTTTCAACCCTTTCATAACTATAATAATTCAAGAACATAATTCAAATATCTTAACTGCTTAAGTAAAACATTTTTTCTAAGATTTTTTATCCAACCTGTATAACTAAAATTCTATACTACCCTTATTTCAACCACATTGTATCTGCATCTACTTATAAGCCAAACAATATAGCATTTTGTTATCCACCCTGTATAAATATAATTTCAATACACCCGTTTTTCTACCACTTGGGATATGCAACTATATATGGCCCACCCAATATAACCTATTTGAACCACCCCGTATAACTCCCCCTTAGTTACCTTATCCTGCCCTGACTGAATTTGCCTTGAGATCATAGCGTATCTTGATCCGATCGCGCTAGTTCGTGTGTGGCCAGCACGCTCTGTCGAAGTTGGTCGGTACAATCTTGGGACGGTTTTACTGGTGAGCCAAAGGTCATACCACAAGGTAATCTCAGCTCCTTTCTGCATAGTACTCTGACTGGAGTCAGTCCTGTGCTGTTGTGTATGACTGAGCGATAGGCCAACAGGAATAGAGGAATATGCTCATCCCAATCACGATGGTTGTTGCTGAAGACTTTGAATAGTTGTTGTTCCAAGGTCCTGTTGGATCTTTCCATCGTATAGAATATGCCGCAGGCCATCTACTGAAGTAATCTATTGCGACCAGAATGTATTTGTTCCCCCTTTCGGACAATTGTCTAGCACTCTACCCCTGGTCCGGGTCTTTAGGCCCTTACTGGTTGCACAGGTGTCACATTTCCGGCACCAGGCTCTGAGATCTTCGAAGCAATTTACCCAGAAATACCGCGAATATTATCGAAAGTTCTTTCTATCCATGCCCAGATAAACTCCGGTAATCTCAATATTAACTTTGATCAGGACGGCTACCTTTTTCGTTCGAACTTGGTTTCCCTGCCGTCATTGCTCTCCAAAATTCTCTTTAATATTCCATTTTCTACTTTTAATGAATCCCATTGGGCTCACAATGACTTCAGGAAGCAGTATCTTCATTATATCTGGAGATATTGCCAATTATTTTGAATTAAATTTTGACAAAAAATTTTTCAAATTGTAAAAATTGTTAGTCATATATTGTTATTATTATTAATTTGTCTTTCATATATTATAATGTATTTTGCTTTTTACACTTTTTTTGTTATATATGTGTATGTATGTGTGTTTATATATGTATATATTTTATTAGTTGACGAATGTAAAACTTTTGTATCTCACATGAATAAACATATTTTTATCTTATCTTTATTGGGTATGGCTAAGACTTATTTTATGCCACATTAGCCAAGGTTTTCGGAAGGGGTTAGAGCGATATTTACTTTTTGTATCGTTGTAAAACAACTAATTAGCAATTATCTCTAGCACAAGATGCACCCCAATATCTTTATTAGATCCGGAGACATGTGTGTGGTAGCATTAGGTCTTATGTCACATTTGCCATGGGTTTTCGGAAGGGGTTGGAGCAATACATTTTCTTTTTGTGCAGTTAGAAAGTAATTAATTAGCATTTCTATCACAAGGAAGCATCTCAATATCTATATTAGATCCTGAGTTGTGGGAGTGGCTAATGTAGCACAAGTCTTATGGAACATTAGCCAGAGTGTCGCGGAAAGGGTCGGAGCAATAAATTTTGTTTCTCTACAGTTAAAGAGCAATTAATTCTGACACAACAAACATTTGGATATCTTTATTAGACCTGGAGAAATTGGGTATGGCTAATGTATCATAAGTCTTATGCCACATTAGCCATGGTTTTCCGGTTTGGAGCAATAAAAATCTTTTTGTGCAGTTGAGCAATTAATTCTAGCACAAGAAGCACTCCAATATCTTTATTAGATCCGGAGTTATGGGCATGGCTAATGTAGCATAAATCTTACGCCACATTAACCATGATGTTTCGGAAGGGGTTGGAACAATACAATTTCTTTTTGCTTAATTGAAAAGCAATTAATTATAGGCTGTGTCCGAATTTGGCCTTATGAAATGGATGATGTGGCATAATAGACAAGTCTTCATGTTCAACAGCCATTTGAGGGCGGCATGATCGGTTGTAATTTGAGAGTGGATGGAGATGAAATGACAACAGTTTTCACAATATGAAATAAACCGGTGGTATTAAGTTTAAAATGAGTAATTTTGAAGTGTCATGTTGTGTATTTAGACATAAATTCAGCGCAAAATATCAAAAATGAGGAAAATGTTACATATCCGTCTTCATCTACTCATGTTTTCAATTCCTTTCTGGTTTTGAGAATCCACGGCTATAGTACTAGATAAGCCTCTCTTCACAATCTTGCGGCTGGGATATAGACCGAGAGATCTAAATTAGAAGTTCAACCACGATTTTCTAAGTCCTGCCTTCTGGAGTACTGAAAAGTTCTATGAGGTACTTACAATTCATGGAAAAATCCTAGAGTTTCATAGGG
Organism: Octodonta nipae; assembly: GCA_034190945.1. Lineage (NCBI taxonomy): Eukaryota > Metazoa > Arthropoda > Insecta > Coleoptera > Chrysomelidae > Octodonta > Octodonta nipae. The sequence continues at coordinate 137,619,929 of CM067216.1, forward strand.
GATTTTCCTATGAAAATTAGATTTTTCAAACAAAAAAAAGTAGGTGCTGCGACGATTTTCTGAGTACTACATGTTAATAAAACGATTTTATCACGAAATTTTTTTGGCAGGATGGTAGTGATGGGTCTAAGGGAACCATAATAATCAAAATTTTTTTATCTTAAAATAACCAAAAAAATGGCATGACGCCTGCTAGGGACATTTTCGGAAAAACAGAATAACGATGAAAATTTTCTGCTCAATTTTCCAAGTAAAATTAATTTATTCCCTAGGAGGCGTCATGCCAATTTTCTTAGGTCATTTCGATATAAATATGTTTAATTAATTTCGTTGGCAGGACTCAGAAAATCATTCAAAATTAATAATATATATATATATGTTATATCATAATTCATACACACACGTGTTGCTTACTCAGCATGTATCCGTGAGAAGCGTATCATTTACTATTTCGCAATATCATATTACGTTAACGATATTACAATTCTCAGTATAATCCTGTAGACGCTAAATTGCAGATTTTATCACGTCTTGAATTGTATAAATACTAAATAATTAACGGTCTGGTCGGAGTAAGTAATAGTAACTTGTGTAAGGCGTAACTCTGCCGGTTTAAAATTTTAAATTTGTATTTAGTGAAAATAATTTTTTTTAAGTTAAATTTAAAATAGTTAATCTAATATATATATATATATATATATATATATATATATATATTCGTTTGAATACTAATTTTAACAGCCGTTACCATTATAATTATATATATATATATATATATATATATATGATTTAGGTGGTTTCCGGGAATTCATCCGCGTAGTTGATAACTATCGATGGTAAAATGACGACGTTTCGGCAGAGTCACATCTGCCCTCTTCAGGTCGGTTCGCATAATTCTCGTAGCCTTCTGCTTTCGCTTCTAGTTACTCGAATACAGTATTCGTCTGTAGACAATCAACTTACCTTAGTAGTGCTATACATTAAAAACAAACTTCGCGGTAGAGCCGCAGAATTAGTAAACTCGCGTAACGCGGATAATTGGCTAGATATCCGTACTTTATTAGAAAATCACTTCGGCGACTCGAGAGATTTATCGGCATTAATACAAGACCTCCAAAGGATGAGACAAACAAATGAGTCACCTCTGACTTTCGCAGCTAGATTACAAACGCATTTAGCTAAAATGTTAGCCTCCGTAAACTAACAAGTGCTAACGACAAAAGAGAACCAAGCCCAAAGCGACCTTATAGAAAATATGGCCCTTAACAGTTTACTGTCCGGTTAAGAACCCAAGATAGGACAAATCGTATGAGCTAGTGACCCTCGCGATATATTAACGCTGTATCGAGGATTAAGCGCGACTTACAATTACACCATTTATATAACCAAAAGTTTCAAGGCGTCAGACAACCACCATCTCCAAACCGTAAACCCATGATTCCTTCAACAATGCACAATGCTCTTTTTGCAAACGCTCAGGGCATACGTATATCGAATGCCAGGCAAGAATGAGACAACAAAATCCTCCTGGACAGAATTTTCGTCCACAATTTCAAAATTTTAAAAACACTCAACAACCTATCCCTTCGACAAGTACACAATCGCGACCCAATGAACCAACTTCCCCCAAATTCAAATCAAACCCCACAAGCTTCGGGTCAATATCGACCAAACCCCAATTATTTCAGACAGCAAAGAACTCATCATGTAAACAATCTCGAATAATATGAACCATACGACCATTACGATACCGCATTTTCAATTGACTGACGACCCTCATCAATACAACTTTTCAGAAAACTACTCATCCGTACCCGATGAACAATACGAAACAGTGACTGACAAATATGCAAACTATCCCTTCTATGAACGAACATTAGACGAACTAAGACACCGAAATTTTCGCGAACCCCTCCAGAATTCGAAACCACCCGAATTCGAAGTACCAATACTTCAAATGAAATCCCTGAACTTACAAGAAGTTCAACCCAACTCTTTCAAGACAGAACAGCAGTTTCTGTAAGACCTCTCCTATCCGTTAATTCCAAATACTTATTTTATATTACTGATGCTTCCAATTCTTACAAACTTTCAATCGACACTGGTGCAGGACTTTCTATTTTCAAACCCGAAACCTGTCAACGATTCTCTAACAGATTCCCAGAAAATGTCGTAATTCAAGGAATTACAAACGAAAAATTTTAATTAATGAATCAACTCTCGTACCCTTCAATATCAACGATCCCCACAAAGTATATATTTGTAATTTAGATATAGAATTTGATGAACTCTTAGGATCAGACTTTCTAGAGCATTACGACTGCGTAATCGATTTTAAAAATAAACAACTTATAACCAACTTCAAGTCACTACCCCTATACAAAGTAACTAATGAAACTATCAACCCTAACTCGACACTCTCTAATCCACCAAACCAAAATTTAACGAACTCTTCAATAAGTCAAATTAATGTGGTAACTATTGAACCACGAACCGAAAAAATCTGTAAATTCAAAAGCAACCTGAAAAATACTGATGCTGTACTAATAGGAATCGAACAAGACAAAGTTCACATCCCAAACGCCATAGTAAAAATTGACAGCAACGGCGAATTTTTAACATCCGTTCTAAACGCGAACGCCATTCCCAAAAACCTTCGTTTTCGAAAAAATAATATTAGAATCTTTACAAACGTATAACGTTTACAGTTTTAACAAATACCAAAATACAAATATATAAATTGACTGACGAAACGAAATAATCAACCAACTTCGCCTCGAACATTTAAATGACGAGAAATGCGAACGTATTACTCAACTCTGTCTCGAATTCTCGGGACATCTTTTACTTAGAAAGTGACCAGTTGACATTTACTAACGAAGTGAAACACTCCACCGATACCAACAATTGCAAACCAATCTTTACTAAGTCCTTTCGTTATCCCCATATTCATAAAGAAGAAGTTAAGTCACAAATTTCTAAAATGCTTGACCAAGGCATAATCTGTCCTTCTAACTCCCCCTGGTCTTCCCCAGTCTGGGTCGTACCCAAAAAATAGATGCTTCAGGTAAGCAAAAATGGCGTGTAGTCGTAGATTACCGCAAACTCAATGACCAAACCATAGGCGACAAATACCCTCTTCCAAATATTTCCGATCTATTAGATCAACTTGGACGTTGCCAATATTTCACAACTCTCGATCTTGCATCGGGATTCCATTAAATCGAAATCGAACCCAAAGATATCCAGAAAACTGCATTTACCGTAGAAAATGGACATTTCGAATTCGTCCGAATGCCTTTTGGATTAAAAAATGCCCCGCCCACTTTCCAACGCGTTATGGACAATATACTTATAGGTATACAAAACGAAAGATGTCTTGTCACAATTCATGAGCACACCCTTCGACTCACAGAAGTTTTCAAACGCCTTAGAAAATCTAACTTAAAAATCCAGCCCGATAAATACGAGTTCCTTCGCAAAAAAGTGGCATATTTAGGGCACCTCATCACTCCCGATGGCGTAAAGCCAAATCCTAATAAAGTCGAATGTATAATAAAGTTCCCTCAACCTCAAAATCAAAAAGAAATTAAGTCATTTTTGGGATTAGCCGGTTATTACAGGCGCTTTATCCAAACTTTGCAAAAATCTCTAAACCCCTCACGAGACTTCTTCAAAAGGATACACCATTCCTATTTGATTCAGAGAGTATTAAATCCTTTAACGAATTAAAACAGGCATTGACTTCAACACCAATACTAATATATCCAAACTCAATGAACCATTAGTCTTAACTACAGACGCAAGCGCTGTTGCAATCGGTGCTGTATTGTCACAGGGACCGATAGGTAAAGACCTACCTATTGCATACGCTTCCAGAACTTTATGTCAAGCGGAGACTAGATACTCAACGATTGAACGAAAACTCTTAGTTATTGTATGGGTTGTCAAAACGTACAGGCCGCTAATTTTTGGTCGTAAGTTTCAACTAATCACCGATCACCGCCCGTTAACCTGGCTTTTCTCCATCAAAGACCCAGGTAGCCGACTCGCAAGATGGCGACTAAAGCTTGAAGAGTATGACTATGAGATAATATACAAACCCGGTAAAATCAACAAAAACGCAGACGCCCTATCCCGTATAAAAATCAATAACTTTAACAAATATATTGAATTTCAATCCAAACACGAACTCGTTACTCACCGAGTACTACCACTTAACGAAGATTCAGACAGCGTCGTTTCCGAAGACGAAGAAAATGAAATGAATCTCGAGTTTATTTCTCGCGAATTCAAAACCTTTCTGGAAAGATACCAAACTACTTCCCTGATAGATTACAGTAAAACTCAATTTTCCGAAGGTCAACTTCTCGATAAAGAAAATAAAAACATCATTATATTCCCGCAACATTCAAATCTCCAGGACTTTCACAACGAAATATTTGACGACATTTTTGAAGAAAATGCAGACTTTCAAACTTTTAGCATCAACGTTTATTCAAGTAAAACTGTGCGAAAAAGAAAATACTTTATCATACCGATTCCATTCGATCCGGAAATTATTAACGAGGTATTATTTGCCTCTCTCTACAAAACAAAAGCCTCTTAACATCTCAAGTAACCTATTGTGTAGAGAACAACATTGACCTACCCATATTAGAGACGCTCTCCTTTGTTTTCGCAGACACTGATATAAAATGGAAAATTTGTCAAAATGTTACACAAACTGTCGAAAAAGACCAAGTTCCCATGATACTCGACCGATTTCACAACGGTAAAAGTAATATTCACCGCGGAATAAACGAAACAATTCGTAGAATCAAACAAAAATTTAATTGGTCCCGGTTTAACTAAAGATGTAGAAAACTTTCAAAAACTGCGATATTTGTCAAAAGACAAAGGCGTTTCGTAAAAACTTAGATAATCCACTTGTAATTCCTGAAACTCCTAGGACACCTTTCGAGAGAATCAACATCGATATCCTCGAAGTACCAACTAAAAATTATGCACTTACTATCCGTGATGAACTTACAAAATTTTCACAAGCTTACCCTATCGGCGATAAATCACCCAAAACAGTCGTCAACACTTTATTACTTTACTTCCAGCATTACGGAACACCCCTTCGCATACACTGCGACTACGGCACAGAATTTGATAATGCCCTACTCAAAAACCTCTGCAAACTTTTTGATATTAAACTGTCATTTTCCAGTGTAGGACATCCACAGTCCAATGGCTCACTTGAGCGCTTTCATTCGACACTTCTAAACATAAGGTTTAACAAATCAGAAAACCCTGATGAACACCCGTTCAACATTTTACCTTATGCTGTGATAGCATACAATTCAACCAGTAAAACCCATGGCTTCACACGGTATGAACTTGTATTTGGCCACACATCCAGCCGACCCCCCGAAACACTTTTTAAACAAAAAGAGTAAATTTCCAAATACGTTCGTGACCTCAATAATCGCATATCCCACTATTACACGAACGCGAACACGCGAACGAACAGAAGTTCTGAAAACCTTCCAAATTACCAAATCGGCGACAAAGTCTATGTCAAAGAATCGCAGCTTAAAAATAAACTCGAAAATAAATTCAATGGACCATTTCAAATTTTGGAACTCCATAACAATTCCGCATCTTTCCTAAACTTAGCAACTAATCAAAGGATTAAAGTTAACTTCGATAGACTGAAGCCTTGTTCAGAAAGTTAATTTCTGTTCCAGATTTTTCTTGCTGTTGGGATCAGCAATATCACACTTCGAACTAAAACCAATAAACAACACACTTGGGATATATTTTCATGATGAAACAAGGATCGTCGTATCCAACCACAAATGGACTCTTCTAGCCCTCCGCAACTTATCAGCACTAGAACACGCTTTTACAACCAATAACCAATTACTTGACATTTTAACTAAAACAGTAAGTCTCGATGTACATTCTATGAATAATTTCAGGTCTGAAATACGAACTCATATCAGTTTGTTAACACAAATCTGTAACTCTCTTAAAGAGAAATTTTCAGAAATATACTCCGACACGAAATGAGTTAAACGCGGATTATTAAACGGTGCCGGAACGTTATTTAAAGCTATAACAGGTAATTTAGATGCCTCGGACGGCGAGTTTTACACAAACAGCAGTAATAGTTTGAATCAAAAACAATTGCAAATTGAAAACATAATGAAAAATCAAATGAGCATCACAACTTCAGTTATTAAACATTTTAATGAGACCATTGCGAAATTACAAATAGATGAAAAGACCTTCAACGATGACATTAACCGGATTAGAAGAACAATCATTCACCTCGCAGACAAAACAGCATATATTCAAGCTAAACTTTCATTTTTAGATATATGCGAAAAATTGATAGAAAATTACCTTTATTTACAGGATAACCTAAATGACCTTTTAAACGCTATCACCTTTGCCAGGTTCAAAATAATACATACATCAATTTTAACGCCAGAACATTTAATAACCGCCTTACAGGAAATCTCTCAAAATATTGTTCTCAAAATACCTCTGGTTGAACAACAACCCTACACCGCCTTCCATCTTTATCCTATTCCTATCTATGACCATAGAACAGGCCTACATCATATACTTCAATTTACTCAAAAATACATTGCGAGGAATGATGATTCTTTGATGTACATCCCCGTAAAAGACCGTAGTGCATGTAAACCCCTAAACTTTCGCGAAAAACTATGTTCCGAATTATACGCTTACCCCATAGACACAAACGCCCTATGTGAAGCCCAATTACTGAAAAACTTTAAAAAATGTGCCGGAAAACTGCCAAGGCTATAATGTGCAAAAAATCGAATCTAATACGTGGCTCATAATAATTTCAGAACCCCTACGAGTCACAGTTAATTGTGCGGAAACGGACGTCAAAACAATAAAAATTCTATTCTTAGACTTTACTCGGAGTGCAGTGCTTTTATCGGTATAACAAAAGTGCTAGCAGAAAATCGAAAAATCATTACCGATAATTCTCATACGGTGTACATTCCGTACAATTGAATTGTATAAATACTAAATAATTAACGGTCTCATCGGAGATCATAATAGTAACTTGTGTAAGGCGTAACTCTGCCGGTTTAAAATTTTAAATTTGTATTTAGTGAAAATAATTTTTTTTAAGTTAAATTTAAAATAGTATATAATATATATATATATATATATATATATATATATATATATATATATATATATATATATTTCAACCCTTTAATACCCTGCTGCCAAAAAAATGTTCTTGGTAAAATCGATGGTAATCTATCGTTTTATTAACATGGCAGCACTCAGAAAATCGTCGCAGCGCCTACTTTTTTTTGTTTTGGAAAATCTAATTTTCGCAGGAAAATCCCCTAGGAAAGTATAGGATTTTTCCATGAATTGTAAGTACCTCATAGAACCTTTCAGTAGTCCAGAAGGCAAGACTCAGAAAATCGTGGTTGAACTTCTAATTCAAATCTGGTCTAATATGACCAAACACGTATTGCATCGGTGTCTAAGATGAACTTGTCCTACTGTGTAGGAAACGATAGAATTGGGATAGAATGAAGTTTCACAATCTTGATTCCAACGGAAGGTTTCTTTTTCAGTGGTCTGCCGACAATGGTGGCAAATCCCTCAACACATCGTCTGTAATACGAACAGAGTCCTAAGAAGTTATGTAGTTCCGGTTTGTCTTTAAACTGAAATGTCGTGGCTGAAAACCTTTATCTCTTTTTGAAACATGGAACACTTCTTAGCGTTGAGTCTCAGGTTGGCATTCTTAATTCTGCAAAATATTTCACCAAGTCTTCAGATGGTCATCGAATATGTGACCCATGACTCCAGTTCAAGCATCTCAATACATACTCCATTAACCTTTCGAATATAACGAGAGCTTTACATAATCCAAATAGCATGGCCGTGAACTGAAAGAACATTTTACTTGTGGAAAACGCTGTCTTTTCTTCGTTGTTTTCGTGTAGATCAACCTGCCAATATCCATTCTTCCGGTCTAGTATGGAGAAGCAACGGGACCCTGCTGTGTGTTCACAGTGTTATCAGTTCAAGGAAGTGGACAGCTGTCGTTTTTCGTCACGTCCTGTAATCCACGCAAAATCGGTTGGTTCCATCCTTTTCACTAAAACACCGGGGGCAGACCATGGACTGATGGATAACTCAATAAGTCCGTTTTGTAAAATAGGCTCGATATTGTCCTCAACTGCCTGTTGTTGCCCCAATGGTAGTCGCGGGGGTGGTATTCTTATGCGTTGAGACTTTCCTGTATCTATTCTTTGTACTGGAAACTTTGTACGACCGGTACTATTTATCATCTTCACTATTAACAATTTGCTAGTATTTTAAGATACATTGCTTGGCCCTCTGATGTTCTTCTGGTGTAAGGTGTGTCAAATGGTCGCTAAATTGTTTCCTAAAATCTACTGGTACCTGTCTCCTTCACCGGGGCCTGGTAAGTTTCTTCGCAGTTGATGATGGTGTCTACTGGCTCGAAACGAACTATTTCTTCACCATTGGCAATTCGGATATCGTTGTTGGAATGTCTCGTCCGCTTTTAAGTTTAATCTGTCCACCCAAGTAGTCATGAGCTAACTGTACGGGTCTCACCATTCCAACGCAGCTCTCAGGATTTTTTTCTACCTGCCCGTGAATAATTTGTGTTCGACCGGGAATTCTGGTTGAGGATTTAGCAAAATTTTTTATCGAAGTCGCAGAGTTGTTGATAGGCCGTGTCGATACAAATTCCTCACTTAAGAATCGAAATACACCGTACCTCTGGTCGAACATGACATGGTTAATTAGGTACATACCCAGTATAAAATCATTCTTAATATTCTCTACTAGGATCACATTGACATGGACGCACCGGTGACTGTTCTTAGTTGAATGTTGTTAATTGGGCGGAATTCCGATGACCTCAAAACTCTGGACCTGACAATGCACGCAGCGGCGCTGGTATCAGAGGTTAAGATTGCTCAGCCATTGATGGTGTCCCTGATGACGGTTGCTGCTATTTCTGCAAAATCCCCGGATGGATACTCTGGTGGGGGCTGGTGGACTCCGAAACGTTTTGGAAATATACAGAAACTTGTCACTTCTCATTATAAACGTCTTTGTACAACCAAAATAATTCACAATACTTCCTACTTTATCAACGACTAGTACTGAAGAGATGATCACTTCGATGAGGTCGATTCAACTCAACTCTATCACCTTCTTATACCTTATACCATATGCTTCTCTCTCTGTTCTGGTACGCTAATCGTTTATAATTTCCAATTCCGGAATGGATTCAAACTCATTTTTTTAACATCACCATATAGTCTGGAATCCTTTTATTGTTGCTCGTTTTATTCATAAATTTACTTATTTTTATTTATGATGATTAATTTCTTGAAAGTTTCTTATTTTGGTAGCGTAAATGTTGTAACAGTATTCCAATGATTTTAAAAAATGTCAAATAAATCTATAAATTTACGTATTAAATATAGAATTAATTAAAATTGTGTAGATTTTTTCAATAATTGATTTGATAAACTTAATATGCACATTTGCCATTGTTGGTAAGAATTCTAAGGACCCTGATTAAAATACAAATTCTGTGAATTTCTTATCATTTCCAAAAAAAAACAATACATATTTTATAACACTAATGTTAATTAAGAATTTTAGAATGTCTGCAACTCCTATTGAACTCTTTGTTTTGTTCATTATAGTTAAAAGTTAGTTTTCTAGGTACAAGAAGAATCACCAAGAGGATGTAAATTTAGACTTATTAAATTCTCCAACTTTAGAAAAAATGGCAAGAGGTGATTGTGTTATCTGTCAGCAACCAAGTCTAATAGAAAAAGAAATACAAGAATTGGAGAATCATCAGGAGATCATTTATAGTAAAAATCAGGAAATATTTAAACATTTCACGGGTTTGAATGATAAAACATGATTATTAAAAAGTGAATATATAAAATGTAAAAGAATAATGATGTAAACTATAATTTTTATACAATCTTAAAGAATCTGTATTATGAAACAAGTAAAAGATAATTTCTGTACTATTAGTATTTTATTTTTATCAAATTATGAGTTAGAACATTTAGTTCACTATAAGAAAATTAAAGATAAAGCCCCTCTGGGGTACCTTCCTTTTTGCGATACAGAACACTTTCTTTAGACTTCTTGAAATCTTCATTCATGACTTTCATTCTTCTTTCTCTTAAAGCCATTAGACCAGCTTCTGTGCAGATTGCCTGTAAACAAAATGTATTACAAGACAATTATAGTGAAACTGACAGCAGCAAAAACAAAATGTATATTCACTTAATGAGCACCTGATATGTAATTTGAATAGATTGTATCAAGGGGTTGTCTAAACTTTTATCCCTGACATATATACATTTAATTTTAGCAAAAACCTTGCAGTGTTGTTAGTTGTTCATAGTAGCATCATTTGAAATGTCTAACATTCTAAAAGTAAATGTAAAAGAGTAATGCCAAGTAACAAGTTAAGTTCATGTTATGTTATAGAACAAAGAATATTGCAATAATTAAAATAATATGGTAAGTTTGTTGCATTCACATATTTTTTTTGGTTTGTTTAGTAGTATAGTTTCATAGGTATATTTCATGCATTGATACAAAAACTTGAATGTTGTGCAAATTGGTCTTTTATTTCTAGAACACCTTGGTATTGATTTAATTCTACTATTAATTTTGTCGCGAATTATGAAATGAACTAGGCTATCAGGTCTTAGGTCGGGAGAACTAAAACCGGATAGACTGCTGATGAACTGCTGTTTAAGATTAAACCAAATGAGTTTAATACGGCTTGGGCATTTGCGTATTTAGTTTATACTGTTATGTGACGGCACTTGAGTTTACTTTTTGATAGTGCCACCACTGACATTGATTCGGTTTATTTGTCGCGTGCCAGCTGTTTGTGTAGTAAAAATTTGCGTTTACTTATAAAGCTATTTACAGTTGAACAATGCGTGCATTTGATAACCAACAAATTGGCCGAAATTGGTACTGTACAGGCAGCAAGAAAGCGCGTTTATCACCAATGTTCGAAAAATATTGGTCCTGTAATGGAAGTTTCAGAAATATCATGTCACCACCGAGTACCAAAAGACGAACCTGTATAGCATTCAAAGATCTTCATTTAATACAGTTAACCGAAGAACTAAAACCACCTACTATGAAAATGGTGTACATTTGTTAATTTGGCCTTTCAAAGAAAGGACGAAAAGTTATGACGCACAATTTTATCTCAGGAAATATGTAACAAGACGGCCACGCCCCATACTGCCAAACAAACACTCTTTTGGGGGAATAATGTCAGTACCGAATAATTTCCACTTAGGGAAAAGTTCCTGCGACATCCTTAAGACATCTTTCTTTGGAGTTTCTTAAAGGAGGTCTATATACGGACGTTGCGATACTACTGATATAATGCCAGTACTTTGGTTTAGATACCGGATAATTCTGGTATTGATTCGTGACTTCGATAGTATTTCACCCTCAGCTAAATTACTATTTTCTCGTATTTTCCCCGCTAAATTCATATTTACCGGATTTTAGGGTTACCTCCTCCCCGCTAAATTGGTACCGATACTTTCCTTCGATACCAGTATCGATACTTTGTTTCGATACTACAGTTGCAGAGATTGAAAAAAGAATAATATCCAGCCAAAGGTCACTTATCAGATATTATTTTTCATTATTAATCACCTTTCTAATTTAATCTAAAATACAAATTTCATCAGATCTAAGTAATGCGAGGATTTTATTAGAAATTTAAGAAGCAACCACAAATTCTAACAAAGTATAATGTCATACTTTTGAAAATGTCGATAATATATTCTCAAATAATTTGAAACACTCAACATGAATGGAAGGACAACTGGCGTAGTCACAAAAGGGCAGGAGGGGCGGCTGGCCCACCCTAACTCGCTGGCTTATGCATGAACTCTTTTTTGAAACAATACTCAATTGAACGAAAATTTTTATTTCTGTATTGATAAATAATCGATTAAAATCGATACGATTGTTTTATTGAGTACAGTATAAAGCAGTTTGTGGTACGTACATTTGACATGATTTACCCTGCCCTATTTTTTGCCTCGCCCCAAAAATGAGAACGTGGCTACGCCCATGGGAAAAACATACCCACTGTTAAGGCATAAATTTGATTTTAAATGTATATTCATTTTTTTAATACCTACTTTGATATCAGCCCCTGAAAGGTCATCCTTGGCCATAATTAACTCTTGCAAGTTTACGTCATCTGCTAATGTCATTCTAGAAGTGTGGATATTGAAAATTCTTTTTTTAGTTTTTTCATCAGGTAGAGGAAATTCAATTTTTCTATCGATTCGGCCGGGACGAATTAAAGCTGGATCAAGTGTTTCAATACGATTTGTTGCCATGATAACCTAGAATATGAGGAAATTTAAGCATTACATTAATATTTTGTTTTTTTTTTGTCATTTAGTGATATTAGTTCTAGGCAAAATTATTACCACATTTATGAGAATATTACAACAATTTTGTTCCATAACCTATTATTAATACATGTTTTTAATTGGTGAAGCTCATACATCAATTTGGACTTGCGCTGAAATATTATATTATCTTTGAACTTTATATTTATTTATCAGTTCGGTTCACTCCTTGATGATGACAACTTAGAGTTGTTGAAACGGCGCTGAGTGTTTAAAATAAAGGTTTGGTGTTAGGGTGCAAAACTGTGTTTTTACATTTGTGACACACCAAAGTTTCCACAGCATTTCTATTATCTTTGAAACTGTTTATGTAACATCGCTACCCTTGTAAATAGTGCTTAAAAACATCTTTTCACATGCTATAATGTTTGGTTGGCACTGAACAATGAGTTTGGGTGGAAGATAGCTCGAGTATTTGGAATAAAAATAGTTTCAGCATTTTTGTGAATTCGACCTCATAAGGGTAAAAAAGTATGTGCGGAAGAACTCAAACCGCTGAAGCAGCCTTGATCAAATTTAACTAGGAGATGGCTTCAGTAAGTTTAAGCGTTTTTTTTTGTAAATTTGATCCCTATCGAGTTGAAAGGGGATGCAAAGGTATGACAAACTTTTTACGGAAGAAAAAAAAATATAAAAAATAAATAAATAAGAATGATTTATTAATAACAAATCTAACAAACATCATAATTTTCTTGCAGTTGGTACTTGTTGCTCTAATAGTCTTCACTTAATCTAGTTACGAAAATTTGTTTTTGATTATTTTAAATACCAAATAACATTTGTCATAATGATATTCAATGTCAAAATTATAACTTTTTATCATCATTCTTCAATCTGAACGATTTGCTAACTTATTTATTAAACTCAACTTATGTAAGTATTTTAAGTTTTAACTAATGTACTCAATTAACAACAAATGTAACTTGCAGCTTAGACTGACGAAGTAAATAAACCAAATTTACGAAAGCTCTCAAAGAAAAGAGTACTCTTGTTTTTTTTTGTCCTATATATTGAATATATATATATATATATATATATATATATATATATATATATATCAATATATTTGAATTGTTAATACATTAATTTAGTATCAGTCATCAATAGTATCAACCGAAGTACTGATAGAAGAGTTTAAAGCTAAAATTTTTGTATTTTCAAAATCCACACTGTGGTGATTATTTAGACAATGTATGGCTAAAGAGCAATTTTTTTTAGCCTTATATCACATTTATGTGATGTTATTCTATGTTTTAAGTGTCGAGATGTTTGTCCTATGTACGTAGCAGGACAATCATTGCAATTAATTTTATTGAATAAATCACCAACCGTTTTTATGGATTTATATGCAAATCTTATACTACGTTCATTTTTTTAGGGAGTAACATTGAACTATTAAGAGTATTTTATAAGTACAATACATTTTTACAATTTACAATAGAAGAAGAAGATCATCCACATAAAACTTGACTGGTACATGAAACCTACCAGTTCAGGCAGATTTGTTAATTTCCTCTCCCATCATCCATTTAAAACGTATATCAATATAATAAATGGAATGAAGAGAAGAATATGTAATATTAGTCATCCTTGTTACAATTTGCAATTATTATATCAAATTTTTCGTAACAACTCTTATCCTTCAAAACTTTTAAATAAACTGATTTTTAGCACGTCTCAATTTGATAATGTAAATATGTTAATATCAAACAATTCTCTCATTAACAAATCCAATTCGACAGATCTTACTGTGAATTATGTTTCAATTCCGTACATCAAAAATATACTCCCAAAATTGTAAGCGTTTTTAAAAATGAACGTAGTATAAGATTTGCATATAAATCCATGAAAACGGTATAAAATTAAAGAAAATACCCTAAAGACCTTAAGTCCAAGGTAGTGTATAAAATTAATTGCAATGATTGTCTTGCTACGTACATAGGACAAACATCTAGAAATTTAAAACATAGAATATCAGCACATAAAAGTGATAATATATATATATATATATATATATATATATATATATATATATATATATGTCGGAGATAACGATATAGTTGATTTCTCAAGTGGCGAAGGTCTAAAGACTATATAGTTTGTATTATCGGAAATAGGATATTTGTGCTTTCGTACTTTTATTTACGATTATTATATTCTATTACAAATTTGCCAGCTAGGGACCGGGGGTGATTCATGAATAAATGATCACCCGGCGAGCTGTTGATTACGTGATAATCGGTGAGTCAGGTGTTTGTCATGAGAATCATATCGAGATGAACGAAGTCAGTTCTGTTCGAACCTCGAGCGAGGTAAGATCGTAGAGGGCTATCGCGTAATCGGGATTTCGCCACGGTTCCGAGTAGAATACCTTGCGTACCAATTTAGATTAATAATATCATATCGCTACGCCGATCGAACTTATGTTAGTTGGCACCCAAGATAAATTGATCATCAACATTATCTATTGTTCGTATAGTTTGAAACTCCAGTGGTAGATCATTATGGTGCCTTCGGTCAATTTAGTGTGATTATTATTTGTCGAATAAATGTTTAGCCCACATTTATTCCCTTTTGGATTAAAACCCCGACATCAGAAGTGGGATCAGTGCCCAGTATATCTACGCGATAACTAGTGAAGTAGTGCTGCGGAAGCAGTGGAGCTGCGGTTGACGAGTTTTAGTTGTGAAATTTTTGGTTCTGACGCGGCTGTGTGGTGTTTAGCTACTGTTCCTGTGGTGGAGGAAAGTCCATTACAGGGTGGCATGTTATTTTCTGTGGTAACTTGTGCTCTCGAGGGTTTGTCTTCACTGTGGCTAGTTCCAGTTATGTTTGGAGGAGTTATAACTTGGTCGTGGGTAAGAGGACTTTATATTTCGATTAACATCGCACGATAATCGTGTGGAATGCACATCACTTGCCAGTGGTGCTGTGACTGAGGATGCAATTTGATTTGGTACACTAAAACACATTGGTGAGTCCTTTCCATTTTTTTTTTTCGATTCTGGGTCCGAGTGCTCATTAATAAAAGAATCGCTAGCTTTAGGATTTTCGAGAAAAACTATTAATGCAGTTCTAACAATGTGAGTGAGTTTCAAACTGTTAATGTTGACAGTTTTATTTCGGAGATGGTCTTTTACTTTATTGAAGGTAATGCTATTTATGAAAAGAATAAAGATGATAATAGTAAAGGTCATCAAATTTGATTTTGGTAATTTTAATTTTATTAAAAAAAACATAAAGATACAATCATGATAAATTGAGAAAATGTCGGAGAGTTACATTCCTAGTGAGTCGGATGTCTGCAGAGCGGACAGTGACAACTACGATAGGAGTACACACGTTTCTCTGCTGTATTGGCAATATGATGAGTTTAGGTGCAAGATCGAACACTGATTTAACATGTGCCTATTGTGGTAGTGTGGTCTAAAGAAATTTAGATTTTGTTCAGTGTGAGATCGAACATGCATATAGTATTTCCATATTGGCCTAGTGTTGGCAATATGAGGTGTTGGGGTGCAAGTTCGTACACTGATTAACATGTGCCTATTTTGGTAGTGTTGTCTAAAGAAATTTAGATTTTGTTCAGTGTGAGATCGAACATGCGTATAGTATTTCCATATTGGCCTAGTTTTGGCAATATGAGGTGTTGAGGCACAAGATCGAACAATATTTTCACACATGCCCATTTTGACAGTGTGGTCTAAAAAACATTTAGATGCGGTTCAATGTGAGATCGAGCATGCTTGGAGTATTTCCATATTGGCCAAATGTTAGCGATATAACTTGAGAGTACTAGTCGTTCCGTAACAAAATGAATCCAAGGATTGTAACTGACACTTGTAATACTTGTAATTATAAAGTCAATTCGTTAAACACATTTCACTTCCTCCTGCTGTTGAATTAGATATTTGAATTGATGGATAAGTACGAGTACTTGTAATATTGAGTTTAATGTCATGGGAATGAAATTTTAGATACACCCGAGGACGTGTGTTAATCAGGATGGCCGTGTCGGAGATAACGAAATAGTTGGTTTCTCAAGTGGCGAAGGTCTAAAGACTATATAGTTTGTATTATCGGAAATAGGATATTTGTGCTTTCGTACTATTGTTTACCATTATTATATTCTATTACTAATTTGCCAGCTAGGGACCGGGGGTGATTCATGAATAAATAATCACCCAGCGAGCTGTTGATTTCGTGATAATCGGTGAGTCAGGTGTTTGTCATGAGAATCATGTCGAGATGAACGAAGTCAGTTCTGTTCGAACCTCGAGCGAGGTAAGATCGTAGAGGGCTATCGCGTAATCGGGATTTCGCCACTGTTCCGAGTAGAATACCTTGCGTACCAATTTAGATTAATAATATCATATCGCTACGCCGATCGAACTTATGTTAGTTGGCACCCAAGATAAATTGATCATCAACATTATCTATTGTTCGTATAGTTTGAAACCCCAGTGTTAGATCATTATGGTGCCTTTGGTCAATTTGGTGTGATTATTATTTGTCGAATAAATGTTTAGCCCACATTTATTCCCTTTTGGATCAAACCCGACATTCCTTCGTGGATTAAAACCCCGATATATATATATATATTTCTATGGTTTCTCATTTATATTTGTCATCAAAAATATTTTCAAATTTGGATCTAATGTCATGAAACTACAACCAAAAAACTGAAGTTACGTTGTTTAATTCTCTAGACATGCTAATTTTATTTTGTGAACCTCAACTTTAGTAAGTTCTCATTTAATTTCATTTATGGTACTTATAGTAACAACAATATTTGTAACTTTTTCAGTATTAGACTGACGAAGGAATAAAATAATTCAGAAAGCTCTCATATAAAAAAGAGTACACTGATTTAGTCTTTGGCTGCTACCCGTAATTCGTTTGCATACTAATAATTTTAACAGCCGTTACCATTACAATTAGATATATATATATATATATATATATATATATATATATATATATATATATATATATATATATCATTAAACAGGAAATGGACAGTTTAAAAACAGCTCTGAGACAAAACGGATTTACAGACCGAAATATACAAAGAGCCCTAAAGTTAAAACCGAGACAAACAGACGAGGAGCATGAGACACCAATAACCAAAGCTTATTTACCGTATGTCAAGGGGACCACGGACAGTATTGCAAGATTTCTACGGTGACACAATATCGATACTATTTTCAATACAGACAGAAAAATAAGCACGGTGTTGAGGACTCCGAAGACGACGATCCCTTTAGAACAACAGGGAGTGTACGAGATTCCATGTGCAGACTGTCATAAAACCTATGTGGGGCAAACTAATAGAAGAATTCAAGCTAGACGTGATGAACACCAGAACGCTGTAAGAAAGCAGGAAGAAACATCCATTGCGGAACACGCCACCACGATGTCACACCGAATAGACTTTGAGAACACCAGAGTACTGGCAAATATAGAACACCCGAAATCAAGACACGTAAGAGAGGCAATTGAAATAGCGAAGAGGCCTCACAGTCTAAATGCACGCAATGAAATTCAGAATTTATCAAATTGTTGGAAAATTCTATTAAATACTGTACCGACCCGGACCCGTCCAATAACAACTCAACCGGAAATAACAAATCAACAGGCGGGAGGCGTGCCGACTGAGCGCCAAGGGCCAATCACACGCAGCCGTTCACGGTGCCAACCAATAGGCGCCGAGTCGCGACTATATAACAGCGCGAGCGCTTCTGAAAATCTTAGCATTCGAGTAACTAGAAGCGAAAGCAGAAGGCTACGAGAATTATGCGAACCGACCTGAAGAGGGCAGATGTGACTCTGCCGAAACGTCATTTAACCATCGATCCCGGCAGGGATCAGTTATCAACTACGCGGATGAATTCCCGGAAATACAATCGATCCAGAGCCTGAAACACCTTTGGCACAAAGAGCGGACGAGACTCAAAAACTACAACAAGAACAGCAACCAACGCTGACCTGCTTGAGAAGATCCAAGCAGAAATGGAAGGAGCTCTTAGAGAGTATAGTGGAACAGATCCACTGACTAGACCAGCTCTTCCCAAACTAAGATCATCTAAGAAACTGGGTATCGTCTTGCAGACCATGAACAAATTTATCTTGCCAAACTATGTTTTAGGTGCTAATACGTTAGAGTCGCTACACAGAATCATCTACTGTGCTGCAATTTCCATCTGCAGAACAATTGGGGTCGCAAGACCAAAGCAAGACCCTTCCCAATTTAGACAAACACCTCGAATACCACCTTGGCAAAGAAGGCTAGAAGGGAAAATTAATTCTCTTCGAAATGACATTGGAAGACTGACCGAGTACCAACGAGGGGTCAGGAACAACAGAATAGAAATACTTGTCAAGACTATCATGGACAATAATAACCGAATACACTCTCAGTGCGATGGAGAAAACATCACATCTCAGCAGTGTCTGGACAGTCTACGACAAAAGTTTTCCGGATACACAAGTCCAGTAACCAACGGAAACTAGACAACGCACTATTCCGAAAATCAGAAAAAGGGTTTTATAAAAAACTCAACATCAATAATAATGAAACCCCTAGTTATCCCAGTAAAACGGCTATCGAGCAGTTCTGGAAAACACAACAGTTCCCCATAACTCCAGCGCGAGCTGGATTAATGAGGAGGAGGCTGCATTTCAGAATTGTGATAAGATGCAACACCAACCATTTACAACGGAAGACCCGTCCAACATAATGAAACACCTCCATAACTGGAAAGCACCAAGACCAAATGGTGTGCAAAATTACTGGATAAAGAAACTTTACGCCACCCATGAGAAATTAACACTACTCATTAATGACATAATTATCCATCCACACAAGATGCCTAGCTTCCTTACGCATGGTGCTACATACCTCTTACCAAAGGATAAGTTATGTACACAGGACCCAGCAAAGTACCGACCAATCACTTGCCTCCCAACCTTATACAAACTTATAACGTCGTGCATTAATCATCGCCTTTTCAGACTTGTGAGCTGAACAACATAATTACCGAACAACAAAAGGGATGCGCGAAAAACTCGTTGTAGTGCAAAGAACAACTATTAATTGATTCCGTTGTCTGCAGTCAAGCCCACGCCAAACGACGAAATCTCTACACGGCATATGTGGACTACAATTCAGTTCCACATGATTGGCTCATTCAGGTGCTGAAACTCTATAAAGTAAATAATCGTATTGTTAACTTTTTAGAACATGTCATGACTACTTGGCAAACCAAATCTTTCTGAATGAAGCCGACTGTTCGATACAAACTGACTCTATCCCAATCAGAGGGGGTATAGTCCAGGAAGACTCTCACACAAACTGAACTCGACTAACTTTGGATTCAGTCTCAAGCACAACAAGGTACAAGCATTGAAGATAAACCATTTGTTATACATGGACGACTTAAAGTTGATGCCAGCTACGAAACAACTGCTGCATGATATGCTTAAAATAGTAGAAGGGTTCTCAAGTGACATCCATATGCAATTTGGCCTGGACAAATGCCGAATTATTAATATAGTTAAAGGCAAAATGCAGCAGGGGCCCTACGAAATGGGAGATGGCACCTCAATTGAATCCATGGAGGAAGGCCATACTTATAAATACCTTAGAATAAAGCAGGCTCAACGAATTGATCACACCACCATGAAAAAGGACCTAACAACAGAGTTTTATAGAAGGGTAAGACGACTGCTGAAGACCAAAATTAACAGTAAAAATTTGTTTCAGGCTATTAACACCTTCGCGTGTTCAGTGCTTAGTTACTCTTTCGGTATAGTTAACTGATGCAAGACCGACATTGAACAATTACAATGGAAAGTTCGAGTACCACTAACAAAAGCTCAAAGGAGGAAGAGGACTGGCAGATATAGGCAAGTTATGTCATCAACAAATTTCTAATGTAATCATTTCCAGAAACTAGCAGAATTTTCTGATCTACACAGAGTCATAAGTTAGGTTGATGACTCAATACCTCTGCGACTGACAGAACAATAAGTTCAAGTATACCACCAGACAACTGATCAGAAGCTGCTCAAATGGAAAGAGAAGCCCTTTCATGGAAGACATATAAAAGACGTCAACCTAGATTATGTCGACAGTTCAGCGTCGAGTTACTGGTTGATCTCTGGTCATATGTTTCCTGAAACGGAAGGCTTTATATTGGCAATTCAAGATCAAGTAATTCCAACTAAGAACTATCTAAAGTACATCGTTAAAGACCCTTCCATCAATGACAGATATGATTGCCAAACATCTGCATCTATCCAGCATATCACAGGAGGTTGCCAAGCGTTCGCTGCAACGGAATACAAAGAACGACACGACGGAACTAGCACTGAAACTTGAACTATCACAGTGGGTTAGATTACCATACTATAAATACAAACCAGAATCTGTTTTGGAAAATAACAACTACAAGCTGTACTGGGACCGCACGATACTGACTGATCGGACTGTTGCTCCCAATAGACCAGATACAGTTTTGGTTGATAAAGTCGCTCGGAAAACAACTTTAATTGACATAGCAATTCCTAACAACAATAATATAAATATAAAACAGGCTGAGAAAATAACCAAATATAGGGATTTGGAATTTCAAATAAAGACTCAGTGGGACATGAACGACACACGAACTGCACCAATTGTTATGTCAATGTCAGGACTAGCCCCAAAACATCTATTAAACAATTTAAAATACCTCGGTCTGGGCGAACATCTTTACCAACAAATGCAAAAAGCCGTCCTTTTAGGAAAAGCTATACAAGTGGGTTTAAATATATTATAAAGGAATGTTATCATGATCTACAAGCTGTTTCATATACCAGATAGATGAAATATATGGTGGATTAGAACTCTAAGTATACAAGGTGGTGAAAAAATGTTATATTGGGTGCGCCATAAGTAGTTGCATATACAAGGTTGTAGAAATTAGTGTAGAGTAGAATATTTATACAGTGTGGGTATAAAACGTTAGAAACACTTTGTTAAATAGGGTACAGAATGAGCTGTTGCAAATATAGGGAGGAGTAGAGTTAAGTAGTTTAAATTTAAAAATTGTTGCATAGGGTGCCCCATAAGCAGTTGCAGTTTTGGTGAAATCTACTCAAACTGGGTAGCCGATAAGTAGTTGAACATACAAGGTGGTTGAAATAGAGGGTAGAGTAGAATTATACAGTGTGATTAAAACACGTTAGAAAAAGTTGCAGATAGGGGGTGGTTAACATATAAGGTGGAGAAAAATTATATTTTCCAGGATGGTTAAAAAATATCTCAAAAATGGTTATTTAGCGTAGTCTATAAGCAGCTGCATACATAAAATAGTTGAAATATATGTGGATCAGAGTTATAGTTAAGTGTTTAAAAAATGTTATATTTGGGGGCCCCTAAGCAGATGCATATACAGTGTAGTTTAAATATTTTGTAAAATAAAATTATGGTTATACAGAATGGTTCAAAAAATGATAGACAAATAAGTTATAATGAGTGACTAATTGGCAGCACTATATGCGAGAGAGTTGAAATATAGATGGAAGTGGAGTTACAGCTATAGAATGCAGTTCGTAAAAATATTTAATAAAATTCATTTCATCAACATTTGCGGTTTGGGTGACATATGGCCGGTTAAAATTATAGTTTATGAAGTGCCTCAAAAATTATCAGAAATAATTGTTGTATAGCGCATAGGGTGGAGTAGAAATATAGTTAGGTAAATAAAAAATGTTATATTGGGTGACAAATAAACATATATAATATACAGGATCGTTGCACTATAGGTTGAAGTAGAGTTACAGTTATACAAGGTGGTTCCAAAAAATGTTGAATAAAATTGTTATAATGTGGCCCACAAGCAAATGCAGTTTGTGCGAAATGTATTCGGGGTTGGTAGATTTATACTTATGTTAGGTGGTTCAACAAAGTTAGAAAAAATTGTTATATTGGATAGCCCACAATGTTTCAGAAGTTATTTCTTTTTGCAAAGAATTCTACATTCCAGGTGAAACCGCAGGTAACGGCTAGTAACTAATAAAATAATGAGGACCAAAAAAGTACATAGGAAAATTGAAAGTTTAGAATCAGTAATAATAAAATTAACAAGCAAGACTCTGTAACAGAACCGACTTAGAGGATGAAAAAATGTAAAAAAATATGAACCAGCAAAATAGTTTGAGATTGAGTAAGTTCCATCAGCTGTTCACATTGGTTGCTGAATTAGGTCGAATTAGCACCTTGATATTCTCCTTCCTTAAGTATCATATAGTATATGAAAATATATTTATATAGAGGATAATATTTACAGCTTGCTTCAAATTCTTGAAATAAAATCAAAATGAAATGTTAATTACAGTGAAAACATACTTTGAAATGTTTAATGTTGTTAATAGATACTTAATTCCACTAACTTTAAGGATTAAATTATTTTCAAAATTTCTTAAAAGTTTGATAATAAAGATATTGAATATCAATACTATATTTGTCGAAATATATAAACCGTACACTGATTATCAGAAAACGAAAACTACAATTTGTAGATATAACTATGTACTCACTTTGACATCGCCTCTAGAATCAAAACCATCTAACTGATTGAGGAGTTCCAACATTGTCCTTTGAATTTCTCGTTCCCCACCAGAATTGGAATCGTACCGCTTTGTCCCTACAGCATCGATTTCATCAATAAATACTATAGAAGGAGCATGTTCTTCTGCTACCCTGAACAGTTCTCTTACTAGTTTGGGACCATCTCCCTGGATTATAAGGAAAAAAGATTAGGCTTATTTTAAGAAGGAAGGAATCAAAACTTACTAAATATTTTTGAATTAATTCGGATCCTACAACTCTCAAAAATGTCGCTGAAGTTTGATTCGCTACGGCCTTTGCCAGTAAAGTTTTCCCCGTACCTGGTGGACCATACAAGATAACACCCTTTGGAGGTTTGATACCCATTTCTTCATAATACTCAGGATGGGTTAATGGAAGTTCAACAGATTCTTTTATTTCTTGAATTTGAGTATCTAACCTAAAATAAAATTGTATATAAAATATTTTAAGAGAAACAGGAATTTAGAAATGAAACTTCTTCCGTATTAGAACTGCACTTTCGTAACGTGTTAAAATCATTTGCAATACTTTGTAAAATATTTTTTTCAGAATGCCTTTTTTTCTACTGTGTATCTAAATACACACAGAAACAGAAACACTATATGGAATATTCCGTTTTCTCTTTTGAATTTTGGCTGACTTTTATTAACTAAACAAAGAAAAACACTGACAAAACTCTCATTGACAAACAAGGTTTGCAATTGATACTGATAAAAATTCGTAGTAACCGGTCCAGTATTCCATACTAAACTGCGGTGTCCCAGCGGGTGGTTTTAGTAAGAATCTTACATCATGTTGTCACGATGAGAAGAAAAAAATGTGATCGAACGCGATATTCGATGAAAGGAATCTAAGAGAAAAAAGAATGAACACTACAATCGATGATGACCATGTAAGGATAGATACATGTTTTGAAAAGGGACAATGTTGCAAACCAGTTTCACCAGCAACGGTTTTGCAACAGTGGCAGTGTATGGCGACAGGAAGCGGCACACGAAGCAAATCAAAAGAGATTAGTTTGCCATAAAGTCGAAATCGGTTACACCAATCACTTCCCCTGGTCGCAGTTGCTTCCCTTTTAAATTGCTCTTCAGTTTGCGTAGATAGGTTATGTATATTATTTTCGATATACTTTTTACTTAAAATCATTTAATTTTTATTATTATTAATCGATTCTGTAATTAAAAATTATACAAATTATAATTCACTGAATCAATATAATTGCAAGTATATATGAATTCCATGAAATGATGTTGATGTTGAGGCTATGAAAGTAGCTGGAACAAATCCCTACAGGCTCTAGAGTAAGACTGTTTAATAAATGACCAAGTGAAACATATGTCCAACTCAACCGTATAGCGCAGAAATTATTCTATAACATACGAAAGAAAACATAACATATCTTAAAAACTACCGCCCCATTAGTCCGCCTTCGAACATTTACAAATTATAAAGTTCTAACAAATGTCTAGAAAATTAATTTTCAAAAAATTGGAACAAATGAACATCTGCTGGTAATAAAAAAATGTGATAGAAAAGTGTACTGAATGCAACAAACCTTTGGTACTGAAATTTTTGGATTATGCAAAGGCTTTGGATAGTGTAAGCTAGTGATGTGCCGATTCGATTATTTCAGTAATCGATTAATCGATTATAGATATAATAGTAATCGATCTATACTGGATTATTAATCGATTAAAGTCTACTATGATTTATGTAGGTAGTTCTTTCTCGTTTTGGTGCAAAATGACAAGATATTTTTAAGAAACTAGCTAAAACGACGTCTTACATCAGAATTCCCACTAAATAAACAGTTCTTCATAAAAATAAACAACTAATGAAACTGAGATTTATTACAAGTAGGTTTACATTAATATAAAGTTAAAAACATGAAGTAATGTAATTAAAATACAATTTAGCATAATTTTATCACGTGCGTCCACCTCAAAAGAAAATCCTAGATCCGTCCATGAGCCTTGGCAGCTATTGTCAGTGCACCGCTGGCTGGCTGTCGCATATTCGTAGGTCTAATGCAATATTTACTATTATTTTAAATCAATTTCTCGGCATTATAGTCAAAATCCAAGAGTGACCAATTGAAGTGGAATTTATGAACTTTCAAAATATCTTTAGTATATCCCGATCAGACGAGTCTCGTTAATACGATGGGATGTGCAAAATATTTATCTAAATTACTAAAATTTCAATTCTTCAAAAACTACTTATTCAATAGTATCCATCATGAGCCCATATAAACGTAACGTTATAAACTATCGTTTTGACGATGATTAATAACCCAGTGTTAGTTACCAGAAAGTTATAAAATTTTGAAAAAAAAAACACTTTTGACCAGGTTTACTAATTTTCTCGATGAAAAATGATCCAATCAATCTGATTCTCTACAATTTTTCTGTGAACGGCATTAAGATACCTTCATTACTTTTCATTATATAAGCAGAAAACAAAAGAAATTCGTATTTTTGCTGTTTTTATTATTTAAATAGTTTACTTCAAGTTTGTTGTTAAAAGCAATTATTGTCTATAAACTTACTGACGTGATGTTATAAACGAAAAATGAGTACAGTTTTTTTCTATAAACTGGTGTAAATTTGAATTACGAAATATTATAGAATATCATTTGAATTAGCTACTGGCATCAAACAACGAACCTAATGGGCAGATTCATACTGTTCATAGATAATATCAACGTATTCGCCTTTTTGTAATGACAGGGTTGCCATGCTAAACCAAGATCAACAAAAAAAAACAAAGAAATCGGCAGCATATTATAATATTTTGATAATCAATTATTATCGATTATTCAAATTGTAATCGATTGCGGTCGATTATTTTAATAATCGATTATTGTTAATCGATTTCGCGTTGATTAACGATATACAACCATGACCAAACATATATATTGGAACACCACAAGTATTAGATAGGACGACAGACAAGCCAAAAAGTTCCCCATACAACGTGGCGTTTGACACGACGTTACCCATATCACCACGTAAGTTTACCACACTATTGGAATATATATGCCAGAGCAAAAAGTAATGGTAAAGGGAGAACTTCTTAATCATCTTCGATTTGTGGATGATATAGTGTTGATAGCGGACCGAATAGACGAAGCTAAAAAATTATTAAATTGGCGTCACCACTGCTCTTTGGAAGTAGGACTAATAACAAATATGTGTAAAGCAAAAATTTGTGACAAATCTAATACTTAGCGATAACATAAATGTAGCCACAACAGTCATCGCACAGCCTACGGCGTACAAATACCTGCGATACAAAATTGGTCTTGAAAGCGAGAAAGAACAAAACATTCAAATTAAACAGATTGGCCTAGGTAGCTTTTACCAAACTTATTTATGTTTTTAAATCAGATATCCCAATAAGCCTCAAAAGGAAATCATGCTTACTGCCATTTGTTACCTGTAGAGCAGAGACACTTACAACAAAACTCGCATAAAACAAAGTGCAACGTAACTCGTCATCAAGGCCGTAGCCAGAAAATTTTTTCGGGGTGGGTTGGACAATATTTTCGGGGGGGGGGGGGTTGGATACTATTTTTGATTGGTGGTGGACTGATTGGTACTGCAAAATCTGTATTTGTATTGATATATATCCAGGATATATAAAAATGTATAAATATAAAATTTATTCTCATGAAACAGATGATTATTTGGTTAAAATTGAATCTTGAAAATTTCGGGGGGCGGGGGGTTTGAACCCCCAGACCCTCCCCCCGCTGGCTACGGCCTTGCTCGTCATATTGGGCATCTCTCTTTTAGACAGCAAATTCCAAATCGAGAAATTCGACACCGAACAAGAGCGTCGGACACAATATAGAACCCTCAAGATGAACTGGGCACGGCATGTCGACTGACTGACGGGCAACAGGTGGACTAGGCCAATACTAGAGTGGAGGCCGAAACAAGAAGTTTACCGAAATCGAGGCCGTCGACCAACAAGATGACTCGACGATTTAAAACGCTGTCAGTGGATGCAATCAACTCAAGATCGAGCTACATGGAGAAAGTAGAGAGAGACCTACGTACAGCAGTGGGCATGAGATGGTTCCTCGATGATGATGATAAATAAGGATGATGAAGACCTAAACTTGAAATTCCTTTGAACAGTTATGAAGACGTACGATGAACTCTATAATTAGACTTCTTGGACATTCTCTAAAAAGTTATTAACTTTCTATGTGTGAGAGAGTTCTTTTTCTACTGCTAATAGTCAGGATTTTGCAATGGTCAGTGGGACCCTGGTGTAGTAATAACAAATAAAAATGAACAAAACTACTTGGCTTGAATAGGGCACAACATAAGAGATCCGAAATAAATAAATAAGTTAACAATATTCACACATAAACCTAAATGACTAATGTCTAACCAGAAGCATAATGAAATTTATAATCTGCACATTTTAACTGCCTTTGTATTGAACAGTATAAACAACTTCAGTTTATCCTTACCCTCCTATATCAGCATATGTTTCTTGCGGTGCCTTCTCCAATTTCATTACTGTAACCATTGGGTCTGTGTCATCTCCAAGAACTCCTACTACTGCATGAACTTTATGATTCAACAGTACCGAACATCCTGGCTCTAGTTGGTCCTTATCAACAAAGGACAAAATGCTTACATAGTGTTCGCTACCGACTGAAGTTGAGACAATAGCATGGTTGTCATCTATAATTTCTTCTAAAGTACCAACAGACATTGGGGTGCCTATTTAAAAAAAATGTATTATATGCACGTATTGTGATCCATTAAGCATCTCTAATGACTATGTGTGATAGGGCGTCCACTTTGTATCCGATTTTCCTGTTTGGACGCTCTATTTTTAAATTTTATTTTTTTATATTTATAAGTACTCTTTTAATTATATTTACCACATTGTGTTTTATAAATTTTATAATGATAAGACAATGTAATTATTTTTTATGCAATAATTTTCTTAATTTATTGTAATGTTTTTATTTTCACACTTGGTTTCAGTTCAGTTCTTGTATTTATTTAAAAACACAGTCCAACTCACTATAATTTATTTTCACTACTTTAATTTATACTCAAAGAACTATTTACAATTTATCTTTGCTATACGACAGTCGAATACTGAATGAATGCTTCTGTCAGCTCTCCGTATTTATATAGGGTGTAAACCGTTTGAGTGCAAAGATTTTGAAGATCAATACTTCGGCTCAAAACAAATCAAAAAGCTGTAACATTTTCAGAAATATACTATAGTTTTTTAGGTAGCCTTTATTACAGTAAATCTCTAGACTATTTCCAGCTTCAAAATGGTTGTATTGCTAAATATGTAACTACTCAATAGCTTATATACCTTTAATAACTGCATTAACAAAGAAAATTATTATTTAAACTTTATTTATTATTTATTTATTATTATTATTATAAACTTTAAATATTGGATTCGCCGAAATATCGAATGAATGCCGCTTCCACGAATTACAGGATGCATTCCCGTCACATTGTCCCCTCCTTAAGACCACTTCGTCCCAGAATGTCCCAGAATCCTTCCTGGTGTAGCGATATTTGCAGGCCTCTCCATTTCTACAACGGGAACTTTGGTGGAAGTAATAGTAAACGGTCTTAGAATCTGGCTTGCGATTATTGAGACATACAAGGATTTCGAGGCCTCTCAATCGAAAAATAGTTTCCATTATACTTCTCACCACCCTCCAATTCAGCCCATCCAACCCACATCACAGTCCTCAATACTACCAGAGGCTTCCAAGATCGCTATATGTTGGCTTGCCTTGCGAGAACGTTTTTGTTACCAAATAGAAGATATCTCTCGTACCCATTGGTTGTTTATCTTCGAGATGAAGGACCTTCCCGACCACTAGGTCTTGGTCCCTTAGCTTCCGGAATTGGCAGTATTTCTTGGCAAACAGCTTGGCTATTCCTCTGGACATACGGAGATCTCGAGCTACACAATGAGCCAGGGCATATTCTGCGGGCACCTCAACAGGTCTTGGGGTCCCTCTCTGGTCACGTCGTGTTGCAATTTCTGCCCATCAGAATACAGTGCCATAAACTGTTCGAAGCTCATCCCGTCATAGGGTGGTTGGATGCTGCGAACTTGCGATTGGTCAACATCGCCGTCATGACTTCCGGCATAAGGGGCTAACCTGTTGAAATGTACCACCTTTGGTTTTCCTCGAGGTAGCTTCATTATTCTGTAGACAACATGTTGATCTCCTTTACAATTTGATAAAGCCCCTCCCAAGATCTTTGTAGCTTGGGCGAATATCCCCGACGACGTTGCGGGTTATACAACCAAACGAGATCATCAACTTGGAATTCCCCGCCCTCGGCTCTGATGTCATAGGCTTCCTTCATCCGGACACTGGCTTTCGCGATATTTAACCGGACTCGTTGGTGGTTGTGGTTCATCTTTTGACGTAACTGGCTGACATAGTATTCTCCTGCGGTCTCATCTCCTGCGGGACATCCAACCTTCAAATAGCATGGTAGTCGTAATTCTCGTCCCATAATAACACGGCCCGTGGTCTAACCCGTGGGCTCGTGCACAGACGAACGAAATGCCATTAGAAACCAATGAAGATACTGGTCCGAATCTCTTTGATGGTCAGAGACTACCTTTAACAAATGGCGGTTAATAGTTCTATTCATCCGTTCTACCATCCCATCGGATTGAGGGTGTAATGCTGTTGTCTAAGTTTTATTGATCTTCAATAGTTTGTAGACATCTGGGTGCAACTCCAATGGAACACCAAAACGGCTGATCCATTCCTTGACACGGACATCAGCAACGGTCAAGGCTTCTCGATCCGGCAAGGTATAAGCTTCTGCTCATTTACTGAAAAAGTTCATCACCACCACAATGTACTTATTTCTGGAGTCAGATTCAAGGAAATAGATCGGCAACATCAATAGCTGGCTACTCTTTCTGAATGGACTGCCTACGTTATATTGCTTCATGGGAGCTTTTGGTCGCTTCTGGGGCTAATTATTTGCTGCACAAACCGTACCTTTACGGCACCAATCCTCGACATCTGCTTGGCAGTTTACCCAATAGAAGCGCTCTCGTAACTTCCCCATGGTTTTCGTCACTCCCAGATGTCCTCCGGCTGTACTGTCATGTAGTTCTCGCAAAACCACCGATCTCCTATTTCTGGGGATTACAATTTGTTTTCTGTTTTTGCCCTCCTCTGGAGTTTCCAGTACGCACTTCAGAAATTCGTTCTCTAGGATGAGGGAGTTCCACTGAGCCCAGTATGACTTTATGGTTGGAGGTTTGCGGTCTTCTTCCTTCCACCGGATAATTTCTTTCAATTCCGGATCCAATTTCTGGTCTTTTTGGATCTCCTCAGGCTGCCAATGGTCTACAGAGAACAGCCCCTTTTTCTACAGCTCGGTGACAATGTTTGCAATCATCAGGGCATGGTCTCCTTGATAAGGCATCAGCATTCTTATGGCTTGTTGCAGCTCGATGTCCAGTCTCGAAGTCGAATTCTTGCAACCGCTCAATCCATCTGGCCACTTGTCCTTCGGGGTTTTTAAACTGAAAGAGCCACTTCAGTGCTGCGTGATCAGTCCTCAGGAGGAATATTTTACTACAGAGGTACTTGTAGAAAAGTTCTACCTCCTTTAACACATCCAAGACTTCTCTGCAAGTAAAGCAGTAATTCCATTCTGGCTTGCTCAAGGTCTTGCTGAAATATCCGACGACTTTCTCCTGGCCGTCTTGGATCTGCGAAAGCACAGTACCAATTCCGACATTACTTGCGTCTGTATCCAAGATGAAGTTCCGATCTGGCAAAGGATAACGTCAAATAGGGGCACTGGTCAATGCATTGTTCAGGGTCTCGAATGATAGCTGGCATTCTTCGTCCCATTGTCACTGCACTTTCCCTTCTGTGAGTTTAGTGAGTGGCTTGGCGATATTGGCAAATCCTGCTCCATGCTGACGATAGTATGTGCATAACCCCAGGATAGTGGATATCTTTAAATATCGGCATTCTTGGTCGGCTTTGATTTTCTGTTTGTCCATAGCTACTCCCTGTACAGAAACCATAAATCCCAGATATTGGGCTTAACTTTAGTCAGGAACTTCGAAGTCTCCAAAATCCCTCCTCCGGGTTCTTCAAGTGGTCTTCAAACGATTTTCCAACCACGATAATGTCGTCAAGATACATCAGGCATGTTTTCCATGAAAGCATTTTTGATACTGTTTCTATCAATCTTTCAAACTTTGCTGGAGCATTATACAAACCAAACGGCATCACCGTGAATTGGTAAACTCCTGAGCCAATGGTAAAAGCAGTATTTTCGCGGTCTTCTTTCGCTAGTTCTATCTGCCAATAACTGCTCAAGTCCTGGGTAGAAAACATCTTCGATCCAGCCAACGTATCTAAGGTATCATCTATTCTTGGAAGAGGGTAGCTGTCCTTCTTTGTAGCGTGGTTTAGTTGCCAATAGCCCACGTAAAATCGATTAGAACCATCTTTCTTTTTAACCAAGACAACTGGAGAAGCCTAAGGGCTATTGGATGGTTCAATAACACCTTCTTCTTCTTCGATTTCATGGACTATCCTGTCGGCTTCTGCTCTTTTAGCTAGGGGTAGTCTACCCGTCGAATGCCGAATACGCTGAGCATCCCCGGTATTAATTTTATGTTTCAGTCCGTTCTCTCCTTTCCCTAATTCGAAGATATCCTGATAGTTTCCCTCAATGTTGCTCTCTGGACTGGTTTTAAAGTCCTGGATGAATCTGTAATGAGTCTTTCCAGTTCCTCAGATAGTTTACCTGGTGCTATTTCGGCATGCTGTGTGCTTCTGACTACAGAGGAAACGTTGCACAGGTTTAGCTTTCAGGCTATGGAACGATTGTATTTCGACTAAATAGTTCGCGCCCCACTTCGCTCTTTATTCTATCCAGTTGTTCAGGCGAAATAACGCCATTTCTCAAGATGACACGATATTGATCTGAGATTCTCTGTTCAGTAACTTGAAGCTCTGGGTACTCTCGACAGAACTCTTGATGGAGTATTTGGCGATTTTGTCCTGGCCAAGGTTCGTAATTCTGTTAAACGTGCCCATTATAAATTCATTCATGGCGCCAGTCCATTTCATGTGCTGTCTTTTCAGTCCCGCTTGAGTGAGCGCTGGCTGTTGATCCTGCGCAACACTTTCTGCGGGTGGAGTTCTCGTTCTCGTTTGACTCCGTTGGTGATGGTAACGTTGATGTTGTGACTATATTGGTGAGTGTTGTTGTGGTTCTTTTGGCTCTTGGGCTGTAGCTCTTTGGGCGGCAGGGGCACGCCTCCTCAGCACCCTGCCACCGACGTCATGCATGCTGTCATGTCCGTGTCTTAGCTCCATTTTCATGGGTGGTGTCACCAATTGACCCTGGTGACCCAGGTAACTCGGACCCGTGGGGTTGTCACTTCCCAGATGAAATGATTTAAATCAGACCATCCCGTGTGGGTTGTGGAGAAGGAAGGAAAGCTAGGTAGTAGGTCAGCGGACAGCTGCTCCTTTAGTCACCTTATACGACAGGCGGTGGATACCGTGGTGCTATTCTAACCCGGCCACCACACGGGCTAATGTATATATTATTGATAGAATTATTTTCAGTCAAATAATCTTATCAAAATGAAAATTAATCTATTGAAAGGAATGAAAAGTGAATATGTAAGATTTGCCATCCAACATTAAGATACAAAATTTAAAAATTTTATTCAAACTCTTTCTCGAAAATTCTTACCCTCATTACTTATAAAACAAAATAATTTTTAGCACTCCATTCGATTTTGATTCTAATGAACTTACAAATATCAACAATATTAATAATAACCCCACACCTAAATTTGCTTCTATACTTTATATTAAAGACATTTCATCTAAAATAATTAACATATTTAAGAAACATCCTAGTATATCAATATATCTATTAAAACTGTCAATAGTTTGTTTAGCGAGATTAAAGACAGAACTCCAGTCAAATTAAAATCTAATGTTGTTTATCACACAAGAACTGTCCAACGTCTTATGTTGGACAAACTTCTAGAATTTTAAAGGATAGAATTGTCTCACATAAAAGCGATATTAGCTCGGCAAAGAAGTTGTGCCTTGACCACTCATTGCATATCCAATGATCATATAGCAGACTTTGACAAAGCTCAGGTATTGATTAATGAGAGGAATTGTTTTAAACGTAATTTTCTAGAAATGGTTTGTATTAACAATCAGTCCAATTGTATAAACACAAAAACAAATATTTCGAATTTTAATGTTATTTATTCTAATTTGTTAGCGATGGATGATAGAATATCTCGAGGAATTAATCATTAAATTAAATATCTATTTTCTAAAGAAATATTTTTGAAATATCCTATAAAAAATTTATATTATTTGGCAATTTCATTCAACTTACACCATTGTCATGATATTTTGAAGTAATCTATATGTCTCTTTGACTTCAATTTAAATTTTCTCTCATCCATATCAACCTTTTTTGTACATTTGAGTAGAGGATTCTTTTATACTGTTTTATATTGGATTGCTTTATATTTAACCTCAAGTTTTGTAAGTATTTTTATCATATTTTGTAAAACATATAATAATTTAACCAAAACATTCTAGTATTGAACTGATGAAGAAGAGAAACTCTTCGAAAGCTCTTCATTAAAGAACAAGGAATTAACGCGTAGTTTTAATTCGCCCACCTTCAAGCTGAATCCCGTTAATTATTCAACCTATATCGAACAACCAGCCGTTATTCCTGCGTGTATATATATATATATATATATATATATATATATATATATATATATATATATATATATATATATTTTTTAAGTTTTCGCGGGAACTAAATGTTTTAGGTGGTTTCCGGGAATTCATCCGCGTAGTTGATAACTGATCCCTGTCGGGATCGATGGTAAAATGACGACGTTTCGGCAGAGTCACATCTGTCCTCTTCAGGTCGGTTCGCATAATTCTCGTAGCCTTCTGCTTTCGCTTCTAGTTAGTATTCGAGTACAAACAAACAAATAATTGTTAATACTCCAAATTATTTGGTAAATAATTTTATACTCCTTTAATTTTAATTTCACTAAATTAGCCATAGTAATTTTTGAAGCTTCTTGTATGTCCAACTTAGACTTAATAGCGAAGAGGCTCACAGTCTAAACGCCCGCAATGAAATTCAGAACTTATCGAATTGTTGGAAAATTCTATTAAACACCGGCCCGGATCTGTCCAATAACTCAACCAGAGATAATAAATCAGCAGGCGGGAGGCGTGCCCAATGAGCGCCAAGGGCCAATCACACGCAGCCGTTCACGGTGCCAACCGATAGGCGCCGAGCCGAGACTTTATAACAGCGCGAGCGCTTCTGAAAATCTTAGTATTCGAGTAACTAGAAGCGAAAGCAGAAGGCTACGAGAATTATGCGAACCGACCTGAAGAGGGCAGATCTGACTCTGACGAAACGTCGTCATTTAACCATCGATCCCGGCAGGGATCAATTAGCAATTACGCAGATGAATTCCCGGAAACCACTTAAAACATTTGGGGCCCGCGGGCCTAAAAACAAATATATATATATATATAAAGGTTGAAATTTTGGGCAAAGTAGAATTATAGTTACAGAAGTTAGTTGAAAGTTTTTAGAAACAAAAGTGTTTGTAGAATGGACAAAAGCGATCACATATACAGGGTAGTTAGAATATGGAATCAAGTGGAATTGTAGCATGATTAAAAAAATGTTCAAAAAAATGTTTGAATGGGTTTTTCATAAGAAGTTGCATATATAGGGTGGTTGAAATATAGAGGGGAGTAGAATTGTAGTAACAACATGTAAATAAAAAATGTAAGAAAAAAATATTATGTTAGGGAGTTTAAATTAGTTTACATAGCAAATGCCCGATTATTTGGCTATATATATGTTTAAGATAAAACCTTGAATTTACAAGTGAAGCTCGGTCACCCAGGGACTTATATAAAAAAAAGGAAAAAGAAGTTCAATTTCATTCCTATATAGACATGGTTGAATTTCAATCACAAGCAATACTAGTAAATATTCTATGATTATAGCAATTTAAAATAGCTACATTCTCCAAGATATATAAACAATTTCAGTACCAACTAATACATGGCTATAAACAACAACATTAAGAATAACATCTACAAGCACAAGAAATGCAGATTTTAAGGAGGGAAAAGGGTTACTTCAGAGCTGAGAAATGAAGAAATTAGAAACAAATTGAATATCAATGATTAAAAGAAAGAATATTTAACCAAGGCCACCTACCAGTTCACAAATACAATTATTAACAAAGGTGAATAACTATAGGTAAGTCCAGGATATGATGGATAATGTAAAAGACAATATGTCCAGTACTTGAAGAGAATAAGTAGTATTACTTAATCTTAATTTAAAATACATAGTTTACCTCTAAGATCATCAACTTTCGACCTCTCTTCCTCATTCTTTTCTTCTTGAGGCTTCAGTCTTTCTTGATTACGAATGAACTCTTCTTCCATTAGCAGATAATCTTTAATTCGTTCAAGTTTAAGTAATTTCAACCGACATCTTGTGTGAGGAGTCACAGCCGGTAATTTTAAAGCCGTATCAGGCCCTTTCGTGCGACGTTTCTTTTTACCAACTCTCGTTGGAATTGGGGGCTCATATTTTTTCTTTTTATCTTTTTCTTCTTTCTTGTCACCACCACCTGGTCCCGATTGACTCTGACCCTTAAAGACATAATTATTGTTTTACAGTATTAGAATGAAATGTTTGATTAATAATTCTTACCATTTTAATAGTTAATAGACCGTACTTTTTAATATACTATTAACAATAAAATAAAAATAACAAGTCACGAAGTGAGAAGTCACTTGCACAGATCATACGTCACTTGTCATCTTGTCCACAGATCATCTTGTCATTTTAGGAGTAGCAGCTCTATGGTCATAAGCTGTTTTCCAATTAGCGCACAATTGAGCACACTGCGGCACAGTGCTAAGCACCATGAGGGCTCTTTTCCAGTTAGCAGGGCACAAGTGATTTTGTGTCGCACAGTGCGGCAATTTTAGGACGTTAATTGGAACATGGTTGTTTTAAAACCAACCGGTAGAGTACACTGATCACCATAAGGTTAAAAGTGTATTACCAGTGAGTAGATGTATTTACTCACTGGCGGTAAATGGAAAACAGCGTGCTGCACGTTTCATGTTTTGTGCAGCACAAAACATGAAACGTAAGCAAACGTTCCCTGTTTTCCAATTAGCGCACAATTGAGCACAGTGCGGCACAGTGCTAGCACTGAGTGTTCCAATTACAGCACTAGCTCGCACAAATGAGCACAAGAAATAACTGTGCCTTTGGGATGTTTTATGTAGGTTTACCAAGTAAACATAAAACTTTATCATAAAACATGAAGTATGTTCCAATTAACGCCCGAAAATTACGGTACAGGGCGACAGAAAAACACTTTGTGTTCTAATAATTGGAAAACAACCATTATTGAATTATTCTGTAAATAATTTACGTACACATAAACGTCAATTGATAACTTATGAGTAATACACTTTTAACCTTATGGAGATCAGTGTACTCTACCGGCCGTTGGCTGTTTTCCAGTTAGCAGAGCACAAGTGATTTTGTGCCGCACAGTGCGGCAATTTTTAGGACGTTAATTGGAACATGGTTGTTTTAAAACCAACCGGTAGAGTTCACTGATCACCATAAGGTTAAAAGTGTATTACTCATAAGTTATCAATTGACGTTTATGTGAACGTAAATTATTTACAGAATAATTCAATAATGGTTGTTTTCCAATTATTAGAACACAAAGTGTTTTTCTGTCGCCCTGTACCGTAATTTTCGGGCGTTAATTGGAACATACTTCATGTTTTATGATAAAGTTTTATGTTTACTTGGTAAACCTACATAAAACATCCCAAAGGCACAGTTATTTCTTGTGCTCATTTGTGCGAGCTAGTGCTGTAATTGGAACACTCAGTGCTAGCACTATTGTGCAGCACTGTGCCGCACTGTTCTCAATTGTGCGCTAATTGGAAAACAGGGTGTTATCTGCTGAACGCACCCAATTTTTCTATGACTGGAACACGACTGGAACATAACCATTGTATGATCTGTGTATAACCTAATTCATGAGAAAATTAAATGTCATAATATACCTCTTTAAGTTCAATGTGTTATTTATTTCCCAATTTTAAAAGTGATATTGAGCAAAGTTACTAGTCAATAAAGATCATTATCTTATCTTAGGGCAAGAATATATAGTAATTTTTCAACGACGGTAATTTTGAAATTCCTATCTGGGATTCAGTTTTTAGGAAGTTCATCAAATAAGTTCAGAAATATGTCTGGGAAAACTGGTCTCAGCCCATTGGACCCCAGTTCCTTTTCTAGACCTGGTAAATTAAATAGTCTATTCAAATAAATGTGAAACTCATTTTGCCTTATATGTTTTCAGAATTGGTTGCTGTTACTGATCTATCAGTTAATTTGAATATCAATTTTCACACCAAAATATTAGTTGGCAGTGTTCAATTAACTGTGGAAAAGAAAGATGAGATGGCAAATGAGCTGGTAGGTTAAAATTAAAATCATAATATGCTAGGCTTTTGCTACATTTTGTACATATATAAATTCCATTAATCTTGAAAACAAGAAGAAGTAATTTATTTATATACCTAAACCGGTATATAAAGAAAGTTTTCCGATCCTTCGCCCACACTTATAAGGGGCTTTTTCAAGGATGAGAAAAAAATACAAACCAAATGTTACTATTGTCATTGTGGCAACTCCATTCATTTAG
Source organism: Octodonta nipae (assembly GCA_034190945.1). NCBI lineage: Eukaryota > Metazoa > Arthropoda > Insecta > Coleoptera > Chrysomelidae > Octodonta > Octodonta nipae. Next base: position 137,657,960 of record CM067216.1, read on the forward strand.
TCTTTTTCTCACATACACTCTTTGAAACGTCACTTTTATTAAACTTGACACACTGACACACAAATTGTAAAGGACTAATTGGTAGGAAGAAATAATAATTGGCCCCTCGAAATTTTGAGGTAAAAGAAGGGTAGGAGGCACTTAATGGGATTAAGGGATATGATTGTGATGATATTTTTGTATACATTCCTGGAATTTTATTAGTGGGTAATGTAAGTGATTTATTTTGTTGATGAAATTTCTGTTGAAATGTTGATGCAGGGTTGCCAGATGGGCGATAGTTCAAAAACTTTGTCTCGGTTGAAATTCTTCGACTTTTGGCGATTTCAACGGTCTCACGGAAATTTCTGGTGAAATAATACGGAGATTTGGCCACGACAGAGGAACTGTCGAAGAGAATTTGGTGGCCCATTTCATGATGATGTTCAGCTACAGCAGAGTTAGAAAACAGGCCCGTTTTCAAACTACGTTTGTGCTCACCCAGATGAGTGTTTATAGATCGACCTGTTTCACCGATGTATACTGCCCCACACGAGCATGGAATGGCATAAAAACCCTTAGATGAAAGAAGATTTTGTAGATTATTTGGAGAGAGTAACATTTGAGATTTTGGATAGTGATTTGTAGTTTGTTTTCACCTTGTGCTTATGGAGAAGCTTCCCAATCCTATCTGTGACCTTGCTGATATATGGCAAATAAGCTACTGATTTACTAGGTAACAATTCTTTCTTAGGAAGAAGAAACTTTGTTTATATGCCAGTTTAGGTATATAAATAAATTCGAAAAAATGACACAGTCCAAATCGGGAAAATACTATGACTCTGGCCGCGAAAACCTACGTTCTCAAGAGGAAGTTTATTTGACCCTTTTTACTTTTTTCATTTTTTTTGTGTGAAAACAATTCAACTGTATCTTAAGATAAATCTATAAAACACTACATCTTATGAGTTGTTATATGATCCATAAAATTGAACATTATCAATAAATCTGACCTTTCAAATTATTTAATTTCTTTGATATAATTTTGTGTGAACCATAAAAAATAATGTTTGATTTATTTAAATTATGGTGTTTGAAATACACAAATTATAATTTTAAGATGTAAGGAATATAAAACAAACAGTTCAACAATTATTGGAAATACTTTAGAACTCCCTTGTTGAAAAAATCCCATAGATTCCAATAAAAAAAATTGTATGAGAATCTAATGTGTTTTGGTCACTGTCATTCCACATACCCATAAGTTTCCAAGAGAAACAAATGACGTCTAATTTATCGGAATCTATCTGCCAGTTCAATATAGCGAGTTTTCTTTATTTGGAATTAATGGGATTTTATGTACCCTACAATCGTATGGATTTCTGTATGCACTTAACCCAAGGGATTGTATCTGTTTCTATTGTAATCTGTTTAGAATTACGATGCTTATGCGTATTTTCTAACAGAATAAAAAATGTTTAGAATGGTTTGTCCATAATCAGTAAGTTTAATGTTTTCTGTTTGTAATAGCTATATTGAAAATATAAAATTTAACGTTTCGTTTAGAAACTTCTATGGTTATATATGTGGATTGTCAGCGACAAAAACGCATTAGGTTTCCATAAACTTTTTTATTGAAATCTATGGCATTTTTTCCATGTTAAATTGAAATCTTCTTTTCAGAACTGTGGCACTTCCGATTATATCGGAAATAGTTCACGACTTTCTTATATCAAATAGATCACCCTGTATGTTAATGGATATTTGGATGCTACGTTACATTCTAGATACAATTTATTAACCACATGTTAAAAATTGTGTGAAACATTTGTTTTGACAACCTTCTATTACTGTTATACAGTGTATTATTCATGCCTAAGTGAGTTTACCAAGAAAAAAATTCAAAAAGTACAAAATACCTGTTGTAAACTAGAGATGGGTAGGTCCGCTGATAATTCGGAGTTGGATCCGGACATGCATTCAGTACCAATGATGTACATCCAGTTCCCGTGTCCGTCGGACCCATATGGGTCCGACGATCTGCCAGTGATTATCGGAGTCGGACTGCAGGAAGGGTGAGGAACTGTAATACTCTTAGCAAGACATAATGACAATGAATCAATGATCCACACTTAAGTTGGTTGAAATTTTGAACATGCAAATAAAGTTTTAATTTACTGTGATTATATGTTTAAAATATCTACCCAATATCTAGAGTTTAAATAATGCAAGTACGAAAAAATAATAATAATTTATTCAAAATAATATTCTTTCAGTGTTATAATAATAATAAGCCATCCGCTGCCTGGGGATCGCCAGGGCATGTCTGGAGCCGGTCCTGGACATGACAGCATGCGGGACGTCGGTGGCAGGGTGCTGAGGAGGCGGGCCCCTGCCGTCCAAAGAGCTACAGTCCAAGAACCAGAAGAACCACAAGAACCACAACCAATACAGTCACAACAAGAACGTGACCATCCCCAACGGAGTCAAATGAGAACGAGAACTCCACCCGCAGAAAGTGTTGCGCAGGATCAACAGCCAGCGCTCACTCAAGCGGGACTGAAAAGACAGCGCATGAAATGGACTGGCGCCATGAATGAATTTATAATGCGCACGTTTTACAAAATTACGAACCTTGGCCAGGGCAAGACTGGATATCGCCAAATACTCCATCAAGAGTTCTGTCGTGAGTATCCAGAGCTTCAAGTTACTGAACAGAGAGTCGCAGATCAATATCGTGTCATCTTGAGAAATGGTCTTATTTCGCCTGAACAGCTGGACAGAATAAAGAGCGAAGTGGAGCGCGAACTATTTGGTCGAAATACAATCGATCCAGAGCCTGAAACAATTTTGGCACAAAGAGCGGACGAGACTCAAGAACTACAACAAGAACAGCCAACCAACGCTGACCTGCTTGAGAAGATCCAAGCAGAAATGGAAGGAGCTCTTATAGAGTATAGTGGAACAGATCCACTGACTAGACCAGCTCTTCCCAAACTAAGATCTTCTAAGAAATTGGGTATGTTTTGCAGGCTATCAACAAATTTATCTTGCCAAACTATGCTTTAGGTGCTAATACGTTAGAGTCGCTACATACAATTATCTACTGTGCTGGAACTTCCATCTGCAGAACAATTGGGGTCGCAGTAAGACCAAAGCAAGACCCTCCCCAATTTAGACAAACACCTCGAATACCACCTTGGCAAAGACGACTTGAAGGGAAAATCAATTCTCTTCAGAAAGACATTGGAAGACTTACCGAATACCTCCATAACTGGAAAACACCAGGACCAGATGGTGTACAAAATTACTGGATAAAGAAGTGTACGCAACCCACGAAACACTAACAGCCCTTATAAATGACGTAATTACCCACCCACAGAAGATGCCTAGTTTCCTTACACATGGTGCTACATACCTCTTACCAAAGGATAACCTATGTGCACAGGACCCAGCAAAGTACCGACCAATCACTTGCCTTCCAACCTTATACAAACTCATAACATCGTGCATTAATCATCGCATTTTCAAACATTGTGAGCTGAACGACATAATTACTCAACAACAAAAGGGATGTGCGAAAAATTCGATGGGCTGCAAAGAACAACTGATAATTGATTCCGTTGTCTGCAATCAAGCCCACGCCAAACGTCGAAATCTCTACATGCCATATGTGGACTACAAAAAAGCCTTTGATTCAGTTCCACATGATTGGCTCATTAAGGTACTGAAACCCCATAAAGTGAATAATTGTATTATTAACTTTTTAGAATATGCTATGTCCACCTGGCAAACCAAAATCTCACTGAATGAAGCCAACCGTTCGATACAAACTGACCCCATTCCAATCAAAAGGGGTATATTCCAGGGAGACTCTCTTAGCCCGCTGTGGTTCTGCCTTGCCATGAACCCTCTCTCAAACAAACTGAACTCGACTAATTTTGGGTTCAGTCTCAAACACAACAACGATAAACCATTTGTTGTACATGGATGACTTAAAAGTTGATGGCAGCTATGAAACAACAGCTGCATGATATGCTTAAAATAGTAGAAGGGTTCTCTAGTGACATCCATATGAAAATTGGCTTAGACAAATGCCGAATTATTAATATAGTTAAAGGCAAAATACAGCAGGGGCACTTCGAAATGGGAGATGGCACCTCAATTGAATCTATGGGTGAAGGTCATACTTATAAATACCTTGGAATAAGACGACTGTTGAAAACTAAATTAAACAGTAAAAATCTGTTTCAGGCTATTAACACCTATGCGTGTTCAGTACTCAGTTACTCTTTCGGTATAGTTAATTGGTGCAAGATTGACATTGAACAAGTACAACGAAAAGTTCGAGTTTTACTAACAAAAGCTCAAAATCACCTTCCAAAAAGCTCTGTCCAACATATAACTTTGCCACGGTATGAAGGAGGAAGAGGATTGACAGATCTAAGTAAAGTATTAGATCAACAAATTTCTATTGAAATGACTACGCAATCATTTCCAGACACTCGCAGAATGTTCTGATCTACATAGAGTCATGTGCTAGGTTGATGACTCAACACTACTCCGACTGACACAACAACGTGGCCAATTATACCACCAGACCACAGATCAGAAACTGCTGAAATGGAAAGAGAAGCCCCTTCATGGAAGACATATAAATGACGTCAACCAAGATTATGTCGACAGTGCAGCGTACTGGTTGATCTCTGGTCATATGTTCCCTGAAATGGAAGGCTTTATATTGGTAATCCAAGATCAAGTAATTCCAACTAAGAACTACCTAAAATACATCGTTAAAGACCCTTCTGTTAACAACGATAGATGCAGATACGGTTGCCAAACATCTGAATCTATCCAGCATATCACAGGAGGTTGTCAAGCGCTCGCTACAACTGAATACAAAGAACGACTCGATGCTGTGGCAAAAATACTTCACCAGGAACTGACACTGAAACATAAATTATCACGGTCGGTAAGATTACCATACTATAAATATAAATCAGAAGCTGTTTTAGAAAACAACAACTACAAGCTGTACTGGGACCGCACGATACTGACCGATCGGTCTGTTGCTCACAATAGACCAGATATAATTTTGGTAGATAAAGTCTCTCGGAAAACATCTTTAATTGACATAGCAATTCCTAACAACAATAATATAAATATCAAGCAGGCTGAGAAAATAACCAAATATAGAGATTTAGAATTTCAAATAAAGACTCAGTGGAACATGAACAACACACGAACTATACCAATTGTTATGTCAACGACAGGACTAGTACCAAAACATCTATTAAACAATTTAAAATACCTCGGTCTGGACGAACATCTTTACAAACAAATGCAAAAAGCCGTCTAGTTAGGGACAGCCCATACGGTCAGGAAATTCATGGGTAACTGCCGCGACGACTCCAACCACGGGCCTGAAAACCTGGCAAGGGCTCCAACAGAGCTGAACCTTTTTGATGTCGGGGATATCTGAGGTGTAGTGAATTTTCCCCTAAAGGCACTCATAGCGTGCCTTAGAGGGATTGTGATGCCATACATTGTATGGTCAAGTCGGGACAGATAAGCTTTAGTACCCAACAGGAAAATCCCAATTACAAGGTAAATATGGAATATGATTACTTATAACTATACATACATATATTTATAGAAATTAAATTAAATATATATTTACTATTGTAAATAGTTATTATATAATGATTAATATAATAACTATACATACATATATTTATAGAAATTAAATTAAATATATATTTACTATTGTAAATAGTTATTATATAATGAATCATATATATTTACTAGTGTGATAACTATTTTTTCATGAGGCATATCGGTACAAATACAAAACATTTATTTAAATATACTAATAATTAGGTAACAAAGGTCATCTTAATCATTTAGACAAAAACATTTCATCAGATTTAGTAAGTATATATGAGAGATTGTTATAGTGGATATCACAGCTTAAGCTAATCCTATTAAAGTTTCGGTACATATTATGAGTAGGTGAGTTCAGCATAAGATTTGTCCGAGATTGATTTATTTAGAAAGCATGACCTCTGCGCAAAATTAATTCTTTCCAACAAGGTTGGTTGGAAAAAACTTATGCTGGTATTAATTCTTCGATGTTCGAGGGACTGAACACCTAAACTCATAAGTAGATATTTTTGATCAATACCCTGTTGTGGATAGGTACCACTAGACCTGAAAGACAGAAATTTCAAAAACTTTCTCTGCACGCTTTCCAATGTGTTCTTGTGATTGCTATAAAATGGGCTCCAGACTAAAGACGCATATTCCAGTTTGGTATGAATGAGACTAAAGAAATGTGTTTTTATTGCTTCTAAGTTTGTAAAAACTCCACAGTTTCTGATTATACAACCCAAGACTTTCATGGATGAGGAGTTTACGACACAAAAGTGATTAGAAAAATCCAATTTGCTGCTATATAGGACACTAAGGTCTTTGACTTCATCGCATCTAAGTAGTGAAATATCTTTGAGTTGGTAAACAAAGTGAATGGGTTCAATCTTACGAATATATGAGCAAACTTTGCATTTTGCTATGTTCAAGAATAACATGTTATATTACGTTTTAGGAACTAATTAGGAACAAAAAACTTTTTCATAGTACAACTGGTAAAATAATATATAAATAAAATTACTTTTCTTCGGTAGACAATTATTAAAATAATAAAATATACAATCAGAAACAACACAGTAATCTCCTTTGCTATAATAATTATTTTTCGAACAACGAAAAAAATAATAATTTAGGTGATGATTTTACTTCAAATTATGAGCTAGAAAAGCAATTTGAGAAGTTTTTCCGGTTTGAGTCTGCTTCGCCTGTCATTTATTATTTGACCAATCTTTGAAAAATCCTCTCACATGGTACGGACGTAGCTGAAATGCACAAGCGTTTCAGCATTACCCTTTTCTTTTCTTTACTTCCACCATGTGAGCGGATCTTGTTTCCTGTCCAGTACTACCATGTTTAAGTACTTGTCAATTTCAGTAATTGTAGAGGCTGTGAGTTTTTGTTGAACAAGTAAATTTTTTACTTTATCATCAAATTTACCGCAAAGTAATGTCTCAGAATCTGATTGAGTATTTATTACACATTCTATGCTTACATGAGTAGAGTTTTCAACAGCATCGTTAATTTTTATTCTCGCGCATGCTTGTTTTAAGTTCACAATTGCTCATTCTGTATTCTTACTATTTGATAAACCATGGGATTTCACCCTTGGATCGAGTAAACTAGCTTCAGCAATGAGCTCCTGTGTCTCAACGTCGCCAAATTTAACAGCTATTTCAATTAAAATTGTTTCACATAATTGTTTTATGGAAGTGCCACTAGAGAGAGAGAGAGTAACATGTTTTTCTGAACAAAAGGACTCGGTAATAATATGAAACATTTTGAGTACCTCAACGCACTTTTCTATAATCTCCCACTCATCGACTGTAATATTGTTAAGGTCAGGATTTTCAATAGCCAAAGTAGTAATATTGCATTTTTCATTTTCAAAAATCTGGATAACACTTCGAATGTGGAGTTCCATCTGGTAACACAGTCTTGCTTTAATTTCAGTGTGGGAAGATTCAGTTTATTGGCATTGTCTTGCAATTTTGCTGAGACATATGAGCTACGCTTAAAATACTCAACAACATGTTTCACTTTTATAATTATGTATTTTATCCCTTTATGTTGTAAACCGCAGGTGAGCGCCAAATTTAAGGAATGTGCCATGCATCTAACTTGTTCCCAATTCAAATTCCCCACTGCTTTTAACATATTACTAGCATTGTCAGTGTCGATAGCACATATATTGTCTTGAAGATTCGATTCAACTACCACATTTTTCAACATATTTAAAATGTTTTACGTCGTATGGCGTTCTTCATAATGAATACAGTCCAGGAGAACATTTTTTAATTCAGTATTCTCGTCTATGAAATGAGCTGTAATAGCATAAAAATGGTTCTGGTTATTTTGAGAAGTCCACCCATCCGCTGTTAGACAAACAGGCGGATGTAGCTGGAACATAGATTGGACTTGTTCCTTTGTTTCATTATAAACAGCTGGCAACAAAGAAGAAGATATGGCTTTCTACTAGGAATCTGATAATTAGGACAAAGTAAATTAATTAAATTCCTAAATTCCGGGTCTTCAACATTTTTGAAAGGGTGATACTCTTTAACAATCATTCTTAGTAACTGTTTGTCTATCTGTTTGGAACGTTGAATAAGTAATGGTCTGGTCGATGTTGTGTAATTTGTTATTAAATTAGTATTTGTTGTATATAGTATTTGCTGTACTGGCTGAGGCTCTTGTATTGCCGTTCTTGATGGTATTGAAGGCGGTTTTATGTTTATTGAAGCATTCATATTAATGGTTGCATTGCACCTTGCATTCACGGTTTCACGACGTATTTCAATATTAGCGTGTTTCCTTTTTAGATGTCGCACCAAATTACCCGTACCACTACGACAGCTATATGGGAGATTTATTAAACAATAGGGGCATTTTGCATTTTTTTCCGCACAACTGAAATGGTTCTATACTTCACTGATTTTGATTGGTGCCATAGTAGAAATGATGTATAGTTATCCAAAAACAAAACAAAGTGCTAAGCAACCAAGCAAATCACAAAACAATTCCAAAGTCTTAACATATTTATCATTGTAGCAATTAGGCATACATTGCGATTAAATTATATAAAAAATGCACTTACCTTTACAAGTGTTACTAACTTTATATTTCACAAACTTATTTATTGATTAATAAATATATTCTTCCGGCCCAATAATGTATTACTATTGAAATAAAAATCAGAAACTATATGATGGATGTTACCGGTCCAGTACGATACAATAAAATAATGTCAGCTATCTGATGTACGTTTCCAGTCCAGTCCACGATTCAGTTCCGCTTATTGGATGTGTTTCTCACCGGTCCCGCGCAAGAGACATATAGTGCCACTCCAGTCAACTCCGACGATCCGTGTCCGGACTTGCCCATCTCTGTTGTAAACTTTTTTGCGCACTTCACAAATTTGACCATATAAGTAAAAAACTAATAGAGATAAACTGGTTAACAATGAAAAAGACTAGGCAATATCATTTTTGTAAATCTGTCCATCGTATCATTCACACGAGAAAATCGGATTTTCTTTGGGAAAAAATGGTTTATGCTAATCAAATTCACCATACACCTACAAGATTCAGCAACCTTTTATATGTCCCTAGACATTCATCAGTCATGTTTCAGCGGTCTTTATCATTTAACGCAATTAAAATGTATAACAAAATTATTCTGGAAAATTTAGATGATACAACTTTACTTGGTTTTCAAAAGAATGTTAAAAAGCTCTTGTTTAACGACACTTTTGTTTTTAAATTGTCTTATGTAGTTTGTCAATGTCAATATTTTCCTCCATATTGTTCAATTTGTTTAGGGTTGAATGGAAGAATAGTCGTAGGCTGAACTCCGCCTTTTGTTGTGCTATGTGTGTGTATACATACCCTCTAAGGCACGCATAGCCCAGATACCCTGGATATCAAAAGGGGAGCCCTTGCCAGGTTTTCAGGCCCATGGTTAGAGTCGTGGCGGCAGTTTCCCATAAACTTCCTGATCGTCCGGGTTGTTCCTAACAGAACGGCTTTTTGCATTTGTTGGTAAAGATGTTTGTCCAGACCGAGGTATTTTAAAATGTTTAATAGATGTTTTTGGGACTAGTTCTGTCGTGGACATAACAATTAGTACAGTTCCTGTGTTGTTCATGTCCCACTGAGTCTTTATTTTAAATTCCAAATCCCTATATTTGGTTATTTTCTCAGCCTGCTTGAAATTTATATTATTGTTGATAGGAATTGCTATGTTAATTAAAGTTGTTTTCCGAGCGACTTTATCTACCAAAACTATATCTGCTCTATTGTGAGCAACAGTCCGATCAGTCAGTATCGTGCGGTCCCAGTACAGCTTGTAGTAGTTATTTTCTAGAACAGATTCTGGTTTGTATTTATAGTATGGTAATTTCACCGACTGTGATAGTTCAAGTTAAGTTTCAGTGCTAGTTCCTGGTGCAGTATTTTTGCCACAGCATCGTGTCGTTCTTTGTATTAACTTGCAGCGAATGCTTGACAACCTCCTGTGATATGCTGGATATATTCAGATGTTTGGCAACCGTACCTGCATTTGTCGGCGTTAATAGAAGCGTCTTTAACGATGTACTTTAGATAGTTCTTAGTTGGAATTATTTGATCTTGGATTGCCAATATAAAGCCTTCCGTTTCAGGAAACATTTGACCAGAGATCAACTAGTATAGTTCGACGCTGCACTGTCGACATAAATTTGGTTGACGTCATTTATATGTCTTCCATGAAGGGGCTTCTCTTTCCATTTGAGCAGTTTCTGATCTGTGGTCTGGTGGTGTAATTGGATGTGTTGTTGTGTCAGTCGCAGTGGTGTTGAGTCGTCAACCTGGCACATGACGCTTTGTAGATCAGTCCTCTTCCTCCTTGATACCGTGGCAAAGTTGTAAGTTCGACAGAGCTCTTTGGATGGTGATTTTGAGCTTTTGTTAGTAAAACTCGAACTTTTCCTTGTAATTCTTCAATGTCAGTCTTGCACCAATTAACTATACCGAAAGAGTAACTGAGCACTGAACACGCATAGGTGTTAATAGCCTGAAACAAATTTTTACTGTTTAGTTTGGTTTTCAACAGTCGTCTTACCCTTCTATAAAACTCTGCTGTTAAGTCCTTTTTCATGGTCAAGTGATCAATACGTCGAGCCTGCTTTATTCCAAAGTATTTATAAGTATGACCTTCCCCGATCGATTCAATTGAGGTGCCATCTCCCATTTCGTAGTGCCTCTCGTGTATTTTGCCTTTAACTATATTAATAATTCCGCATTTGTCTAGGCCAAATTTCATATGGATGTCACTAGAAAACCCTTCTACTATTCAAGCATATCATGCAGCTGTTGTTTCGTAGCTGCCATACAACTTTAAGTCGCCCATTTATAACAAATGGTTTATCTTTAGTGCTTGCACGTTGGTGTTTTTGAGACTGAACCCAAAATTAGACGAGTTCAGTTTGTTTGAGAGAGGGTTCATGGCAAGGCAGAACCACAACGGGCTAAGAGAGTCTTCCTGGAATATACCCATTCTGATTGGAATTGGGTCAGTTTGTATCGAACAGTTGGCTTCATTCAGTGAAATTTTGGTTTGCCAGGTGGGCATGGCATATTCTAAAAAGTTAATAATACAATTATTCATTTTATAGAGTTTCAGTGCCTTAATGAGCCAATCATGTGGAACTGAATTAAAGGCCATTTTGTAGTCCACATATGTCATGTAGAGATTTCGTCGTTTCGTGTGGGCTTGATTGCAGACAACGGAATCAATTATCAGTTGTTCTTTGCACCCCATGGAATTTTTCGCGCATCCCTTTTGTTGTTGAGTAATTATGTTGTTCAGCTCACAATGTTTGAAAATGCGATGATTAATGCACGATGTTATGAGTTTGTATAAGGTTGGAAGACAAGTGATTGGTCGGTACTTTGCTGGGTCCTGTGTACATAGGTTGTCCTTTGGTAAGAGTTATGTGGCACCATGCGTAAGGAAACTAGGCATCTTGTGTAGGTGGGTAATTATGTCATTTATAAGGGATGTTAGTGTTTCGTCGGTTGCGTAAAGTTTCTTTATCCAGTGGTTCTACACACCATCTGGTCCTTGGGCTTTCCAGTTATGGAGGTGTTTCATTATGTTGGACGTGTCTTCCATTGTAAGTGGTTGGTGTTGCAACACATGGCATCATCAACACATGACATCATCAACACATGGCATCACAGTTCTGAAATGCAGCCTCCTTCTCATTAATTCAGCTGGCTCTGGGGTTATAGGAGATTGTTGTTGGTAGGCTGTTCTTGTTGTAGTTCTTGAGTCTCGTCCGCTCGTTTTGCCAAAGGTGTTTCAGGCTCTGGATCGATTGTATTTCGATCAAATAGTTCGCGCTCCACTTCGCTCTTTATTGTGTCCAGTTATTCATTGATCTGCGACTTTTGGTTCGGTATTTGGCGATATCCGTCTTGTCCTGGCCAAGGTTCGTAATTCTGTAAAACGTGCGCATTATAAATTCATTCATGGCGCCAGTCCATTTCATGCGCTGTCTTTTCAGTCCCGCTTGAGTGAGCGCTGGCTGTTGATCAGCTACTCCGTAGCTCCATTTTCATGGGTGGTGTCACCAATTGACCCTGGTGACCCAGGTAACTCGGACCCGTGGGGTTGTCACTTCCCAGCTGAAATGATTTTAACCAGAAAATCCCGTGCGGGTTGTGGGGACGGAAGATAAAGCTAGGTAGTAGGTCAGTCTAACCCGGCCACTACACGGGATATTATTATTATTATTATTATCTCTAAATTTAACCATTTTCAAGATATTTTATGTCAAAAATGACAGATGCAACCCCACGGGTACTCGGCAATTTTCGCTAAACAACCATTTGTTTTCAAACTTTATTTGGCATGTCTTATTGGAAAACTCAAGCCAGCAAACAGTGCTCACAAAATTACCCATTTTTCTACAGGGTGTTCTTAAAAATATATCGAAAGTGATATTCACAATATCCTTAAAACTCAAAATTTTCAAATGAAAACTCTCAATTTTTTTGTCGGGATCAGCACTAAAAATGAAGGCAACTTTGTATTACGTTCCCTAATCCAAGCCTCATAACATTCGATTAAATTATGAAAAACCGTTTTCCGCCAATTAAAATATAATGCCGACTTGTCTTGGAAAAATCACGTTAGTCGTGGCCGCTAGAAAAATAACTGGCGGCTAGGAAATGTCACTCAGGTTTTCAAAATTCCCAATGCTTACACTCATCAATTACTCTAACGAAGATTACTTCAATAAAGGTTATGATTTATGGAGCGAGTAATATTGCCATGAACATGTGAGGTTTTTGCTGCTAGATATCCGGAGAAGCAGTTAACAGAATATTAGACAATTTTAAGGACTTCAGAGCAGTCAAACCAACGATTAAGAAAATTAAGCCTGTTGTTGATGACGCCAATAGTGAAAACTTTGACTTACTTTCAAGCGTATCTGAAAGCAGTACTAGAATTGGAATATTGTAAAAGCCCAAATTTCATCTCTACTTTTTTCTTTAGTGCAAAACATTACACAAACCGATTTTTCGACTCTCGTAAAATTCTGGGAATTTATTTTAAAATGATTCCAAGGAAACCATTTATTTTTGGACAATATCAAATGAGGCAAAATTCACAAAAAATGGTCTATTTAATAGGCACAATTCCCATTACTGGAGTGACCCTAATCTTCATGATTTCCGATGTAGAAATTTCCAGTATAATAATGATATTGAAATAATCTTCGTTGGAATAATCACTCCTATTACAATTCGTTTAAGCATAATTGGGAATTTTGAAAAAGTGAGTGACATTTCGTAGCCACCAGTTTTCTAGCGGCCACGTCTAACTTTGTTTTTCCAAGCAAAGTCATATTTTAATGGGCGGAAAACGGGTTTTCGTAATTCAATCGAAATTATGAGGTTTAGATATAGGGAACATATACAAAGTTACCTTCATTTTTAGTTCTGAATAAGATCCCGACAAAAAATTGGGAGTTTCCATTTGAAAATTTTGAGTTTTAAGCATATTGTGAATCGTCATTTTCCCTATTTTCTTTAAGAAAACCCTGTGGAGAAAGGAGTGAATTTTTCAGCGCTGTTTGGTGGCTTTAGTCTTCCAATAAGACATGCCAAAAAACCGTTTTATATAAAATAGATTGTTGTTTTGCGAAAATTGTCTATTACCCCCAAGACTGCATCTGTCATTTTTACATACAAATGCAAATATCTTGAGAGTGGATACATTTAGAGATAACATGTGGTTAATACAATTTATCTAGAATTTAACGTAACATTTTCTTGGGACACCCTGTATAAACTAAGCCATATATTTGAAGAGTTTAACTGTAAATAACCAGCAAAGATGTATACACTATATTTGAACAGACGTTTCAAGGCTAATATTTCATACATTAACAATGTAAGGTCTTATTCTCCTCGAGTAAGAACGTTAATCAGAGATACATTTAAATTATATAATAGTCATCCACATTGTCTTGTGGGGAGGCTTATGTAAATTATGTAGCACTCTATAGAGTGACTAATTTACAAGGTGTTATAAATATTGACTTTGGTAGTAATAAAGCACAACAAGTCTGCTAGATTTGAATATAAGTGCCAATTATCGCCCTGATCTGTTACTTAATATAAACAGTAAACCAATGACGAAAAAGGGGAAATGTAGAGAGTGGGCTATGAAAAAAGGTACCTCCAAAAAAGACAAAATAAAAAGATATTGTCATAAGCAACTTAAAAAATAAATGATATCCCACCAAAAACATTTACATGTAAAAAGTTGCCCAGGCAAGACAGCACTATTAAAAAATATCAGATCTCATATAGAGCCAAGCTTCTAATTCTACACGCACTAACTCTACAAGTCCTAACTTCACAAATTGTAGACCTTAGTCTAAATATGTGGCTTGGCCGTTTCACTTCCCTTTACATGGCTAAGGTGTACTCGTAAAGTTTGTGAAGTTAGGGCATGTAGAGCTAGAAGCTTGGCTCTACATGAGATCTGATAACTTTTTGACAGGGCGGTTTCGTCTCGTCTTGGAAACATTTTACATGAACATGTTTTAGGTTGTATTTCGATATTCTATTTTCTAGTTTAATGTAAATAAAGTGAAGTAAAGTTCAGTATATAATAGTTTATTAAGCAATCGAACCCTCGTATGTAAGAATATTTTATTTAGAATCTGACGTATCTGCCATTTAATTTTGTAACATTTAAAGTCGAGATTGCGAATTTACCAACCGATGTGACTGTAAATCCGTAGATTTGAAACTAGTTTTAGAGAGATTACAAACATTTTTCGTTCATCAATATTTGATTAGATATGTCATGTGTTAGCCACACATAATATGTACTTAGAACGAATTTATCTTATGGATACTATAAAAAATTTAAATTCATCCAGAAGATAAGCCTTAACAAGATTTCTCCAAAAAAGATTTTTCTTACCATTTGACCATCAATTTTTTAAGTTATAACGTAAAATTAACATTTTCCATGGGTTTACCAGCATCCTTTTTATTAGAAATATTTGGTTCTTTCTTGTCAAGTAAACGGTAGGGGTGAATGGGAAACTTGTTGAAAACAAACGTTCGTCATTCTGGTTTGGCTTCACCGATTTTTATAAATTTGAGCTTTTTGAAATTGGCTTTTCTCCACTAACCTATAGACTATATATTATAACAATTCTAATGAATAACCGAAATGCTAGAAGACACTAACCAAATTTTTTTAGAAATCATTTTTTTTCTCAAAAATATTAAATGCGAACATGTAGTTTGGACAACGGAATCAGAAAGGACAATAAATTATCAACAATCCAGTGAAAACAGTATATCGGTATCATTTTTACCGTCAGCGCTAGGTGGCGCTAACAAATTTTAAATATATTTTTTTATTATTTACAAAGCTAGTTTCTATTAATCCTTATTCAATATGAGCTTCATTAAGCTTGAGATGCTAGTGAAAAACGCTAAATTTTCAAGCCAAATGTTATATAGCAAATATAGAAATATTTAACAAGTTGGAAATTTCCTTCTAATGTATGCAAAATGCAACTGTTGCTGCTCGATTATATAACGAAAAGTTTAATTCGTCTGACCCATCTTTTGCGTACCACAGGAAACGTGTACCGTGCTATATATTAAAGACAAGGTAGATGTGAATTTTAAACCACTAATAAGCACAAGAACATTAGCTAGAGAGTTGGGAATTTGTCGAACCACAGATCGCAATATTCTAACAGAACACAGGTAACTATTAACTTGATTAACTTGATTATAACTAAAATATCTGTGTTATAACGAGAAAACAAAAATTTATCTCCGGCAAATTTTGAGTCACTTCTGCATAATAATCTAGAGAATTTTTTTGTTTCAATAATTATATATCATGTGATTCTTCACCAAAGTTTGATTGCTCGAGATTTCGATAACAGTCGCTGACACTGAATTCTGGGTGCACAAATTATTGGGTCTTTCTTTTTAAATGAGATTATAACTAGAGAGCGATATCTAGATTTCTTAATTAATGATTTGTCAGTTCTCTTAGAAGATATATCTCTAGAAATTCTATGTAAAATGTTTTTACAATATGATGGGTATCCGGCACACTATTCTGCAGTCGTCGAGAATTTTTTATATTAAACATATCCTGATCGGTGTATAGGACGTGGAAATATATTTCATTGGCCAGCCAGATCCCCAGACTTGTCTTACATTGCTATTTATGGGACCAAATAAAGGATTTAGTTTTTGCAAACACACCCACAATAAGGGATGAGAAAATAAGACTTGTTACTCGAACTTTCTGAGCAACAGACACTGAAAATTCCGTTCTGTTTATTTTAACCAATATTTGTTTCATTTGTTTAGTATGCGTGTTTGTTAAAATGATATTATTTTCAATACGTTTATAGTCATTGTTTTTATTAATTACTAAGAGGAAGTAATATAATTATAATTTTACATTTAAATTAACTTATCGCCACGTACTGGTTACGATAGCAAGGGAAAATTTCTAAAACACAACTAAATTTAATTGCTTTGGGGTGAAACGGGACTACCCAAAATTCATAAGCCGGACATTCCTCTTGGCCCATTGTCAGTTCGGTACAATCCCCGACCCAGGAATTAGCCCGGTACTTAGCCAAAACCCTTCAACCTCTAGCCGAGCAAGCATCCTCGTATGTAAAGAACTCTTCTTCCTTCCTAGATTTGTTAAGGGCTTATAGAATTTCAGAAAATGATATCCTAGTTAGCTTCGATGTTGTATCTCTTTTCACCAATGTCCCCATTTCAGAAACGATAGATATTCTAAAAACAAAACACAATATATCTTCCGACATCATCAAACTTGTACAACACTGTTCTTCTAACAAGTATTTTTCATTTCAAGACACTCTGTTCAAACAAGTCCGTGGGGCCCCCATGGGTTCACCTCTTTCTCCAGTGCTTGCTAACATTTTCATGGAACAAATCGAAACCCAGGCCCTAAACTCGTCTAATTTGAAACCTTCCTGTTGGCTTAGATATGTAGATGACACTTTTGTCATTTGGCCTCATGGTAGAGATTCATTAAAGTTCTTTCTGCAACACCTCAATGGTATACATTCTAATATACAATTTACAATGGAAATCGAGTCCGATTCTTCTCTCCCGTTTCTTGATGTCCTCATAACAAAAACCAACAATGACAGATTCTCACATACCGTCTATAGAAAACCAACCCATACCAATCGATACTTAAATGCCCAATCACACCACCACCCTGCCCAATTGAGTTCTGTAATGAAATCTTTGACTCTCAGATCTATTCGTTTAACAGATATTGACAATAGACAAAACGAACTTAATAATCTTCAACAAATTCTTCGACAAAACGGTTATCATCCGGACCACATTGCGCGTATAATTCATCAATCTCAACAACCCCCAATCACACCAACCCCGTCAGAAACAGAACAACAACATCAAAAAGCCGTACTTCCATACATTCGAGGAGTCACTGACAAAATTGCACGGATTTTACAAAGACATCAAATAAAGACTATCTTCAACACCACTCAAACTATAGGCAACTTAACCGGTAACCCCAAAGACAAAGTACCTAACGAGGATCGAGGAGTTTACGAAATCTCATGTCGCGATTGCCCACAAAGCTACATCGGTCGTACCAACAGGCGCGTTAACCATCGAGTATATGGACACTCTCTGTCAGTTCGTAAAAAAGATCCGACTTCAGCTCTCGCGCATCACCATATCCAAACAGGGCACTCTATCAACTTCGAGGACAGTAGGACTATCATATCTCTCAATTCTCTTAGGGCATCCACTATTCGCGAAGCTATCGAAATAGAAAAAAGACCTCTCTGTCTAAATAGACGCGATGACAGTACTCGCCTTCCCACAGCTTGGACCTCCGTAATTGCCAGATTAAACAAAGCAGACACGCCCACCAATACCCAACCAATCACAACACAGCCTCATCACGTGACATCTTCTTCCTAATCCCGAGCGCTAACTATAAATAAAAGAAGCAGAGCAGACTCAAATTCAGTTCAGTTACCTAGTGACTCTTGGGGAGTAGGCAGATTGAGGCCCCGAGTTCGATCTAGACTCTGAAACTCTTTTTCACTTTTGTCTGTTGATAATGGCTCCGAAGCAGGAGTCGAAACGTCGAGTATTCAATAAATTCAGACGCGGTTCTCACCCGGAACCTAGCTTAGTTCATATATATATATATATATATATATATATATATATATATATATATATATATATATATATATATATATATATATATATATGTATGTTATATCATTATATCATACACACGTGTTGCTTCTCAGCAAGTATCCGTGAGAAGCGTATATTTACTATTTCGCAATATCATATTACGTTAACGATATGACAATTCTCAGTCTCTGGTGCACTAGCCCCAGAACAAGTCAAATGCTTGGAAGGTACTGAAGTACTGAAACGAATCATCACGAAATATTATTTTGATCATTTTAATAAACATTGATTTTTATTATTTTATTACATTGATTAATATTGAACTACATACATTTTTATATCATTGATGTTGATGTTCTATTGTTATAATTTTTAACATTTGAAACTTTTGTATACTAAATATCCACAAATATTCACACACTGCTTTACACGTTACTGATCTCCCACAACCCATACCAACACCATCAACAACATCTTAACGAATTATAATTCCATCTATAATTCTGTATTTTGCAACATCTCAAAAACACATTTTAATACATTATGCCGGAAACAAGAGCCCAAGGCTCCGTTTAGCCCTACAAATTATCCGAAATTTTCGCTATCATACCAGAGTATGATGGAAATCAAATTTTCTTGAAAATTTTATAACAAGCTGCAATACTGCTTGCAGCATGGCTGTAGACAATCAACTTACCTTAGTAGTGCTACACATTAAAAACAAACTTCGCGGTAGAGCAGCAGAATTAGTAAACTCGCGTAACGCGGATAATTGGCTAGACATCCGTACATTACCAGAAAATCATTTTGGCGACTCGAGAGATCTATCGGCATTAATATAAGACCTCCAGAGGATGAGACAAACAAATGAGTCACCTCTGACTTTCGCAGCTAGATTACAAACGCATTTAGCTAAAATGTTAGCATCCGTAAACAAACAAATGCTAACGACAAAAGAGAAACAAGCGCAAAGCGACCTTATCGAAAATATGGCTCTTAATAGTTTATTATCCGGTTTAGAACCCAAGATAGGACAAATCGTACGAGCTAGTGACCCTCGCGATATATTAACGGCTGTATCGAGAATTAGCGCGAATTACAGTTAGTGAAGTGATCCACAAAAAAATTGGAATAAGGTTTGCGAATGGCTAAGTAAGATTAAGTAACGATTTCTGTACTTAATGTTACTTGGCCATTTTTGCAAACCTTCTCCCCGTTTTTTGTGGACTACTTTCGATATAAACTTTTATTCTGCCGCTTCGCAGAATCAAGAAAATGTGGGGATATTGTTACGTTACGTGCTTATATCAACCCTCTGACTACATGCGACACTTATGTCTATCGTATTTTAATACTTGGCTGGATCATAGAATTCATTTGGTCAACAGGGAAGAAACAAGTCAGACGCGAGAAAATAGGAGCAAAACATCTGTTTTCGGAAAAATAAACTCGAGTTTTTCCATTGTTGTTGTTAGTCTCTCGCAAATTTCGCTCCATTATATTGAGCAATAAGCTAATTTTCAAACCCCTTCGAGGAACAAGCGAGAACAAAATCTGTCACCAGCTGACAGTCTATAAGCATAACGAGACTAACAGACAATATTAATCCTTGCTAAGACCTGGAAAACATAACATGTTTACCTGTAACCGAATTTGAAAACTGTTAGGTCTGCTCTGCTACAGTACAATAGTACAAATATGAAAAATTGTTGTTTTTATTAAAAAAACTAAAATGTACTTAACAATTAATATAATAAATAACCCAGCACTCTATTACGTCTTAAGAAACTTCATATTTTACCAAAAAATGAACTAGATTATCCAACAAATATCTGGAGAGGAAAAGTTGCATTTTCTTTTTGCGTGTAAGAAAATTAAAAATGTATTTGTTTTAGATGGATTGTCGACATAAAAAGAAACCGGAAAATAATAATTTTCATGAACACGAAACTATCACAGTTTTTGGTACTTCCATTTTTTGTTTCATACCATAACTTTGGCGCCTAAATTCCTCCAAAACTTAAACTGAAGCGTTTTTTACTCTATTTTATTGATCTACACGTTTTCGCTTCGAGTAACTAGAAGCGAAAGCAGAAGGCTACGAGAATTATGCGAACCGACCTGAAGAGGGCAGATGTGACTCTGCTGAAACCATCGATCCCGGCAGGGATCAGTTATCAACTACGCGGATGAATTCCCGGAAACCACCTAAAACATTTAGTGCCCGCGAAAACTAAAAACAAATATATATATATATAACAAATTGGAAATAAATAGTCTCGGCTGATTATGTAAATCATATAGTTTTGTTAATGGAAATGCAATAAATAAATTGCACGAAGAGTTCTCTAGTGTTTTAATTTACCCATTTTGTGTTAGCTTTTTTATATCCGAAACTAAAGAGTATATAATTTTTGAACTTCATGTTGTCTGTGAATTAACGTTTTTACATTTTGCTATGATTCTGCATCCTTTCATTTTTATAATAATTGAGCGTCCGGTATACATATTCATTTCCCTATTTTTTCTGCGTCTAGAAGTATATTTTTTTTACAAGATTACATGTTTTCGGCGTCCGTAGTGTTGCCAGATCCAAGGTTAAATAACTTATTGGTTAAACATATGTTTTCTTATTTCCAACTATAGCAACGCCTCTAACCTTGTTATTTGGAAACAAATACAAAACAAAGTAATTTATATTTTTAAGGCATATTTTGTATGACTGAACTGAAATAGACCATTTAAAGCCATTCGTTATTATAGACGCGGCGATGGGAAGACAAGGAGGCTTAGCCTCTCAAAAAAATATTAGCGCATCTAAAAAAAACGGAAGCCTTAAAGGGAACGATTGCCGTTATCCTATGATAGTGTTATAAAATTTATTTTGAGTCGCTAAAGAGTAAAATTAAGGCACCTTCTAAATTAATCGTTTCGATAAAAACAAGATAAACATAAAACTGGCTGAAATAATAAAAAAGCAACAATGTCTGCCCTTATATTTCGATGGGTATCTAAAAAAGAGGCTCGAGAAGGGTCTTGTAAACGCTCCGACAACAAAGAAATAATCATGGCATTCATTTATGTTCTGCGCTCGCTATTTAAAAGGACAAGTTAAATAGTTACGAGGGTACGAGGAACTGCTGCTGCTGCTGACTCCTCCTGGCAGAGGAGTCAGCGTCGCGTTGGGGTAGCCAACAAAACAACCTCACCAATGAGGGAAACTCCGATCTGTCTGCAGAAGCGAGCGAATGCCGAGATAGCACTATCAATGGCCGAGAAATCACCATCACTTTTGACAATGGCGCCGCTGTGTCCATTGCCAGGTCCAGAGTTTTGAGGTCATTGGAAATTCGGTCAGCTAACAACCACATCCATTTAAGAACAGTCACCGGCGAGTCCGTGTCAATACAGGGTGAGGTAGATTTGGTGCTACAAATAGGGGCGTAGGGGACGACAGAATCCGGCATAGGGTCCTAGTAGCAGAGATTGAGAACGATTTTATACTGGGTATCGACCTAATCAGCCAGCATGGGTCCATGTTCAACCCAAGATATGATGTTCTTCGATTCCTTAATGAGGAATTTGCGTTGACACGGCCCGTCAACAGCTCAGCGACTTCCATAAAAATTATAGCAAAGTCCTTGACCAGAATTCCCTGTCGAACGGAACAAATTATTCTTGGGCAGCTAGAGAGCAATCCTGGAAGTTGCGTAGGAATGGTGGAGCCCTTACAATCTTTGGATGACCTATAGTTAAAACAGGACGAGTCACACCTATTAGATTCCTGAATATGTTCAACAACGACATCCGAATTACCAATGGTCAAGAAATAGCTTGTTTCGAGCCAGCAGGCACCATCATCAATTGCGAAGAAGCGTATCAGAGATCGGTGAAGGAGACAGGGCCCAGTAAAGAGTTTCTAAAACAATTCACCGACCATTGGATACACCTTACCCCAGAGGAACAGCAGAAAGCTAAGCAATTTATCTCAAATTACTGGCAAATTTTTGATAGTCAAGATGGTACTACTGGTCGTATAAACATAATAAAGCACCGTATAGATACTGGGAAGGCTCAACCCAGGGATACTACCAAGGCGACTATCTTTGGGCCAACAACAGGCAGTCGAGGAAAACTTTGAGTCCATCTTACAAAATGGAGTTATTGAACCATCCATCAGCCCATGGTCTGCTCCCGTTGTTTTAGTGAAAAAGAAGGATGGAACCAACCGTTTTTGCGTTTACTACAGAAGATTGAACGATGTTAAGAAGAAAGACAGCTATCCACTCCCCCGAATCGAAGACATACTGACTGAGCACACTAGAGGTGCCGTTGGTTCTCCACAGTAGACCTAAAGAGTGGATATTGGCAGGCTGGACTACATGAAAACGATAGAGAAATGACACCGTTCCCCACCAGTAAAAGGCTGTGTCAGTTCACGGCCATGTCTTTTGGGTTATGTAATGCTCCCGCTACATTTGAGGGGCTAATGGAGTATGTACTGAGCGGGTTTAAATGGTGAACATGCTTAGCATACCTCGGCGATATTCTGGTCATGAGTCACACACGTCGTTTCTGAGGCAGGAATCCGCACAAACGAAGATAAGATAGAAGTCATTCGTGATTGACCGATCCCGCGAGACAAGCATTAACTAAGAAGCTTTTTGGGTTTCTGTTCGTACTTAAGGCGATTTGTTGAAAGATTTGCCACCATTGCCGCACGGCTACATCACAGACCACTGAAAAGAGACCTTCCGGAATCAGGATTGTGAAATGTCGTTCAGACCACTGAAGGCGGCACTCTTTTCCAGCCCAATCCTAGCGTTTCCTATACAGTCCGGCAAGATCATTTTAGACGCCGACGCCAGCAACACAGATTTCGGGCCGTCCTTTCCCAAGTGCAAGATGGTTAAGAGCGGGTGATCGAGTATTACAGGCGTGGATTCTCGAAACCGGAAAGGATTTATTGCTTAAGTAGAAAAGAACTTCTTGCAATAAGCAGGGCTGCAGACCATTACCACAAATATCTCTATGGTCGTAATTTTCTAATCTGCACCGATCAGGGCGCTCTGAAATGGCAGTTGTCCATGAAGACACCTGAAGGACAACTGGCCAGGTGGATGGAGAAATTACTGCAATACGGTTGCAAGGTTGAACAGCATAATAATGCCGATGCTCTGTCAAGAAGACCCTGTAGGGTAGAATGTGGACATTGTCTGAAGTCGGAACAGTGAGAGGGTATTTAAATCCGACAGATTCGCATATAGATGAATGAAGACTGGACAGCGGAACAAAGTATCGAGAACCAAGTGGCTGACCCAGATATTGAACCAATCCTGTCACTCAAGAAGAAAAGGGCATCCAGGCCACGATGGAACGCAGTAGCTAAATAATCGGGCGTCCTGAATCGTTATGGGCCCAATGGAACTAAGAGCAGAGAATTGTTAAAGAGAATTTAGGAAAGCAATGACGGTCTAGAAACCCGAGGTAGTCCCAAAGAAAAATCTACCCGCAGTCCTGACCGAAGTACATATTGGGATTACCAGGAGTCATCTGGGCATGAATAAAACATTGGATAAAATTCGACAACGATACTACTGGGTAACTTACTTCGAAGACGTCAGGGTGCAGGAAATGTGACACATGTTCGGCCACTAAGAAACCGAAAACCACCACCACCAAGTGCAGAATGCAGCAATATAATGTGGGCGTCCCATTTGAGAGAATTGTCATTGGTGTCGTCGCTCCATTTCTCGAGTGTGAGAGGGGGAACAATTTCATTCTGGTCGCAATGGATTACTACAGTAAATGGTCTGAGGCATATACGCTACTCAAACAGGAGGCAATCACTGTGGCAACAGTGCTGGCCTAACTTTGAATCCAATGTATGGGAATCAAGAAAACGAGAGCCACACATTTGCATCAACAGTCAAACGGAACAAAATCTATCCAAGGTCGTCAGTATGTGGTAAGCATATTTCCCTATTGCTGTTGGCCTATCGTTCAGCTGTACATAACACCACAGGACTGACTCCAGCCAGGGTACTGTTCAGAAAGAACCTGAGATTACCTTGTGATTTGGCTTTTGGCTCACCAGAAAAACCGCCCCAAGAAGTCAACGATTATGCCGACGAACTCTCAAGAAGTCAACGATTATGCCGACGAACTCTCAAGAAGTCAACGATTATGCCGACCAACTCCGACAGAACAGGCTGGCAATACATGAAATGGCCCGATCACAGATGTTGGTCACCAGCGATCGGATGAAGACTCGATATGACCTCAAGGCAAATTCAGTCGGATTCCAAGATAGGGGCAAGGTCTGGCTGCACAACCCCCAGAGGAGCAAAGGCAAATCTCTAACGCTCACCCGAGCCTGGGTTGGTCCATGCGAGGTAGTAAAGAGAATCAATAACATTGTTTATCTTATTCGCCGGAATCCAAGAACTAAGATGAAAATTCTTCATTTGGATCGGCTCGCTCTTTACCATGGATAGAATGATTACGAATCGGGCCGATCGAAATTAACGGGTGGGCAGTGTTATAAAATTCATTTTATGCCACTAAATAGAAAAATTAAGAAACATTCTAAATTAATCGTTTCGATAAAAACAACGTAAACATAAAACCGGTCTAAATAATAAAAAAAACAACAATGGCTATCGCGAAATTTCGATGGGTATATAAAAAAGCGGCGGTCTCGAGAAGGTTCTTGAAAACGCTCCGACAACAAAGAAATAATCATGACATTCGGGTATCGTCTACGCTCGCTATTTAAAAGGCCAAGTTGAGTAGTTTCGTTTAGTTTCAGTCTATATTCGTGTAATTGAATCGAAAGAAGAAGTCTGCTGTAGTATTACTCTTTGTTTATAAACAGTGAATTTATTTGGTAAAAAAAGAGATCGAAAGTGAAAGTGAATATTTTTGTACCTTTGATTTGAACCTACAGTATCTTTTGCAATGACTTTGTCTACTCTTTCTATCTGTATTTTTATTAAAATTAATGTAAGATAATTCTATAAAAATATACATTTTTTAAAAGTAGTTGTCAGAACAGTGCAACATGTGCAAGCCCAATAAAGAAGTAGTATATACATACTACTTATTTATTGTTCTAAGGCACAAGTTGCACTGAGCTGACAACTAGTTTTAAAAAATACATACTACTTCTTTATTGGACGCTGTGATATGTGCCCAAGTGTGCAATATTTTGAATAACTAAACGTGGTCTTTTCAGTTCAAAAATTGCTTTTAAAAATGGCATTTCGATTAATTTGAGATTAAAAAATTTATGAAAATTTGATTTGTATACGAATGATAGACACTGAGTGAAACAAAACTGCACAAAGACAGGTCCACATACGTAATGTCTACGGATTCGTCCCGTTGTAGTTGTCTTTCACTCAGTTCGATCTCCCAATAGCACATAGAAGTATATCATCTACCAAAAATTATATAAAAAAAATATGTGCTACAAAGACGTTAGAAGCAAACTTATAATTCTTTTCAATGAGGTATGAACAATTAAAAATTTGGGACCCATGCTTTCAACGTTTTTTCTTCATTTGTTTTTCTTTGTGAGAAGATTCTCCAACAAGTAATACATTTCACTTTTTTGAGATTGGTGACCGATTTTTCAGCCCATATCTATGTTCTATACTATTATAAAATTGTAGTTGTCTGTTTGTTCGGGTATAACGTAAGAACTACTGAACTGCTTTGCTGAATGTTTTTTTGTTGCAAAGGACTTGAATAAAACCTTATGGGGTGGCCTAAAAACACTTGGAGCTTGCATGAAATATATTCGGGGTTGGTAGTTTTATAGTTATGTAGAGTTATGAAAAGTTAGAAACAAATGTTATATAAGATAGCCCACATGTTCCATAAGCTATTACTTTTTGCTACGAATTCTACATTCCATACCCGGGTTAAACCACTGGTAACGGCTCATTCCCTATAAGTGGGTTAGAATGTGTAAACAAATTATTTAAAACACAAATTATTTTGAAAATAAATACTTGTATAATTTCAAGTATATTCTACTAAAAACTTACCTCGTGACATGTCAAAATTGAGCAAAATTCGTATTTTACAACTATACAACTTCCCGGGATTCGCCCATTAAAGTGTTGGTTTATTGTTTATTGATAATATAAACAAAATTGTTTATATTATCCTATAATCAACAGCTTTCTTTTACCTACATTTCCAAATCGATTGACACCTCTTAAAAATCGGTTCGTAAGATAAAATTCTAGATATTCGTAATAAATTGGAAATTTAAATTCGATAATCACACCATTTTTTATATTAATTAGGTATCAACTTTTTCCGAAATTATTATTTGCAATTGGCAAAAGCGGTTCGAACAATAGAACCATAAGCACACAAAATAAAATATTGTGAATAAATTATATATCGTCTTATTGTCTGCATCAATCACATAATCCAAAAATCTAAGAGCTTATTAAAAAAGAATATCCAAAGTATGCATTGAGACTTTAAAACTAATCATACTAAAATAATAATGGAAAAAAAATAATAATTAAATTTAGAATTAACAACACATAACCATCAATCTCACCCTGAACAAAATATCTAATGTACAATAAAACGCAGGAACCATTTAAATCCAAGAAAATATATTTATTTTTAGAATAACGTTGTCAGCTTTCCGGGCGCAGAATCATCTTTAAGATAGACAAGAAATATACGTTTGCGCAATATACAGTCAGCGATCGTGTCGCCACGTGGGGTTAAAAGCGGGAACCTGACTTGAATATTTTTGATACATTTTACCTGTTTTCTGCGTCCACTGTTTAGGCACTCGAACCATTGATCAATAAGCGAAAAATTTTCTGCGGGGGACGCAGAATTGTATGGAATAACTCATATGTATGGACGCAGAATTAATAGCATGATGTATATATATATATATATATATATATATATATATATATATATATGTAATGAAATAAAGTTTGAGTGTAATAATATAGGTTCCAAGAATCAAAATTTAACTACCAATATTTTATAACCAGACATGAAATTTAGGGTATTTGAAATAGCAAAGCGAGCATGTTTGTTCACAAGGGAAACATGTCATTGTGATGGTGTATATGAATAAATATATTGTAAAAACCTTAAATATCGTAGATCTAGTGGGAAAAATATAAGGTATACTTACAATTGAGTGCAAAACGATGATCATCATTACCAATATACAATAGCATCAAGTAAATCAGTGAAAAGTTTCCATGGCATAGTAAAAACACCTCTTCATATCACATTCATAGTAGCTAAAAATCTTAAATCATATTAGAATACAAATTAAACTGGAATTAAAGCTAATTTTGAGGAACAGAATTGAAATATCTAAATCTGAAAGTAAGGTACCATGTATAAAAAGTCAAGGGACAAAACAAAAAATTAATCACATAAATGGGGAAAAATATATAAAATTCTTTAAGTAGACAACAAATTAAACAGATAAAAAGAGTTATAGTTAAATTGATAAAGATTAAGGGGGTAAAACATCAAAAAGTACATGTTAGAAAAAAACGGTTATTAGGTATTAAAAAATTGTAACAATATAACAGCAAAGAGAAAGGAAACTAGTTAAAAATATGTGCAGAATTCAAATAGTATAATGTACGCAAGAATAGGTCAAGAACTTAAATTTTTGGGAAAATAAAGAAAGGTATTACAGGTTAGAATTTCATTTAAGGTCCAAAACTAAATAAAAAAGATTTCAAAAGTGTTAAAGTACATCAAAAGGTACAGGAAGGCTTAAAGAATACAGTTCATGAGGAAAATATCAAGGAAATCATGTTAGAGAAAAATATTCAAGTTCAAAAGAAAATATCATAACATAGAATTTCAATTGCAACATACAAGACTAAAACTGAATTGTAAGACAATATTTTAATGATACAACATACAAAGGGTTTAACTAAAAGTTTTATTTTATTAATTATGTCAATATGAATTGATTGTCACAAAGATTCAGATGTTTTACGAATTTCTATAAATTACCTGTCATCTTTTGACAATTGCCCAGTCTTATTCCATCGATACAGCAATGCACAAGGACCCAGTCTTGTTTAAATAATCACGTAAACGGTAAATTGTGTATTTAAACAAAAGTGCAATGAATTTTGTGGGCATAAATCGCCATGTTGAATAAACTAAAGTGAAAGTCACATTTCAAAACCGAAAGTAAACGAAGCCGAACTAAACATGTGACAAATAATCTCAAGTCGGAGATATACAAGGAGCGTTCATAATAAAATATAACAAAGACAATTAAATATTGCAAATGCATATTTAAAATAAAAGTTCATCAGTAAAAAGGATGAATATGGAGCAGAGAATGACTACAAATACAACAGAATTAAAAGTTACAGATGTAAAAGACCAAACTATAAAATATCTTTACAAATAATGCAGTAGCGGAGCCTTGGAGCAACAGAACACGCCAAAGGAGAGAAGAGAGTTTTTCAGCTGGACGCTTTAAAAGTGATAAAAGGTATTTACTAAAAAACTGTTTTAAAAATAAAAACAATGATGAAAATGTCTTAATTAAATGTTGTACATATGTTTCTTAATTGATAAGGTTTATTGTTTGATATTTCATGATTTAGTAGTTAGGTGTATATAATATATAAAATAAGTAATATGGGTAATTTTTGATTTTGGAAAACTCCACATTCCTGAACACTAGTATTAATAGAGATTTGCATTGAAATAATTGTTCAAAAATAATTAATGTTTTGAAATATTTATTTAGTTAAAAAAAATATTCATGAAAATTTGTAAGTTTAACATGCTAATTATTGCACAATGAATTTAAAATAAAATTATAATTCAAAATCAAACCATTTCATTAATTAAAAACAATTAATTGCAAAAATACAAAACAAAATTGAATAATAATTTAAAATCAGTACAATATATATTTTATATCTTTGATTTCACTTTAGACTTTTTTTAAAAAAAATATTTTATTCAAAACATAAAAATCAAAAAATTAACACTTTTAAACTTAAACTAACTGGACAGAATAAAATATTATAATGACGACCGTGGGATCGCTTCGGTTCTATTTATGATTTAATAAAAGCTGAAGTCAGCGAAAAGATATTCACACGATGCGTTCCCACGTTAACATCGGAGTACCAGGAAGCTGTCAGCGTAATATGATACCGTTGCATCATACGCGTGTGTACAATTCACCTCTAACAGCTCCCCCTTATAAAGAAAAGTTGATGTTACATCAACTTTTAAATCAAATTGGGCTGTCCATCTGGGATCCATCTTGAATCACAGGCCTCAATTTTGGCATGAGTCTGGGCAGTGGTTTAGGGAAGGTCCTTAGGTTGTCTGCAGTGGAGTTTTCATCCCTTGGTGGCTTCTTGACGTGTTTTACGATTTTAACTGAAACGTATGCAACAACAGTGCTTATGATTATTGTAATCGTAGCGTATGTAAACCAGGATATGTTTCTGTTTACAAATGGCTGGTTGATAAGGTCGTCTAAGTCCCTGGAGTATTGATCTAACTTATGGCTCGCTATGGAGAGTTCGTCCATGTTCAGGTTGTCTAGCTTTAGAGGCTTGAGCTCTGGAATATCTAGTTTTTGGGGATGATAACTGCAACAGTTGTAAGGGATCAATACAGGGTATGAATTGTCGGAAATGTTTATAAATTTTTGGGGTTCTGCTTGTATTTTTGTGATTCCCACGAAAGCACTGCAGTCTGATTGTAAGCGAATAATGGTATTGTTTGTTAAAACTATAGTATCTATTCCCGCACAATTAATTGTCACATGTAAGGGCTCGGACACTATAACAATCCACGTGTTAGTTTCTAGTCTCTGGACATTGTATCCTTCACTGAATACAACAGAGGTTTGGCAATTTTCCGGTACACTACGGATGTTCTTCAGAATTTGAGCTTCACAGGGTGCGTTGGAGTCGATGGGGTAGGCATATAACTCAGAACACAGTTTTTGTTGTGGAGTTAGTGGCTTGCATACACTCAAATCCTTAATGGGTATGTACATTAGAGAATCTTCGTTTCGCGCAATATATTTTTGTGTGAATGAAAGAATATGATGAAAACCAGTTCTGTCATCTAAAATTGGGATAGGATATAAGTGGTAAGCGGTGTAGAGTTGTTGCTCTACAAGAGGAATTTTCAAAATAAAGACTAAATCTGAATTGGTTTGAAACGCTTCTAATTCGATTACTTCCAAGTATTGGGCGACACTTGAATATCTGACGGGTAACGGTAGATTGTTTTTGACAAGATTTTGTGAAATTTCCTGCAGTGACTTTATCAGATGATCAGGTGTGATTATTGAGGAATGAGCGAGCAAATGTTATAGAATTTAAAATATCATTGAGGTTATCCTCAAGAAATAAATAGCTTGCCATTAATTTTCGGGTTCGTTATAGTTCAAATGAGTATTTTGTGAGAGTGAATTCACAGAAAAGTTTTGTAACGGTTCGAGTTTTAGATTTGAAAAATTTTCTATTTTAGGGATGGCATTCGCATTTAGAATTGAGGTTAGAAATTGGCCTTTGCTGTCTACTGTAACAACAGCGTTAGGGAGGTGAACCTTTTCAGTTTCCATACCTGTTAGAAGGGCTTCGGTGTTTCTTAGTTCACAGCTAAGTTTAAATATTTGTTCGGTACGGGGTTCAATTGAAATTGTATTAATGGACGTATAAGGAGAGGGACATTGTATAGATTCAGTGGCATTGATTGTATCGTCTGTCACTTTACCAGAGGAAGTGTCTTAAAGTTCGTTATTAATTGTTTTTTGTCGAAGTCAATAATGCAGTTGTAGTGCTCTAGAAAGTCAGAGCCTAACAAACCGTCGAATTCTATATCAAGGTTACAGATATAAACCTTGTGAGGGTCTTTTATATTGAAAGGGACGAGGGTCGATTCATTTATAAGGATTTTCTGGTTGGTAATTCCCTGAATTACCACATTTTCCTGAAATCTATCTCTGAAGCGTGTGCAAGTGTCTGGTTTGAAAATTGAAAGACCAGCACCGGTGTCTATTAGGAGTTTATATGTGTTAGAGGAATCTGTGATGTAGTATAGATTTTTAGAATTTACAGTCAGAAGAGGTCTTATAGAAAGCTCTGTTCGGGGAAGTTCAAATTCGGGTCGAAGCTGTCTAGATTTAGTGTTTGAATTTGGGTCTGAAGTTCTGTGATTTTCGGGGGTTCCGTTTGGAAAGGGAGGTTCTGAAAATTTATGGAGGAAAATTCGTGTTCATTTTCAACATAGTTGTCACATTTTGCGTTATCTGTTTTTGAGTAATAGTCGTAATCGGTTTGTGTCGAATCGCAGTAGTCTTGGTCATAAATTTCAAAATCAGTATTTTGGTATTGAGTTGCGTGTACGTTATTATTGGGTTGGTCGTACCCATAATTATAAGAATTGTTTAAGTGATGTGTTCGTTGTTGCCGGAAAAAGTTTTGATTAGGTTTATATTGACCTGAACTTTGGGGTTGTGCGCTTGTCGAAGGACGAGGTTGTTGAAAGTTTCTGTTTTGCTGGAAATTTTGAGTATTGGGTTGGACTTGTGGCCTATTCTGGAATTGGCCCGGTTGTTGTGAAAATGGGTTAGGACGTATGTTCGAAAAGTTTTGTCCGTAATTTTGGTTTTGCTGCATTTGTCTCGATTTGGTGAGACATTCGTTAACAGTATGCCCCATTCTTTTACAGAAGGAACATTGTTTTTGTACTGGAAACTGGTTGGGCTTGCGAGGAGGTGGACCTTGGTTTCTAAAATTTGAAAATTTTTGAAATTCTAAGTGATGGAGTTGGAGTTCACGTTTTATGCGTGAAACGGCGGTGAGAATGTCTTTAGGATCGCTAGCACGAACTAGTTGTCCTATCTTTGGCTCTAAACCTGTTAGGAGGCTATTCAGTGCCATGGATTCGATCAAGTCGATTTGTGCCTGTTTCTCTTTTTGAGTCAAGTTTTGTTTGTTAACCGCAGCAAGCATTTTTGCTTGGTGGGTTTGTAGTCGGGCTGAAAATGTTATGGAGAATTAAGTATTTAATTACCTCATTCTTTGAAGATCTTGAATCAAGGCTGAGAGATCTCTCGGATCTCCAAAGTGGTTCTCTAAGAGTGTCTGAATTTCTATTAATTGAGTCGGGTTTCGAGAATTTATAAATTCGGCTGCTCTGCCGCGTAGTTTATTTTTTATGTGCAATATTAAAAGTACTTGTTGGTAGTCAGTTGCCATACTATACGCAGTTTGGCATGAAGAAATGAAAGTGTTCAAGAATATAGGGTTTCCGTCATATTCCGGAATTATTGCGAAAATTTCTGATATTTTGTATGGCTCTACAGTAGGAGTCGCAGCACTTTGTCTTGTAGTTGCCATTTCAAATATTCAAGTGTAACGAAAACGAAAATAAAAATTTAATAAGATAGTAAAATGGAAGTAAGCAAAGTAACACAAAATAATTTATAAAAATTCAAAATTAAGGTATTAGTAAATTGGTTAAATAAATTCAACAGTTTGCGAACATAAAATAAAATAAAGCGAGGTAAAATAATGGAGAATAATAATAAATTCGTTTAAAAAAATATTCAATAGCTTAAAACGTAATTCAAAGGAATAAGAAGTATATGGAAATTTAAACGAGAGAACTGATAATAATAATATAAAAAAAATAAATATAAAAATCGTTTCAATTTATAAATAATTAAATAAAAAACGAGATGTTTCTACATACGTTAGTAGTACCCTAGGCATAGGACTTGTTCTGCGGAAGCGTGGACTGGTTAGCTGTATCGTTGCGTGTTCCTGGTCTCTGCTGCTACAGTTGTTGCCTCAAACAGGTAGGTATTGTCCACGATGATTTGGAAATCTCCACAGTCAGTTAGTATACACGTGTTCTAACTGTGCTGGATAATCCTTTTAAAAAATTATGTTATTCAAAACATAAAAATCAAAAAATTAACACTTTTAAACTTGTAAAAATAATGAAATGTAAATTGAACTTAAAATTAACTGGACAGAATAAAATATTATAATGACGACCGTGGGATCGCTTCGGTTCTATTTATGATTTAATAATAGCGGAAGTCAGCGAAAAGATATTCACACGATGCGTTCCCACGTTAACATCGGAGTACCAGGAAGCTGTCAGCGTAATATGATACCGTTGCATCATACACGTGTGTACAACATAATATATATATAGTGAGAATGAATTTGTTCTAACCCACGCGTCGGTTAGAACAAATTCATTTAAAATTCAGGTGTTGGTTTTTTGGAAAAACGCTCGGACACGTCAGTTTTTTTTAACTGCGAATTTTGTGATGATAAACTCATTTATACAGGGTGGGCCAGAAATAAATTGCGACCATCAACTTCATTTTTTCAAATGGAAACATTTGTTTTTTATTTTATTTTTGAATTCTGCATTGAATTCTAAGTATTGTTCATGTACAATGTCCTATACCGAAAATTAACAGTTATTAAAAAAATACATTTCTTCCTAAAATTAAAAAATGGAAACCCTTTTTGTTAATGCTGGAATTTTTAACTCTTGTTTATTTCCATAGAAACTGTACTATAATTTTACTTCAAATAAGTAGTTGTCAAGTGCAGTTGCAAAGTTTCAAAGTATGGCGCGTTTAACTGAATAGCAGCCAATAGAAATTTTGACGATGGTAGGATATGGCAACAGAATTCGAACACAAGCTGAAGTTTGCGAGTTGTTCTGATTAAGTAACGATTTCTGTACCTAGTGTTACTTGCCATTTGCAAACCGTTGTTCTGTGGACTACTTTCGCTTGCCAGAAGGAATAAAATGTGGCGATATTGTTACGTTTCCCTACCGGTTCACATGCTGATA
This sequence comes from Octodonta nipae, assembly GCA_034190945.1. Taxonomy (NCBI): domain Eukaryota; kingdom Metazoa; phylum Arthropoda; class Insecta; order Coleoptera; family Chrysomelidae; genus Octodonta; species Octodonta nipae. Next base: position 137,692,258 of record CM067216.1, read on the forward strand.
TCAACCATCTGACTACATGCGACACTTATGTCTATCGTATTTTAATATTTGGCTGGATCATAGAATTCATTTGGTCAACAGGGAAGAAACATGGCAGATGCGGGAAAATTGGAACAAAACATCTTGTTTTCAGACAATGAAACTCGAGTTTTTCCATTTTTAGCCACACGGATGTCTCGCAAATTTCGCTTCATTATATTGAGCAATAACCCAATTTACAAACCCCTTCGAGGAACAAGCGAGAACAAGCTGCACCAAAATCTGTCACCAGCTGACGGTCTATAAGCATGACTAGATTAACAGACAATATTAATCCTTGCTAAGACCTGGAAACATAACCTGTAACCAAATTTGAAAACTGTTAGGTTAAGGTCTGCTCTGCTACACTACAATAGAAAAAATATGAAAAAATGTTGTTTTAATTTTCAAATAAAAATGTAAAATGTACTTATAAATTAATATAATAAAGAACAAAGGACTCTATTAGGTTATAAGAAATTTCCTTTTTTACCAAAAAATGAATTAGATTTTCCAAAAAATATCTGGAGAAGAAAAGTTGCATTTTCTTTGCAATGTATTTGTTTTAGATGTATTGTCGACATAATTAAAAAGAAACCGGAAAATAATTTTCATGAACACGAAACTATCACAGTTTTTGGTACTTCCATTTTTCGTTTAATACCATAACTTCAAAATATAACTCTATACAGCAAAAAACGATAAGAATAAGTCCGCACGTTTTTTCAAAATATAACGCTAAGTTTGAAGGCCTCGTTAACGGAAACAAAAAGTAAAAGACACATCGGATCCGTTGGAGCTTATTTGGGTTTATAAAGACTTTACCTGAAAAAAATGGGCAAAAAAAAGTAATGGAACATGCCCAAAAATGCATGCAAAAATTGCCAAAAAAGCAATTTTTGTAATTAAAATTAAAAGCCCGATTTTTAATCGATTTGGACTTACATAAACAAAAATAAACGATCTGTTTACATAGTTTATAGAAAAAATAATAGACATTTAAAAACATATTTTTATCTAAATTTATCCACTATAAAATCTTGGAAAAACGCGAGAAACTTCAAAAAACAGACTTCTAGTTACATCACAATAGAATCTCAGATTATTAATATATTTTCTTTACATAATATTCTTTTAATTACTCATGAAAAACCTTTCATTCTGTTTTTCATACGTTAAAAAATATCAAATAGGCTCTTCTTGGCAAGCGTATCAATATGAGCCAAAAATAGCTAAGAAATACCTGTTTTTGGCGGTTTAAAGGCTTGTAAAAAATTGAAAAAAATATTTGAAAGGCTCAAACTTTCAGCAAGCGCTATTTTTACAGAGTACATCAACATATTTTTTTTGAAAAAAAAATTGAGGACCAACTGCGGACGGTTTGGGAAAAAAGTAATATTTTGACCCATATGTTATCATAAAATATAATACACGTCTGCCATTATAATATAGAAGATATATAACTTCTATATATTATCATGGCAATCGTGTATTATATTATTTTATTTATAAACTTGCTTCAGATATTGGATGTATCGAAACTCAAGATATCTAGCATTTATGAAGCTGAAACCAAAGAGACATTGAGCTATGAATTGTCAGAACCAATAGCAGAATATGGATCCAAACTGACAATTCAGTTACCAGAACGAATAAGTAACATGTAAGTAAACATTTTCTTACCATATTTTAATTTGCAAATACATTATTTTTATTTCTAGATGCGTCATTGGAATTAATTATGAAACAAGTCCTGATGCCAGTGGATTGCAATGGCTGTCACCCAAAGCAACAGCAGGAAAGAAATATCCATTTCTCTTCAGCCAGTTTCAAGTAAGTTTTATTTGAAATATGTCTTGTTAAGTCTTAGTGTTCTTCTCGACGTAAGAAACTCTAAAGAGTTCAAAACAAGTATCTTAATCGTGGTGACACAGAAGTTGTAAACCACCACTCTTGTATAAACTACTCAAGATACACAAGGATGGAAGGGAATCTTAGACCAATCATCAGCTCACGTAAATCACCGATAACAGACTTATTGAATTTCTTTCTACCAATCATCCAACCCTTAGAGGCAGATCATCTTCTAACGTTAAGGATTTAAGGCATTTTGGAAAAATCGTCAAATTCATGGAACTCAGTCAACAACATCGCCTAGTGGGTTTTAACGTCGAGTACTGAGGAAGAAATCAGAAGAAGAATCGGTTCTTTATGCAAGAAGATGAACTACTGGATTGAGTTGGCTGATACTTGGTGGAAGTTGTATGATTAAGCTTCATCGGACGCGAAACAATTGTCACAATTTTTTAAATAAAGTGTAAGTTTGTAATAAGTGTATTACTCAAATCATCATGAAGATGAACTACCCATGGGCTGCCCTTTGTCACCAACAGTTCGAAGCATAAACACATAAGAGGTACAATAAATCACTGAATCTCTGGCTTAGGTATTTTGGCGGCACATCGCCATCTGGCCATTCCGAAAGAGACAACTGCAGATATCTCCGGACCTTCTGAACCAATCACAGAAAGAGATTATATTTAAATATTGCAGAGAACTAAGACTAATTGAACTAGACAAATCCTTGGGTTTAAAGCTACTATTGATTTACACCGAAAATAAATCGTGTTCTGCTCTTTTGGCGGCACATCGCCATCTGGCCATTCCGAAAGAGACAACTGCAGATATCATAACTAAATTTCACTTAACTAATTGAACTAGACAAATTTGGGTTTAAAGCCATATCACCGAAAATAAATCGTGTTTTGCTCGCAAATTCATAACTAAATTTCACTAACTACTTTCCATAGACTATATCACTACCGTAGTGATCCTAACGTGTATAATTTCTTTTTCTCAAACAGGTTGCCATTTTCGGTAATAGTTTTTAAGAGGAATTATGCATTTAAGAACTAGTTTTTGTCGGAGCTTGATTGTTTCTTTCAGATGATTTTAGTAACAGATGATTAATTTTAATAATGTAAAATTAAATGTTATGACACTGCCCCCTTTTAAATCTGATCGACCCGATCGGAATCATCCTCTTTATGATAGTTAGCCAGTTGGTCCAAATGAACCACCTTCAGTTTAGCTTTCGGATTCTGGCGAATGCGGTAGATAACGTTGTTGATCCTCTTGACCATTCTGTATGAACCGTCCCAAGCTAGTGTGAGCTTTGGAAGTTTGCCTTTGCTCCTCTGAGTGTTGTGTAACCAAACCGTATATGTCTGCTGGAGTCCGACCGAATTTGACTTCAAATCGTAATATGTTTTCATCCTATCGCTGGTTGCTAACTCATGCGTCGGGGCCAGTTCGTGTATGACCAACATACTTTGTCTGAGTTGGTGGTCATAATTGTTAAATTCATTGTGCGCTTCTTGTGTTGAGCCAATTGCCAAATCACACGGTAGTCTGAGTACCACTTAGGAGTCAGTCCTGTGCGGGATGGCTGAGCGACAGGAACAGGGGAATATGCTCATCCCAATCACGCTGGTTATTGCTGATGATCTTGAATAGATGTTGTTCCAAGGTGCTGTTGAGTGTTTTCTCCGTTCCATCCTGTTATGGATGCAAGGGTATTCTCGTTTTCTCAATCAAAAATGTTACATTCAAAGTTCCGACCTTGGTTCGAATACATCTCTTCCGATATCCCAAACCTGCTTAATTGCTGTTCTTCCAACACCGTAGCCACCCTAGTGGCCTCCTGATTGGGTATGGCATATGCTTCAGGCCACTTATAAAAATAATCTATCACGACCAGAATGTATTTGTTACCTTTCTGGGACTAGGCAAATGGACCGACGTAATTAATAGCAATTATTTCAAATGAGACGCCCTCATTGTACTGCTGCATTCTGCCCTTGGCCCTGGTCTTCGGGCGCTTACTGGCTGCACAGATGTCACAATTCCGGCACCAAGCTCTAACGTCTTCTATTTAATTTGCCTAGTAATATTCATGCCCAGTTGACCTCCGATGGTCCCATTAAGTACTTGGGTCTTGGTTTTTCGGACATCACTCTTTCCCAAATTCTCTTCAACATTCCATTTTCTACCTTTAAGAGGTCCTATTTGGTCACAATGACTTCATGATGCCCCAGTACTAGCTACTTCGACCCACCTTCCCCTGAGTGCTCCTGTCTTTTGGTTCAGGCCATTTGTTTCTGTATGCATAATTTTGTTGTTTAGTCTCCATGCACACGGACCTGTCCTGTCCTAGGGGCTGACGGAAGGTTAGTATGCGTTCGCGATGGCTAACTCTGACTGTCACGTTGGAAATGTTTTGATCATGCATTGTCAACAAAAATGCATGAAGGGTTTACTTAAGGTCTTCCTGCCTGAGGGAAACTACGTTTGCCATTTGGTTTGGGCACTTTCATGATAGCCTCTAGTTCCAGGGCTTCATTACTATTCCTTAGACAGGTTTTGTTGAACTTCGACATCTCTAATACCACTGATAAGAACTTTCTGTAGCCAGTTGGTCTTTAACGTTCTCTGGTCGGTATGGATATGCTAACTGTGTTGAAGGGCTAATGTCTGCTTCAAATTTCGATAAACTTTGTGTTTTTACACTTAATTGCACCTGGTATACTTTCCTCAGTGATTCGTTGTCATATTTCTTAAAGTTACTCTGTTCATCCATTGGCAGAAGTTCTAACGCTGGACTTCTTGAATTAATGTCATATTTGACTTTATTTTCGAGACTACCAATTGAACTTTTTAGAATCTCAATTTTATCATTATTTTCTTTATATCCGATTCCACAATCTGTACTTTTGGTTAACTATTTCATGACTTTGTGATATTAATTTTATTAGTAGTTCAAATTTTGTTTATTAATTCATCATTTTTAGTTCTTCTATCTGCCTTTTTCTTATAACTTGAAAAATAAACTTGGTAAATATAAGATTTTATTGTTTGTCTTTCATTTCAGTTTCTTATTTCTCGTCAAAAGTTTGCACTAAACTTTCTTGAGATTACTTGTCTTGATTTCTTTTTTTTCTTCCGTTTCTGCAAGTCTTAGTTTTTCTGTAATTGCTTTAATTTCTACAACTCCCACTTCTGACATCAAATTGCTGTGAATTCCCTGGGTTTAAAACAACTATTGATTTACACCAAAATTAAATATTTACTCACAAATTCACAAATAAATTTCACTACTTTTCATAGACCATATCAACACTGTTTTATCCACTGTTCCAGTACTGAACTTCACTCTTGATGTATGTCGGACCACAAATGCTATTGCAGTCAATCTTCAAAGTTCGTGTAGTGATCCTATCTTTCTATTATGTATTATTTCTTTCTAATGTGTATAATTTCTTTTTCTGGAACAGGATGGAATTTGGGTAATAATTTTTACCAGCAATCATGCGTTAAGAACTAGTTTTTGTGGGCGTTTGTTTATTTCTGATAGATGGTCTTTGTTACAGTTGATTAATTTCGAGGATTGTCTTTTGGTAGTGTAAAAATAAATATCAAAACAATATATATGTATTAATTTAAAATAAAGAAACTTCATCATTAGTCTCCTTGTTCTGTAGTCACATGTCACAAACAAATAATTGGGTATTTGACTGTATTAAAAATATAATTTGGGCTGGTGAAATCCTAAAAGATAATTATGTTATGATCATTTTATGAAAATTTTTTTAGAAGGTATATGATTTAATCACAGTATAGATACAGTTGGCACAGAACAATAAAGTGAAATAAATGTTCGTTACGTGACAAATAATAAAAGAAGCGTTTACGCGGGCTTTATTTTTATCTGAATTTAATTCCCGATTTTTTTAAGAAAACACTAAATATTATAAAGAAAAAAAAAGATTTTATTACATTATTGACAATTTATTATAGTTTACAAAAAAGGTCAATTACCCAATTACGTTATTTTAATCAATCTAATCTTTCTAGTAGGACTCAAATGTATTTTTTAAAACAATTATGGTCTAGTATCACAACATCAATACATATTATCTTTTTCAGCCTACTCATGCTAGATCTGTTATACCTTGTCAAGACACTCCAGCTATTAAAATGAAGTATAATGCAACAGTAAGTACATAAAACTAAGACTAATTGAACTAGACATATCCACAAGTCGTTATAGACTTTGAGCTAGCTACTAAATTCGCAAGTGATCGAACAAGTTGATAGAATGTTGAAGTAAAATAAGCTTAGTCTGACAGCCTCCACTGACAATTTATGGAAACAACAGCCGAAAAGCTGAATAGCCATATTTAAATTTCTAAACAGTCTAAATGTAACTTCAATAGTGCACAACTTTAAAGATGCGCTTACATTTGGGAATTGTTATTCGATATTAACGCCTGTGAATTTATATCGTGAGATATTATATAAATATTCAGCAATTCATGTAATCTTGCTTAACAACTACCTTGTTATTTGAAGTGAAAGCTTAAGTGAGGTCCACACTTACACATACGAAAATAGCTATGGTAGTATAATGCAAACATTATAGACTTTAAGTAGTTTCTAAAAATAGTTATAAACTTTGTTCCGAAACGTTTCGAAATATACAGTAATTTCATGTATTGTGGTGTTATTTCCCAAAAATTAATAAATTATAGTAAATAAACAAATTTAACATCAAATTAATATACAAAAGCAGCCCAAATTTTAGTTTTCCTTCTAGTAAACATTCAAATTCCCTGTTGTCGATATTTTAAATTATACTTTACGTACGTTAGAAGTTAGAAAACCTGAAAAGGGTCACGTTGTCAGTTGCCATTACATTTGTGTGCTGACCAAGTTCAAATTATAAAGTAAACATTTTACATTAACACTTCTGAATATTAATTGAAAATTGGTATGCTTTAGAGTAAATATCTTATTGTTAAATTTTTTAATATCCCAGAATCTCTTCCGAAATATCTGTTTACCTTGATTCGCTCCTCGCAGATTTGTTAACGAACTCAATGCTCGAACCGCTCACTGTGGCTGACTCTGAAAACAGTGGAATTTTTTTTATATTATTTCGAAACAATTTTGATTGGCAAATTCGTGGAAGCGACATTCCTGTGATATTTCTGGGAAGCCGAAATATTGTTTGTTTATCGACCCGAGGCCGACCGCTAGCGTTAATGGGAATTCGAATTTTGTCGAAGCTTCATGACTTCGTTGACTTACTAGAGAATTCCCAGAAAAATATATAAATACGGGCAGCTGGGGATGGGATTCATTCAGTATTCGACTGCCGTTAGTAAAGTAAAGATAAATTGTAAATAGTTCTTTAAATATAAATTGTGTTAAAGTAGTGGAAATAAATTAGGGTGAGTTGAACTGTATTTTTAAATATATCCAAGAACTGAACCCGAGTGTGGAAATAAAACATTACTTTGGTGACGGGTGTAGGTGTATTTGTGGAACTTTAGTAGTGAAAAATAAATGGACTGAAAATGTTTAAAAACATGAGTTTGGACCAATTGAAAGTGACGGACTTTAAAAAGACATGAGTATGCTATTTAAAAAAATGAAAGTAAGTTTAAAAGAAACATTACAAGACGAATTCCTTGGAAGATAAGCTACAAAAATTACAAGAAAACTCGAAAACCCTAGAAAATAAACTACTAGAAAATTCTAAAACCTTGAGAGAATCCTTAGAGGCCCAATTACTGAATTCTAAATCCCTAGAAGAGAATTGAAATGCATGGTAGGGAATAATTCAGAAATGCTAAAAGGGAAAATAGTCGAGAATGAAGCTCGGATGGAAGAGCTAAGGCAGACAATGGTCGATAATGAAGCCCGGATTGAAGAGCTAAAGCAGACGACAGTTAAAAACGAAACGCGCATAGAAGAGTTAAAACAGAAACAAAGGGGAGAAACTCCACCAAAGACCGAAAGCAGAAACAGTCCAGAAGCAATGGATTCGAAAAGTAGCCTCGAGGGGACAAAACACAAAATGAAACCTCCTCAATTTGATGGAAAATCGTCATAGACTAATTATAGGCGCCAATTCGAGGCTGCAGTAAAGTTAAACGGATGGTCGGCAGAGGAGAAGGCAGTAGCACTAACCCTCGCCTTAAGAGGGGATGTTACAGATATTTTGCAAACCTTGAATGCCTCTGAGCAAGAAGACTACGAACAACTGATCAAACATTTAGAAGTGAGGTATGGACAAAACCATTTGGAGCACGTTTATCGGAAAATGTAATAGAAAGGTTAGCAGTGCAAGCATTTTTGGATGGACTTCGGGACCACGATGCCAGACAAGCGTTGATCCTAGCTCGATCGACTCAATTAGTGGATGCACTGGCTCGAGCTCTAGAATTCGAGGCTGCGAAAAATACCTGCAGAGGTCAAGCCAGAGTCCGAATCGTTGACGGAGAATACGAAGACGGCAGAAACGATGAAGCCTTTGTAAGAAAGATTATAGAAAAAGTTCTTACCGAAAAAAGACAGCTAAGATGTTGGAAGTGTGGTAAGGTGGACACATACGAAGTCGCTGCAAGGAGAGCAACGGAGGCCCAACTTCCTCGTCGGAAAATTAAAGAGGGTCGATGTGAAAGGGCTATCGTCGACCTGTAGCCAACAAGCCCCAACTATCAACGCATATGTCGCTTCGCTACACAACCACGTGTCTTTGTAGATGGCTTTATTAATAAGAAGCAATTTGCAATGCTGGATACAGGTGCGACAAAAACAATTTTACGCTCAACATCGTGTTTGAGGCAATGATAAAACCAACAAAATGGCAACTGCGAACAGCGACTTGAAAAGCAGCGAAGGTCCATGGGGAAATAGAGGTTGAAATGGTCTTGGGAAATACAACATTCCAACATCGGGCATTAGTGGCAGACATCTAAGACCAAGTCATCATCGGAATGGATGTAATGAGCTCCAAGGGATTCCAGTTAAACTTTAAAGATGGAATTCTGCAAGTGAATGACGAAGAAGTGGTGCTCCATGGGAAAGACGAGATAATGCTTCGAGAAATGTTAGCAGAGGATGTAAATGTTCCGGAAAGAACTGAAATCATTGTAGATGCTGGCCTAGATGGGAAAGCTAAAATTGGAACAGTGATGATGTTTGAACCCGAACTTAACGACGGAAATTTAGGCAGAGGAATCGCACTGGGAAAGACTCTTTTTCGTGCCAAAGATATTGAGCCAGTAAGAATAATGAACCTGAATCATTACTCGGTTGCGTTAAAGAAAGGAACAATTTTGGGGCACTGTTCAACAGTTTCCTCTGTAGTCAGAAGCACGCAACATACAGCAATCCCACCAGGTAAACTATCCGAAGAACTAGAGAAACTCATAACAGATTCCTCCAGGAAGTTAAAACCAATCCAGAAAGCAAAATTGAGAGACATCGTTAGAAACTATCAGGATATCTGCGACGTAGGGCAAGGAAAAAGAGGGCGAACTTATCTAGTGAAACATAAAATTAATACCGGGGACTCTCAGCCTATTCGACAGTCGGCGAGAAGACTGCCCCTACACAAAAGAGAAGAAGCCGATAGGATAATCCACGTAATGGAGGAAGAAGGTGTTATTGAACCATCCAATCTCCCTTGAGCTTCTCTAGTTGTCTTGGTTAAAAAGAAAGACAGTTTTACTCGATTTTGCGTAGAGTATCGGCAACTAAATCACGCCACGAAGAAAGATAGCTATCCCGTACCAATAATAGACGATACCCTAGATACATTGGCTGGATCGAAGATGTTTTCCACCCTGGACTTGAAGAGCGGTTATTGGCAGGTGGAACTAGCTAAGGAAGACCGGGAAAAGACTGCTTTTACCATCGGCTCGGAACCAATTCACGATAATGCCGTTTGGGTTGTGTAATGCTCCAGCAACTTTTGAAAGATTGATGGAAACTGTGTTAAAAGGGCTTTCATGAAAAACATGCCTGGCGTATCTTGACAACATTATCGTGGTTGAAAGATCATTTGAACACCACTTGAAGAACCTGGAGGAGGTGTTTCGCCGACGTCGAAGTTCCGGACTAAAGTTAAGCCCGAAGAAGTGTCAGCTGTTCCAAGAAGAGGTGCAAGATCTTGGACATGGTATGGTATCCGCAGAGGGAGTAGCTGTTGATAAACAGAAAATCTGTCCTGTCTGTCAAGGTATGGCCGATACCTAAATATATCCACCAGTTAAGAAGTTTCCTGGGGTTATGCACGTACTATCGTCGGTATGTAGCCGAATTTGCCAACATAGCCAAGCCATTTACTAGACTCACAGAGGAGAAGGTGCAGTACTAGTGGGACGAAGAATGCCAAAGATCACTGAAAAGAGCATTGTCGAGTGCCCCCGTTTTAAGTTATCCTTTGCCAGATGGCAAACTTCGTTTTGGATACCGACACAAGTAATGTCGGAATTGGTGCGGTGCTTTTGCAGATCCAAGACGGTCAGGAGACAGTCATCGGCTATTTCAGCAAGACCTTGAGCAAACCTGAACGGAATTACTGCGTTACTCCCAGGGAACTCTGGCTGTGGTAGAGGGGGTAGAACATTTCTACAAAAACCTCTATGGTAAAAGATTCCTCCTGAGGACTGATCATGGAGCACTGAAGTGGCTCCTGCAGTTTAAAAACCCCGAAGGACAAGTGCCCAGGTGGATTGAGCGGTTGCAAGAATTCGACTTCCAGACTGAACATCGAGCTGGAACAAGCCATAAGAATGCTGATGCCCTATCGAGGAGACCATGCCCTGATGATTGCAAACATTGTCAGCGAGCTGAAGAAAAAGGGGCTGTTCTCTGTTAGTACTACCGCCATCGACGACTATTGGCAATCTGAGGAGATCCAGAAAGCCCAAAAATTGGATCCGGAGTTAAAAAAAGTTATCCGGTGGAAGGAAGAAGACCGCAACCCTATGTGGAGGGAGATTTCTCGTTTCTCACCCACCATAAAGTCATACTGGGCTCAGTGGAACTCTCTCATTTTGCAGAATGGACTTCTGAATCTCGTCCTGAAAACTCCAGAGGAGGGCAAGGACAGAAAACAGATTGTAGTCACCAGAAATAGGAGACCAGAGGTTTTACGAGAACTAGCGGACATCTGGGAAAACCCTGGGAAAGTTGAGAGAACGCTTCTATTGGATAAACTGCCAAACAGATGTCAAGGATTGGTGCCGGAAATGTACGGTTTGTGCAGCAAGTAATGGGCGTCAGATGTGACCGAAGGCTCCCATGAAGCAATATAACGTGGGTAGTCCATCCGAAAGAGTGTCCATTGATTTGCCGGTCGATTTTCTGAATCCGACTCTGTAAATAACTATATTGTGGTTGTGATGGACTATTTCAGTAAATGGCAGAAGCGTATGCCTTGCCGAATCAAGAAGCCTTTACCGTTGCTGATGTCCTTGTCAAAGAATGGATTAGCCGTTTTGGTGTTTCCTTGGAGTTGCACTCAGACCAAGGTAGAAATTTCGAGTCCACCCGTTTCCAAGACGTCTGCAAACTATTAAATATCAATAAAACACGAACAACAGCATTACACCCGCAATCCGACGGAATGGTAGAACGGATGAATAGAACCATTAATCGCCATTTGTCAAAGGTAGTCTCTGACCACAAAAGAGACTGGGACCAGTATATACACTTGTTTCTAATGGCATTTCGTTCATCTGTGCACGAGGTCACGGGTCAGACCCCGGCAAGCGTTATTATGGAACGAGAGTTACGACTACCATGCGATTTGAAGTTTGGATGTCCGCCAGGAGAAGATACTGCAGGTGAAAACTATGTCAGCCAGTTACGTCAAAAGATGGACGACATCCACCAACGAGTCAGTGCCCGAATGAAGGAAGCCTATGACATCAGAGCCGAAGGCGGGGAATTTCAAGCTGATGATCTGGTTTGGTTGTATAATCCGCAACGTCGTCGTGGTTATTCGCCCAAGCTACAGATATCTTGGGAGGGGCCTTACCAAATTGTAAAGAAGATCAACGATGTTGTATACAGAATAAGGAAGCTGCCTCAAGGAAAACCAAAGGTGCTACATTTCAACAGGTTAGCCTCTTATACCGGAAATGACTTCCGGCGAAGTTGACCAGGCCCAAGCCGGCAGCATCTAACCACCCGATGACGAGATAACCTTCGAACAGTTTATGGCACTGTACTCTAATGGGCAAAAAGTGCAGCACGACGTGACCAGAGAGGAACCCCGCGACCTGTTTGAGGTGCCCATAGAATATGCATTGGCTCATTGTGTGACTCGAGATCTCCGGGTGTCCAGAGGAATACCAAGGTGTTTGCCAAAAAGTACGGCCAGTTCCAAAAGCTAAGGGAGCAAGATCCAGTGGTAGGAGATGTCCTTCATCTCGAAGATAAAAAACCAGTGGGTATTTGGTAACGAAAACATTCTTGCACGACGTCTTACACGACAGCGATCTTTGAAAGACTCTGGTAGAATTGAGGAATGTGATGATGGAGAAGAACCTGATGAAATTGGTGGTCCCAAAGATAGCCTGCGGGTTGGACGTACTGAATTGGAGGGTGGTGAGAAGTATGACGGAAACAATCTTTCGATTCAGTGGCATCGACATCCTTGCATGCTGTCTCAATATTCGCAGTTCAGATTCGAAGACCGTTAACTGTTATTTCCACCAAACTTCCAGTTGTCGAAATGGAGAGTCCAGCCAGTATCGTCACACCAGGAAGGATTCTGGGACATTCCGGTCTTAAGGAGGGGGCAATGTTACGAGAATTCATCCGTTAGCTGGTGCAATCGGCCATCATCCAATTCGTAGAAGCGACATTCCTCCTATATTTCTTGGAAGCCGAAATATTGTTTGTCTATCGACCCGAGGCCTACCGCTATCGTTAATGGGAATTCGTCGAATTTTGTCGAAGCTTCGAGAACACATTTCCCGATGGCTCGTTGACTTACTAGAGAATTCCTAGAGATATATATAAATACGGACAGCTGGCGATGGGATTCATTCACTATTCGACTGCCGTTAGTAAAGATAAATTGTAAATAGTTCTGTGAATATAAATTGTGTTAAAGTAGTGGAAATAAATTAGACTGGGTTGGACTGTGTTTTTAAATAAATCCAAGAACTGAACCCGCGTGTGGAAATGAAAAACATTACAATATTTACAAAATTTGAAGACTTCAATAAAATGTTGTAAATGTCTTTATTTTTTAGTTTAATGAGCTATTTATGAACGGAAACAGGACGTTTTCTCTATTTTTTATTGTTAATTCAAAAATTATCATAATAGTCGCTGATTTTATCACCGCGTTATCATCAATTCATAATTGTATAATTCATTATAATATATATAATTAGCAGGTAAACATTTATTTCCAAATCTGCGCGACTCTTCCGAACTTTACTATATCAAACAAATACATGTAAAGTGAATTTATAGCTGTGACGAAAACGGAATATTTATGTCCGAATAGAAATGTCAGTTATAAACATAACTTAAAGTTTGTTTCGTAATTATAGCTTGAAAACTATTTAAATAAAGTTAAATGCAGCTATATCAATACATTTTTCAGCTTTTCGGCTAGCATTTCCATCTGGCACCGCACTATGGGTCAAATGGCAAACCTAATATCTAGAGCAAAAATAGAGATATCGGAACAATTCTTTCCTTAAATTGAACCTTATGTTATGTAGATTAAGGGAAAATTATTTAGTATGCCATCATCCACTATTATAGGGGTGGAAATAGGGGTTGAAATGGTGCAAACTTAAAATTTCGATCCTTTTTTTTTTGTTTATGGTATATCTCAAAGACAAATAGAGATATTTCTAGGGTTCTTTTTTTAAATTGTAGAGTTATTAATATAGATTAGAAAAATATTTATTGCATAACTATCCTCCCAAAAGTATAGGTGAAAATAAGGGTGATAGCCTGAAAACGTGAAAAATCCCCAAAAATACTGTTTAGTGATTCATTGGATGCCGACCACGCCACTGTGGAGATCGTTTATCGTTATCATTTTTCTCTAAAGGCATCAAAAATGAGTTCCTGATTCATTCTAATTTCTTAAAATGCAATAGAAAAAATTTCTTTGGCAAGAACAATAGTTATGTACGTTTTTGTTAATAGGTACCCAAAAAATGTCGATTCATAAAAAAAAATATGTTGTTTTTTCACTCCCATATCCCCATTTTCATTCCTATAGTGAAAAATGACAGCGATAAATGATCTCCACAGTGGGAAATGATAACGAAATGGTTTTTAGAACAGTGGTCAGCGTCCAATGAATCACTAAACAGTATTTTTCTCACTCCTATTTTCACCTATACTTTTAGGAGAATAGCTTTGTAATAAATAATTTTCTAATCTATACTAATAACTCTACAATTTAAATAAACAGCCGTATAAATATCTCTATTTGAATTTGAGATATACCATAAAATAAAGAAAAAAAAGTCGAATTTTGAAATGTGCACCATTTCAACCGTCATTTCCATCCCTATAATAGTGGATGATGACATTCTAAATAATTTTCCCTTAATCTACATAACCTAAGGTTCAATTTAAAAAGAAATTTGTTTGGATATCTCTATTTTTGCTCAAGATATTAGGTTTCCGTTATAAATAATGCCATTTGACCCATAGTACGCAGGTGGGGACAGACAGACTAAGCTTATTTTACTTTTATAACATGTTTTCTTCCCGCATTCTAGCCAGATGATGAGTTTGTTGATGTATCTTATTTTCATTATTTTCCTAATCGTTGTACATCAACATGTAGGATTTTTTTATGTATGCCGTAAATTCATTAAAATACAAGAATTGGGCAGAAGTGCGAAACTTTGTGGAAACTACGAAGTCTACTTTAATTGGTCTATTGGGAATCCAGACAAACAAACACATGCTGCTTGCAAATAATATTTAGAAGGTAAATAATTTTCGGTGAGAACAATATTTGATTTATTGGTGGCTGTTATCGAAGTGAAATGTTGTCATTACCTAATGATATTTTACAAAGGATTGCTTGATCAATGTTAAAAAGTTTCGAACCACATTGTGACGTAATGGCTCCGTTTACTTAATGTTATTAACCTTTTGTCCGTTGACAGTTGATTTGTTTTATTTGTTACTGTAATATTTTTAACAGTTGTGTATTTAATTTAGTGAAGTGCTATTTGGTATTATTCTTTTTGTAACCCGACTTCAGATATTTCAAAAATTAATTACCAGTGATATTGGAGGTTAACCTGACATTTCAGATGCGTATCAAAATATAATTTCAAATTGTATTCAAGAAAAAACAAAATATTATGTAAAAATGAATTATTGATATCAGACTTTTCATAAATAGTGCAAAGAATTATATGCAAATTTGACTATTCAGTTTCTTCACGTTTATATGGTTATATTTTGGAAAATAAGGAGAAAATTATTCATGGCGCAATTCTTGGAAACTGTTTATTACGCCGGCCCTGAGCCACTTCAGCGACGTGTGCCTTCGGATAAATTCTATATGTATCAAGCAATCCTTTGTAAAATATCCTTGGTCCCACGATAATGGCTGCTTTTTGCATTGTAAACCCAATTAAATTTGCTCTTGTTCTTCTTTTACTCAAATTTTACAAAGTCCATAATTCCCAGAACTTGAACCTCCAAAGAAATTATCTTAAAATGACAAATAAAAGTGTTGAAGATGAAGAATTTTTACCATCATAAAATTAATAAAAACTCTGCCCAATTACCACATATTACGTTAATGACTTAATGAGATTTGCATTTGGCAACAATTAATTTTCTCGATTTAAACAACTGAATTTGTTTGTAAATGTCAAAACAACGATCGATTAACTGCTATGAGGAATTTGTTTCTGTAACCAACCCTAAGTTCTTAGCGAATGGCGTTTATTTAGCTCTACAAAAAACCGGAAAGGTTTTATTCATGCCCAGATGTTTTACGTTTACAACGAAAATGAATTTCCATATGTTCGGGTTGCTCATTCTGTGCGTCCGAAAGATAACCAAGAGTGTTAAAATTTTATTTACCCAACAGCTTGAAAATTAAGAATATAAATTGCTGTTCTTGGGTTTTTAAATGGTGAGTTTATTAATAGGGATAAAATTGGGATATACAAAATATCCGTATTACCTTTGATTTTGGGATGCTCAGCACACTATTTTGCAAGGTTATTTTTTGTAGGAAATCAAAACTGTAAATGTGAACTCATTGCTGATCCTGAAAATCTTGTAGTGGCAATTTACACGTTACAGTAAGAGTAATAAAACAAATTGTGAAAACAATTAATGAAAAAAAAGTTCTTAATGAAATTGACAATGAATTGTTTTCAATGCTTACTAATGCTCAAAGAAAGCTTGGAATTTCAAATCGAAATAAACTTCATCAGTACTACATTAGGATCTATTCAAACAGCATTTGCATATTGCATTAGATTCTGTGGGTTCAAATCAAATTTACACAAATATTCACTTTCAATGTCTTTATTGTTAACGAAATCAATTCTCTGTTTACAAATACAATGAGTAATACCACAGCTGTTCGCTGTCGATTCATCACACACCGACAATTTTAAAACTAAACTAAACTATTCAACTTGTCCTTTAAATGACCAGTGTAGAACATACACGAATGTCATGATTATTTCTTTACTGTCAGAGCTTTTTCAGGCCGCCGTTTTTACACCCATAGAAATTTCGTCTTGCTATTTTTATTATTTCAGCCGTTTTTATGTTTACGTATTGATTTTATCGGGACGAGTAATTTAGAAAGTTCCTTTTATTTTCGCGGCGTAAAATGAATTTTATAACACTCCCTCCCACTTTAATTCTGATTGTCCCTATCGGAATCATTCTCTCCATGGTAGGGAGGGAGTCGATCCAAATGACCTTGATGTTGCTCTTGAATTCCGGCAAATGTGATAAACAACTTAATTCTCTTGACAACCTCGTATGGGCCATCCCAGGCTGGTGTATTGACAGCATGTTCTGTGGGAGTTTGTCGGCATAATCGTTGACTTCTTGGGACGGTTCTTCTGATAAGCCAATAGCCAAATCACAAGGTAATCTCCTCTCCTTTCCGAATAGTACTCTGGCTGGAGTCATTCCTGGGATGTCATGTACGGCTGAGCAATAGGCCAACAGGAATAGGGGAATATGCTCATTCCAATTACGTTGGTTATTGCTGAAGACCTTGGATAGATGTTGTTCGAAGGTCCTGTTGAATTTTTTCGCGATTCCCTCTGATTGTGAATGCAAAGGTGCGGTTCTCGTTTTCTTGATTCCCAACATCCTACAGACCTGGAATACATTGGATTTAAAGTTGCGCCCTAGGTCTGAATGTAACTCCAACGGGACACCAAACCTGAAGGACTGTTTTACCAGCACTGTGGTTGCCTCCTAATTAGGTTAGTATATAACTCTATATATAAGGCTATTTGCTGAAGTAATCCATCGCGACTGGAGCATATTTATTCCCACTCGCAGACTCGGGAAATGGACCAGCGACATCAATGGCAATGGCACGTTGTACTGCTGCATTCTGCCTTGGTTTCGGACCCCTACTGGCTGCATAGGTGACCATTGGCGAATTTTATTCATGCCCAGATGACCACCGGAAATCCCATTATTTACTTCGATCAGGACGGCGGGTACCTTTTTCTTTGGGACTACCAGTTAGACTTGGGTTCTTGGCCGTCATTGCTTTCCCAAATTCTCTTTAACATTCCATTCTCTACTCTTAGAGATTCCCGTTGGGCGCATAATGATTTCAGGACGCCCTAGTATCTAGCTACCTCGTCCCATCATTGCATGTGTGCCTCTCTCTTCTTGAGTGACAGGATTGGTTTAATGTCTGAGTCTTTTTTTCAGTGGTATGCCGATGTAAAGGTGCGGCAATGGTGGAAAATCCACAACAAATCACACGATCTGAGACCCAAAAAACTTCGTAGTTGATGCTTGTTTCTCGGGACCGGCCTATCATGAATGGCTTCTATCTTGTCATCGTTTTTGCGGATTCCTGACTCACGAACGACGTGGCCTAAAAACTCTACTTCTTTTTGGGTTGAGTCTCAAGTTGGCATTCTTAATTCTGGAAAATACTTCGCCAAGGTTCTTCAGATGATCGTCGAATGTGTGACCCATGACCAAAATGTCTTCGAGGTATACTAAGTATGTTCTCCATGACAATCCGCTCAATACATACTCCATTAGCCTCTTAAATTTCGCGAGAGCATTAGGCAACCCAAAGGACATGAAGGTGAACTGAAACAACCCTTTACTTGTGGAGAACGCTGTCTTTTCTCTGTCGTTTTCATGTAATCCAACATGCCAATAACTCTTTAGGTCTAGTGTACAGAACCAACGAGACTCAGCTAGTGTTGTCAGTGTGTCATCGATTCGGAGGAGTGGATAGCTGTCTTTCTTCGTAAAATCGTTCAATTTTCAGTAGTGAACGCAAAAACGGTTGGTTCCATTCTTCTTTTTCTCGAAAACAACGGGAGCAGACCATAAGCTGATGGATGGCTGAATAATTCCATTTTGTAACATGGACTCAATGTTTTCCTCAACTGCTTGTTGTTGCCTTAATGATAGTCACATAGGTGATATTCTTATGGGTTGAGCCTTCCCCATATCTATTCTGTGCTAGATGATGTATGTACGACCGGTAGTAGCATCTTGAGTATTAAAAATTTGTCAGTGATTTTCGATAAATTGCTTGGCTTTCTGCTGTTCTTCCGATGTAAGGTGGGTCAAAAGATCAGTAAACTGTTTTAGAAACCCTTTACTGGGCCCTGTCTCCTTCAACGATGATTGGTATGCTTCTTCACAATTACTGGCTCGAAATAAGCATTTCTTGACTATTGACATTTTGGATGTCGTTGTTGAAAATATTCAGAACTCTAATTGTCTTGTCCCGTTTAGGTCCTGCAACTCAGTAGTCATGAGCTGAATGTACGAACTCCAACGCAGTTCTCAGGATTTCTTTCTAGCTGCCCATGAATAATTTGTTCCACTCGACCGGGTATCAATGTTATCACGATTATAGATAGTAGGGACAAGGAAGTGTCCAGCTGAAAGCATTAAATAAGAAGTTCATAAAGTGACCAGAATGGCGTTGGCGTAGGGATAGGATATAATGTGAATTGCTAAATATAAAATGATCGTAATGTGAAGTCACCGGTTTTGTCTTTTTTTTAAGTATGTAATATCTATTTTTTTCCTAAATGTCTTTGAGACATTCTAAAAACTTTTAACACTCTTGCTACATCAGCGCTACCCTATTTTAATGCATTTTGATGGACATTCTTTTTAATATGTATTGGATTATTAGAATAGCCATTGCGAAGAATAGTCCGAAGAAGCTGTGATGTTTAAAAAATATATGCTTTAAAATATTCACATTGCTTAAAAATGTTCCCATTTGCTTTAAAATGACCCCTTTATACCATGTGTTCTACATGAGAATCTCCGAAACGGCAAGAGATACATGGTGGCCTAAATGAGAAAAAAGTTGCGCTATTCCAAGCTATATATATTCTCCATATTGTAAACAAAATTGATAAAATTTGGTAGTATTGTGTTAACGACTGCGGCCAATCAATTGGCGTCAACACCGTTTTTCTACGCTTTCTAGATTTTGTGCAACCATAGCCAACTTATTTATTTATTATGGGTACCATATTCGATTTATACGTCTTTGAATAGCAAATAAAAAGATCTTTTCAACCATGTATAACAGGCCAATCTTTGGATGACACAAAATATAAAATAAAAATGCTACAGTTTTTCGCCTAATTGTCGTAATTGTGTTTTCTTAAAATTCCCCAAACGAATAAACAAATAATCTTTTATTTATGATACAAAAGTATACCACTAACTCATAACATATTTGAGATTTAACTTGTAACAGCAACCAAGTTTTTATAATAATATACTGAAAACTCTATAGTTGACGGGTCGTGTCAATGCAAATTCCTCATTTAGGAAACGGAGAACATCATATCTCGGGTCGAACATGAACCCATGTAGTTCCATAGCCAGTATAAAATCATTCTCAATATCCGCTACCAGGACCCTATGCCGGATTCTGTTGTCCCCTATCTGTAATACTATATGGGTGATTCTTAGATAACTGATTTTTTATGTACTTAATTTATTATTCAACATGTTTTTTTTATCAGAAAATTATAAATATAATAAACTTGATAGTATTTTACCGTCGACATTGTATATTAAAGCATAAGTATTCATGGATCGAATAACAGAAATATACCCAAAATGTCGGTACCGGGGCATGTCTGATTTCCGTTTTTCAAACTAAATGTAAAAATTTCTGTTGATTCGTCTTATAATCTAAAGTTATGCTTTTATAACTAAAATCTATTGTATAATTCATCAAATTATGCTGCAATTATACCTCAATATTGATTGGTTGAAAGGAATAATAGATTTAACTAATGTTCAACTTTGTTTTATTTTAAGACTAGTAAAAAAAATGTTATTTTAATTCTACTGTTAATAAATTTTAAAGATTGTTGGAATCAAGAAAGAAAATACAGTATGATTATCAAAGCCCTATAATTTATCATTTGTTTAATTATTTTAAGAATTTAAAGATATTGATTAGGCAAGTATTTTGAATATTTCATTTTGGTATCAGTTCCGCGGCCGTAAAATTTCTAATTTTTCTTCTAGTTTCTTTTCTATTGAAGTTGTAGTAGAACTACGTTACAGGCTTAATTTTGAGCATAATGAAAGACCAATAGCACCCAGAACACAAGTTTTAAAGCATTTTTGATTTAAAAAAATGTTGATTTGTAAAAATCACAGTTATCTAAGATTCACTCAAATCTGCCTCACCCTTTATTGACATGGACTCGCTGGTGATTGTTCTTAGCTGGATGTTGTTGTTAGCTGACCAGGCAATGGACACAACGCCGCGGATATCAAAAGTGATGGTGATTGCTAGGCCTTTGATGGTGCCCTTGATGACTAGGCTGCTGCTATATCAGTAAAATCCCCGGATGGGGGCTGGTGGAGGGTTAGTCAGCATTCGCCCCCCTTGTGCTGACTGATCGGAGTTTCCCTGGTTGGTAAGGAGGTTTTGTCGACTAACCCTGGTTGGTGATCGTTCTGGTAGCCTTACTCTGCAATCACGTTGAAAGTGTCCTGTCCGTCTATTCCGGTAACATGCTCCTCTGGTGCGAGTTCGTTGTGACCGTTCCAGTAGTTTGTTTATTCCGGTCAACACTGCCTGAAGGGATGGTTCTATTTCGACCTGGTTGAAACAACCTGCTCGTACCCTCGGCTTGGACATGTTTATGACGGCCTCTACTTCCGAAGTCCGAAGCAAAGCTTCATTACTCTTCTTGATGCCACTAAGTCTTAGATTTCTTTGCACTTCAACGTCGCTGATACCATTTATAAACACCTGTGTGGCCAATTGATCTGGTAGATCTGGGTAGGGTAGGGTAGGCGTACTAATCGTGTAATCTGCTTCGAATTCTTGTAGACTCTCCTCGGATTTTTGCGTTTTTCCACATAGTTGCACCTGCTATACCTGGCTTGAATTATTTTTTCGTCTAATTTATCAGCAACCTGTTTGAATATTTTTTTGCTAGTCTCGTCCATTTCAGCCATACTTCGAGTTGTAGCCATAAATTACTTTAATTAACTTCACTTAATCCCATCGAAATTTAGTAATAGCCAGTGTGTTGCTTTTTTAAGTATTTCAGCCAGTCTTATGTTTACATGTTGTGTTCATCGGAACGATTAATTTAGAGAGTTTCTTAGTTTTTTTCTTTGGCGGCGTAAAATGAATATAACGCTACGTTCAACGAATGGTCGACGTTCTGGGTATTACTCGATATTCAACTGCAAAAATCAGATTTATGTCGGACAGGTAAATTTTTTTAGACAGATTCTGAGTTTTCTCAGGATTGCTTCCATGATCCTGTGGATATTTTCTCATACTTTTCCGAGGGCCTTGCCTGCTGTTGGAAGTGCATAAAATAAACAAATTCCGTCACATTCGAAACAGATGTTTGGTTTTATAAAATAAAATATTTTTTTCCTTTGAAAACCGTCCGTTTTCCATATGTTACTGTACAGTTTTACAAGTAGAATTAAGCAAGAAAGTGACTACAATTTTAACGACCGTTTGGATGATGACGAAATTAAGAGTAGAACAAAAGCATAATACGTTCTGAGAATAAAACATGACTAATGACATTTTTACCGAAATGTTGTTTTTTTAACAAAATAACGTTAAAAAAAATCGCCAACAATTTAGTTTTATACCTTTTTCATGAAAACTGTTATGAGCAATGTTGTAGAGAAATGAAAAACCTACAAAATAAGCTGCTAGAGGCTCAACCTCGTTATAATAGATAAGAAAAGTAATTGTAAATATATTTTTTATTTTATATGTAGCGTATTTTTATTAAACGAAGTGGTAGATGTTTTCATACAAAGGGAGATATTACTTCATCGGATGACACTATCACTATTAATAAACCACCGTTGGGTGGTAGAGTTGATCTAGACACTCGTCAGTTTTTCAAACTTTTAAGTATAGATACATATAGGTACTAATAATGCTTGTCCATTCTAGAACAGCCGAAGAGGACGAGACCATTGGTGGTTGTTCTATAAACTTTATATTGTAATATTGTAAATTTTTATTTTATACAGACATATAAATTTCTAACATAATAGTGGATTTATGTAAAAATTTTAGCATAATGAGATGCCAGGACTTCATCTAGATACTGATATTGGTGATTATGTAAAGGGATAATATTCAACCTTCTTTAATAAAGGTTTCCTGTTACAAATAATTTTTCCCATTGTAAATTATTCAGTAATATTAAAAACATATAATGTAAAAAATGGTTTATTATTAATTAATATTTATTAATAGAAAATTTCTTACCATGACTTTGAATTGAACAATATAAAATGTATAGCAACTATTCTTGGCTATCATTACCGTTATTAATTGCAGCCACTGTTTCAATTTGTCGCTTGTACTTAGGCGAAGAGGAATTATCGTCAAAGATGGGTGATTTGATAAAGGAACCTTTGGCACTTATGGTACTCTGACACTTCCCTTTCCGTAGATCTTGTTGCATTTTATTAATTTCCATTTGTAGACTTTGAATATCACTTTATACTGTAGTAGAACCGACTTTGTATCTACTACTTTAGTATCTTAATTTTATCGTTTATCTCCTTTATATCTGATTCCGCAATCTGTATTTTCTGGTTAACTTCGTGATGCTAATTGAATTATTTTTTAATATTGTTCGCTTTGCAATTTTAAGTCATTTCGTCATTTGAATTTGAAAAAAAAACTTAAGTTAAATGCTGTTTTTTACTATTCATGGTAGAGGCATGAGCTTGTTGTTCCCAAGATCTTATTTAGTTTTCCGACCAACTTATCGGTAACTCTTAGGAAAATTTTTGTACCAGTCTGTCGTTCATCAAAAGCTATGTACTTCTTGTAGTCGCCAAAATGAACATAGAATTTACAAGTAGTTTCGAAAATAGATTTTACAATCTACTTCAGATTCACCAAATTGCTGAGGACTTCATTTGATTCAAACTTCCTAAATAGTATTAATCACTTGAATGTTCAACTGATTAACTGCTGAACTCGTCGATCATCGTCTCATATTTATATCTCTCCCATTTTCTCTGGAATGTTTCTCTAGTATTCGCATCTTGCTTTCTTGAATGTACTGGAATTTTCGCTACTTTTTCGGAGAAGTAGTTTTTATTATAGGTAACTAATTTCTTGAAGCCTTCGTTTTTAATAGGGTAACAATTAAACGTTGTACAATATCTTTAAAAGTCATCCTCCATGCTGAAGCTTATCCTGCACTTATACGTAGGAAACTTATTATCGAAAATGAGATCTGTCATGAGTCTTATTTCGCAGGCAGAGATTATAGATTATCTAATGCAAGGTAAGAAAACTGGATTTCGTTGACCAACGAGTAAGACTATTTTTACGAGAATTCATCCGATGGTTCGTGGAAGCGACATTCCTCCGATATTTCGGGGAATTCTAGATATGGTTCGGCTGGCGCATCGAGGTCGGCGGCTTAGCTTTGATGTATTCTCGAAGAATCTAGCCTGGTCTCGGCGGCTCTTTAACGTTCTGGAGAATTTCGAGAAGAAATATATAAATACGGGGAGCTGAGGAAGCATTCATTCAGTATTCGACGGTCGTATAGTTAAGTAGAGATAAATTGTAAATAGTTCTGTGAATATAAATTGTGTTAAAGTAGTGGAAATAAATTAGTGAGTTGCACTGTGTGTTGAAAATAAAAACATTACACTATTGTGCTCCTTATCCACAATGGTTATCTACTTTAACTCAAAGCCCAGTTCCTTTATAAAAGTCCCTCCCATAAACTTGTCCGGGTTTGAAACCGGTGTCTTAAGGTCAACATATTAACAATATTGATCTCAGACTCTAATCAATATTTATCATTATTAATACGGCTCGTAGCGAAATAAGGCCCGTGATGGACAACATAAAAACGTTACGAACGGCAGCTTTGACTAAATGATGCCCTGCATTACCAAAAAATGATTGCCTCAATGTTCAGTATACGAATAGTTCCAACTATACAGACAATAACTCTTGGTATTTCGGATGAAGTACATAGACGAAGTGTAAATGTCCAGGAATAAATTGTTGCAACAATGATTTCGCATTGTTGTAGTGACCATCCTAATTAGTTGGCGACTTGAGAATGGGAAGATGACGTTCAAAATTAATATTCAATAACCGTTGATGTATTATGCATAGAAAATTTATAACACCTCTCTTGTAAATAGTCTTTCTTCTCGGGTTTTGAATAACTAAAAATGAATACCTCTCGAAAATACTCTTTTGTTAATGAAGTTGACCTCTTGAATTCTATTTCATTATATACTATCTGTGAGAGATTGAACATTCTGGATTTAAATCCTAAAACATTGGAAACAGCCTTTTACATCTTAACTTTCAGTAACACGGTTTAACCACAAATCGCAAAACTAGTAATAATTGCAAATAATCTGGGCATTAAGTATGGTAAAAAAACGTTGTGTTTACTTACCGGCGACACGCCTAAAGATACACAGCACGTCTTGCAGTAACAATATCCACACTTCCTCACATCTTTTCTCAATTTCTTCTTCCCCGTCCCGCCTCTCATTTTTTCCCCTAATCTCCCGACATTCTCCGGTCCCCACTCACACCCTTTCAGTAGAAAGTTTCGATTAAAAAACCCACACGGACTTGAAGTGCACTTAAAGCCATGGTGATCATACTTATCAGTTATCGAAAATCTTTTGTATTGAACACTTTTCCTAATTAATCTCTGGTAAGTTTCAGCGGTTCTAACGTTTAATTTTGCCATGCCAGAAGCAATGCAAAACCTTTCGTTTCTGCTACCCAAATTTTCAGCTATACTACGACACTGCCGGGACAGCGAGCATTTAATTTTTTATGTCATTCCCAAATCCATATTTGAACGTAAAATTCTCGATTCATTCAATGTATGTATGCATTCCCATTTCCATAAATTGGTTTAGAATTGATTTGATCCTGAAGAGTATCGTCAAGGTCACATTACAGGTCACCATTTGAAAGCCAAGCAATCCATAACATTCTGTACGGCCCATTTGGGTATTCGACATTTTGCTATATTACGGCATCCGTGCTATATCCAGCATTTAACTTTGAGGGGGTTTGGAGGTAATTTCTGAATGTAAAATTCTATACACTTTCAATTTGTGGAATCAACAGTATGCATTCCGATTTAACAAATAAAATGACATTTTCAAAGACAAATTCCAATTAAATATTAGATAGTTAGAGAGCAATCAAAAATTTCATTTGTTTCTTTGCTCAAATTTTTAGGTATACTTTCAAAAGAATTACTAGTAGCTTTAGATCTATTTTGAGAATTCCACATTAAGTTTCGCTTGTAATTAAAAGTTAATTGTTCTGGCTTCAATTTAAGATATGCTTTTGCGTAAGTTTAGGATTTTGTAAGTTTACTTGGATTTACCTACTCGAAGGTGGTTATTTTGAATATTGTCTATATAAAATCACTAGTAATGGATTAATAGTGCCTTTTAATTACTCGAATTAATAGTACTATTATATAATACGCCAGGAAAAGCAAATTTTAGTATATTTAATTTTTTTTAAAATCCTGCAAATGAAAATTACTTTGGATGAATTGTTAATTTGTATTAATATAAACTAGCGTTCGTCCTGTGGTCGAAATTCGACCAAAATCATTGTTAAAAATTTGATATACCCATATAAGTTTGCATATTCCTAAAATTCTGTTCTACTATTACATATTTTTCAGAGTACTTGTACAAAATAGTTCACATTGTAATTAAGTAAAAAAATATTTCACACAGGATAATGATTTCAATTTTGTTGTCTTCCGGTTCCAATTAATGTACATGTACGACGCTAAGGCAATAAGCAAAATCAAATAACCTGTAAATAGAATATAATAATTTTCATGCCATCATATTATTGTTGAATAAATTAGAAATACAAATACATGGCGAGAGTTTTAAACGTCAATGTAAACCAAGAATAAAAAAATAAAAAGCCTTGATTTGAATTACTTATTTTTAAAAATATATGAAATAATTTTGGTAATTATGGAATAGACGGTGCCAATAACTATTATTAACGGAAAATTTTAGCAGTTTGTTCTAGATTTTTTTTATTGATAACACTAAAGAGCGTAAATTAGCAAGTAAAAACCTCAAGAAAATTGATTGACGAACTGGAAAAATGGTATCAAACTCCTTTTCATTTGCGCATTTATATATAGATTTTTAATAAAATACACGTCTTTAAAATGTCATTATATTCATTTTAAGTAAAAGTCATTCACCCTGTGTTAAGAGGCAGGATTTTGCAGGAATGGGGCCATGTAATGTAAAATAAAATATCTATAAGATAAAATATAAGGTCAGAAAACAGTATCTGACTGGTAGATTACTTAAAAATAATCGAAACATATTTTCCGCTTTTTGATACATATATGTAACATGTGTTAATAATTATCAATGTAAAAAATTTCAAATACATTTAAAAGTGTTAACAGTATATCAAATAATAAACTAATATTAAATACAATATTTCTAAACTTTAGTTTTTCTAACATACTTTGCGGATATTCAGATATTTCGCAATTAAGATTTCATTTTTTAAGAAGAAAATGCAAAAAGCCGAGTCATAAATAACAATGAAGATGCAGTAGAAATAATTACAATACATAAGTACTTACATATTAGTACTGCAATATATCTTAAGATTCAGTATAGATATTCATTAATTTAAATTAAACACATAAAGTTAGCAATGACTTTATATAAAAATATAAAGAAATACAACGCAACTGCTGTTAATTAATGTTAAATAATACCTTTATTTGTTGATAATGTTTGTAAATGTATTGAAATTTTGAAAATAATACATTGATAATTTTCACATTGAATTGAAAGGTACCTTAACCTAACGGTTAACGACGATGGTCGTGAACATTAGAATTTTTGCCATGATGTCAGATCAACCTATTTACATTAAATCTTACTATTTGTATTCATATCATGGCCTTTGCAATCATTTTAGTTAATGAATAAACTAATATTATAAATAAACTTAAAAATTCTGCACAGAAGGTCGTCAGTAGCTACTAAACAAAACAAAAATAAAGAAAATCGGTTAAGAGACAGAGGGGAAAATGGTACCGACCGTTTTGTCTTTACCTTTTTATATATAGGTAAAAGAATGGATTGCTGAACAAGTCCTCTTACAAGTTAGTTATATTTAATATCTAGGAACTATAAATTAAAATATTCAGTTCACCCCATTCAGAAAACAATGAGTATAATTTCTTCCGTAATTAACTGAATGAAAAATAATATATTTAAAGGTTTTTAAATAAACTTTAAATTTTTTAACGATACTTTGAAACAACATCTTTTATGAAAGCTACTTGTCAAATGAGAAATACATCTTCCAGATATGTTCAAATTTTAAAATAAAAACAGGAGCACATAACAATTAAACTTCTTGTAAATATATTATTAAATCATACATGTTAAGATAAATATACAATTAAAGATCAAATTTACAAATTGTTTATTAGATGCTGGTATATTTTGTTCAAATATGACTAGGTTAGGATTTTGTACTCTTTATGCACTCCATTTGACAATGTTTTGGAACAGTGTAATTATTGCTGGCATTTTATACAGCACCCATATTATATGATTATTCCTATTGCGGTATGTTTTGTTTACAGTTATTTCCTATCAACTTCTTTATTTCTTCTGCGGAAAGTTCATTACCTTATATGGTTTTTGTTTTCAGATCTCAGCTCCCCAAGAGTACACAGTTCTAATGTCAGCCATTTGTAACGGGACCAAAACTCTTCACAGCGGCAAACTTTCACATTTTGTCCAAGATGTACCCGTACCTTCATACCTGATCGCCTTAGCCGCTGGTGCCTTAGAATCCAGAGAGCTTGGTCCCCGCAGTCACGTTTGGGCTGAAAAAGATGTTATCGAACAATGTGCTTATGAATTCGCAGATACCGAGCACCAACTTAAAACAGCAGAAGAAATCTGTGGTCCATACGTTTGGGGAAAATATGATTTGCTTGTGTTGCCACCCAGTTTCCCTTATGGTGGTATGGAGAATCCGTGTCTTACTTTTGTTACACCGACTCTGTTAGCTGGTGATCGTTCTCTAGCTAACGTTGTTGCTCACGAAATAGCCCACAGTTGGACCGGAAATTTAATAACGAACAGAAATTTTGAACATTTTTGGCTGAACGAAGGCTTTACCGTATTCGTTGAAAGGAAAATTAAGGGTAGATTGGAGTCCAGCCAAAGTCAAGACTTTGATGCCTATACCGCCGTTAGCGAATTAAAAGATGCCATTAAAAGGATAGGAGAAAATAGTCCTTTAACCAGACTCGTTGTTGACTTGAAAGGTGTTCATCCCGATGATGCATTTTCGTGTGTTCCTTACGAGAAAGGACAAACTTTCTTGCGGTATTTGGAAGATGTTGTTGGAGGACCTGATATATTTGAACCATTTCTTAGGGAGTATTTTGAAGCTTTTAAGTTTAAATCAATTGAAACTAAGGATTTTCAGGAATTTTTCCAAAAATATTTCACTGAAAATCCAAATATTGAAAAAATCGACTGGGATAAATGGTTGTACAGTCCTGGAATGCCGCCGGTAATACCAAATTACGACAAAACTTATTGTAGAATTTGTGATGAGATTGTTGAACAATTTTTAACTTGGAATGGTATAGGAGAATTACCCATAACAGAAAATAAAAGAAAAGATTTAACCACCAATCAGATTATTTACTTTTTACAAAAAGTCTTTGATGCGGATGTACAAAGTGTGGATAAACTAGTATCTTTAAACAACTTGCTTAATTTTGATGCAGTGAGAAATTCTGAAATTAAATATAGGTGGTTGAGAATATGCTTGAAGGCCAGGTGGGAGGAGAAAGTTCATGTTGTTCTGACTTGGATAAACGTAATCGGTAGAATGAAATTCGTACGGCCATTGTATAGGGATTTGTATGAATGGGAGGATATGCGGTCCAAGACCATAGAGAATTTCTTGGCGAATAAACACAATATGATGCATGTATCATCGTATACACTTGCTAAGGATTTACATGTTGGAGAATAATGGCATGTCAAATATGGACTAAATACAGCTTTCAACTAATTATAATTAACTGTTATTATTGATATGTTTTATACTTGCCTCTACAGTTGCTGAACAGTTTAGTTGTCCTTAGACATATACTAATATTAGTTTCAAGGCTTTCAGAGAAGGGGGTGCTGTATGAACGTGGTAAATTCCAGTACAATTCATACAGTAGTTCTGCCAAAACTGCGTTGTTGAGTTCTACTGCGAATATGTTTAAAGCGGGTCAAATATTACTCGTCATATATTTTTTTAACGTTTATTTTAATAAAAATCAGAAATTTACTACTTAATTATATTTTTTTTACTTTAGCCCTGCCTTATTTACTCAGTACTCCAGTTACTAAAAGATGAGCAGTGAAAAGTAGAATCCTTGAAGTCGAAAAATCAAATAATATCTGGTATGTATTATAGATAGGTAATTCCCCAAGAAAAGCATTATCCAAGACAAGGCCGTTATCCATTATTATGGTTGTACCACAAGAGTTCGTACTAAGTCCGAGACTCTGGAATATCGTGTACAATGACGTACTAGAGAAAACACTGCATAGTAAAAAGTGAAACAAACATCAACGCGTTCGCAGACGATTTGCCACTGTACGCCGAAAAAAATGTTTAGATGTTCATGTTCATTGAAAAATGGTAGGGGAATGGATGAGTGGAGCTAAAATATGCCCAAGACAAAAGTGAATCAGTATTTTTATGAAGCTCCAGATGTGCAGAAATCAGGCTGAAAATCAAGTTCAAGGTACACAATGCTTAGATACGTAAGTGCGTTCCAAGTACAATCTACCATTTGTTTAACACAGAGGGCTGTGGGAAAACCACAAACAAAACTGGCTACGTAGAGTAGTATAATGCGAAACCCCAAAGGACCGTGTTTTCTGCCAACATGAAATTAATGTATCTCGTAGTCCAACTGACATTGGTGTATGAAACACTGGCATGGCCAGTGTAGTGACAATTAAAAATATATAGAAACATGCCGGGTAAAATTCAAAAGCAGACAACATTGCGAATAAGCAGGTATATGACTATCACATTTGAAGCAACCGCAGTGACCACAGGTACTCCTATTATTAATATGGGAGCGCATCTTGTGTTCAAATGTAAAAAGTTTTTTGTGGGAAAAGAATAAATTAAACGAGTTATTGAGGACAAAATAGAACCTTCTAATGTTATTGAGCTAATGATAGCTAACGAATCAAACTGCACGTATGTATTATTCAAGTGATGGATATAAAACCCATCAAGAAAGTATGAAATCGACGCAATGGGAGTACCCATTTTCTTTTTAATTATGTGCTAAAAGCAGATTTTACATGTCAATATATGGGAATGTTTATTTATTTTTCTAATCTAATACTTGCTCTTAACGTTAGAGCTTCACTACTAGTGTCCGATCCAAAGCCAGATTTTGGCCGAAACCTATTGTTCGGCATTAGCCTTAACCTTCGGTCGAAGCTGGGCCAAAGGTTTCATTTTAGTATTAAAATATGTGTATTTCTTTTTGAACATACAATTATTTGACACGACAACCAACTATAACTGTCTAATGCAATTTTAATGTATATTAGTTAGTTTCTGTTGCAAAAAACTACACAACTTTTTAAATGGTTATTTTTGATTAATAACGCACAACACATAAAGTGTTATTAACAAATTTTTATTTCTTACTAAATTATATGAAGTATTTAAAGTTGCAAAAAACGAAATTTTATCAGTTCTGGTACTTTTTCAGTAAATAATTTTAGTATCAAATGGAAGTTTGCTGATTAATTAGTGATTTATTTTTGGGAAAAACTAAAAAAATCCATCATGCATAGCTGTTGGGTGTAAGAGGAAAATTCTTGACTTTGTTGGTATCCTGGCAAATGTTTTTTTTCTTGAGCATTTCATTTGATATGTTTACAATGCTACTGTTTTAAGATAAATGATTTTTTAAGCATCTGAAAGGAACATCGTAATTATCAAGTCTCAGCACACTGCGTTACAGTTTTATATTCGTTGAATTTGTTTTGTTATCCATTAATCAAAAAATTGTATTTTGGATTTCGGCATCGGAATATCAAAATAAAAAACTAACTATAACGAGTTGTACTGAAAGATTAGATAAATTCCAATACCTTTAACATTAAAAAAATAATTTGTCCTAAACGGGAGCAATGTAAAAATCTCGTAAAATGAAATGCTTTGAAATGAACTATATTCTCGAGAAAACAAAGTCATGAAATTGAATTTTCAAAGTTATTTAAATCATTAAAATGAAACTTTGTGCTACGTTTCAAATCTCTAACATCTTTCACACAAAAAAATATCGACGATTGAAAAATTATAAAACAGATTTACTTTAGGTACCATTTTTTAGCCATTCTGTTGAAGATCCACAACAGTAAAAGGACCCCTCACATTCCTTATGGAAAGTAGCTCCCGGCGAATTTCGCTGAAATTTTCATATTTTGTAGATCTCAACGAAACGAACAAATGTCTTCATGGCCGCAAAGTCCGATGATTGATGGTTTTCAAGTTATGATTAATTTTATATACAGTGAAGACGCGTGGGTTGGAACAAATTCATTTAAAGTTCAGGTGTTGATTTTTTGGAAAAACGTTCGGACACGTCGGTTTTTTTTGGACTGCTGTTTTTTGATGATAAACTCAATTATACGAGGGGGCAGAAATTTTTTCACATGGAAACATTTGTTTTTTATTTTATTTCTGAATTCTGCATTGAATTCTAAGTATTTTTTCATGTACAGTGTCCTATACCGAGAATTAATAGTTATTAAAAAAATTACATTTCTTTCTAAAGTTAAGAAAACAACGGTAAAAATAAGGTGTTTATTGGTTTGAACCTATTTATTTACGTCTGGTTTTTATGATTGTTGGCGATATTTTAGTCGCACAAGTGGAAACCCTTTTGTTTTAATGCTCGATTTTTTAACACTTATTTACTTCAAATAAGTAGATGTCAAGTGCAGTTGCAAAGCTTCAAAGTATGACGCGTTTAACTGAAAAGCAGCGAATAGAAATTTTGACGATGGTAGGATATGGCAGCAGAACTCGAACACAGTTAAAGTTTGTGAATTGTTTAATATGAAGTACCCGGAGCGGCCTATTACACGATGGGTAGTTAGTAAAATAGAAAAAAAGTTTCTAGAATTTGGCCACTTAAGAGACAATTACAAAACCAAATATCTTCCAGAAGATACACAATTAAATGTTTTGCTAGTTTTACAAGAAAGTCCTCACAAATCCACTAGACAAATTGCTGCAGAACAGTCAATAAGTAAATCTTCTGTTCTAAAATGCTTGCATAAAAATAAATGGCACCCATACAAAGTTCATTTAGTTCAGGAACTTACTAAAGATGATTTGGACCGGAGAGTAGAATTTTGTGAAATAATGATGGATAGATGCAATGGAAATCCGCACTTTTCAATAGACTTTCGATTTCACGTAACCCCAAAGATAAAAATCTAAAGGGCTTAGATCTGGAGACCTCGCTGGTCATTCGATAATACCTCTCCTTCCGATCAATCTATTTGGGAACATATTGTTAAGATAATCTCGCACTCTTCGCGAATAGTGCGGGGGCGCTCCATCCTGTTGAAACCATACCGAATCTGCCAGTATACTGGGGTTTTCACCATTCGGGTAAACTGATAAACAGGGTATTATCTCATTTTGTAATAGGTCTAAATACTTTTCCGAGTTAAGTGTAATAATAAAAAGGACCCACAATTTCGGCCAATACGTTAACTTTCTTGGAAAACTGTGTATGACTTTCCATAATCCAATGTGGGTTTTCTTATGCCCAATATCGAAAATTTTGCCTGTTTACTGAACCATTTAAACAAAATGTTGCCTGGTCGGAAAAAACTATGTTACTTAAAAAAAGTCTATGGGAATCTAGTGTGCTTTTGTCGCTGTCATTCCACATTAATACCCATAAGTTTCCAAGAGAAACAAAAGACCGTTAATTTAGTGGAATCTATCTGCCAGTCTAATATAGCGAGTTTTCTTTATTGGAATTGATGGTATTTTAATGTACCCCGTAATCGTATGGATTTCTGTATGCACGTTACCTATGGGATCGTATCTGTTCCTATGGTAGTCTGTTTAGAATTACGGTGCTTATGCGTATTTACTAATAGAAGAGAATGACCGCTAATTTATCGGAATCTATCTGCCAGTCCAATATAGCGAGTTTTCTTTATTAGAATTAATGGGATTCTAATGTACCCCGTAATCGTGTGGATTTCTGTATGCACGTAACCTATGAGATCGTATTTGTTTCTATTGTAATCTATTTAGAATTAAGGTGCTTCTGCTTATTTCCAAACAGAATAAAAAATTTTTAGAATGGTTTGTCTATAATCAGTAGGTTTAATGTTTTCTGTTTGTAATAGCTATATTGAAAATTTAAAATTTAACGTATTAACGTATCGCTTAGAAACTTCTATGTTTATATATATATATATATATATATATATATATATATATATTATATGGATTGTCAGAGACAAAAACGCATTAGTTTTCCAAACACTTTTTTATTGAAATCTACGGGATTTTTTCCATGTAGAGGTTAAATTGAAATCTTTTCTATGAGT
The DNA here is from genome assembly GCA_034190945.1 of Octodonta nipae. Classification (NCBI taxonomy): domain Eukaryota; kingdom Metazoa; phylum Arthropoda; class Insecta; order Coleoptera; family Chrysomelidae; genus Octodonta; species Octodonta nipae. Next base: position 137,726,590 of record CM067216.1, read on the forward strand.
TTTTATCTGGTTTACCGCAAGTAAAACACAATATAACAGTAGGTTTCTGTTGGCTTATCCACAACATTATAAGATATATAACGGGATATCCAGATTAAATTAATGTTAGAAATTCTATAGCGAATTCCATATGTGAAAAAAACTTAATTTTATTAGTAGGCTGCTATTGGACTATCCAGTGTTTGCATAACTTTGATTGTTAATTGTTTCCTGAAGGATAGTTGTGGCATAGTTCACGAAATTACTGTATATTTCCAAAATTTTCGGGGTCTAGGTCAGACTCCGTTGTCAGTGGCAAAGAAACTATGAAAAAAGGCACAATTCTAAAATTTAAAATTAAAATGTTTGACAATTGTATTTGACTCATGAAGTAACTAAGAGAATTTAATTTGATAATATACAGGGTAGCACAGAAACTTCTAAAGGTCATGTAATATTAAAGTTCCTTTCAAATTGAAAAAAATAGAAAGGGGTGATCTACAGAATTTTATGTGGCGCTCCTAGGTGCGACTTTGTTATGAAATAGTGCATTCGCCAAAAATGGAATGAAAGAATTTTGTTGATTCACTGATGCCATTAAAATCAGAAGGAAAAACCATATGAACTATTGTTGTTCACAAGGACATGACCATTAGCAATTTCTTCCTTAATCATCGGCACCTAGGAACGATTGAATTCTACGGAGGATTTTTTTGGTTTTGTTTTTGATATAACTGATTTTAGTTATATCGAAAACTTGTTTTAAATGATGTTTTAATATTATATCTCTGGCCCAATCTTTTTAGTCTCTCTGAGAAACCCTGTATGTATAATATAGTTATTGTAGTAATGTGATTATCTTGGGAGACAGTGTTGTTTGGTGAATATTGGTAGCGATCGTTTGGTATTTGATTTTGTATAACTCTTAATGAATAAATTTTTCAGGGTAATTATTGGCAGAGAACATTTCTTCATTAAATTATTTACTTCAAATAAGTAGTTGTCAAGTGCAGTTGCAAAGTATGACGCGTTTAATTGAAAAGCAGCGAATAGAAATTTTGACGATGGTAGGATATGGTAGCAGAACTCGAACACAGTTGAAGTTTGTGAATTGTTTAATACGAAGTACCCGGAGCGGCCTATTACACAATCGGTAGTTAGTAAAATAGAAAAAAAGTTTGTAGAATTTGGCCACTTAAGAGACAATTACAAAATCAAACATCTTCCAGAAGATACACAATTAAATGTTTTGCTAGATTTACAAGAAAGTCCTCACAAATCCACTAGGCAAATTGCCGCAGAACAGTCACTAAGTAAATCTTCTGTTCTAAAATGCTTGCATAGAAATAAATGGCACCCATACAAAGTTCATTTAGTTCAGGAACTTACTAAAGATGATTTGGACCGGAGAGTAGAATTTTGCGAAATAATGATGGATAGATGCAATGCCAATCCGCACTTTTCAATAGACTTTCGATTTCACGTAACCCCAAATCTAAAGGGCTTAGATCTGGAGACCTCGCTGGCCATTCGATATTACCTCTCCTTCCGATCAATCTATTTGGGAAAATATTGTCAAGATAATCTCGCATTCTTCGCGAATAGTGCAGGGGCGCTCCATCCTGTTGAAAACATACCGAATCTAGTAATATTTTTTGTTTTCAAAAATAACTTTTTAAAAAATTTTAAAAGTTTAATTGAGCGGAAAAATATTACAAGTTTTAATTTATTACTGAATGTAAAATTATACGTCTAGTCGCTATGATGTTTAAGTCTATTCTAATCTGAAACAAAAGCATCAAGATATGCGAAAGTATTTGAATTCAGTTTTAGCATATGATGAGTCGTCGGCACGTGTTGCTGATGTGCTATTTCTTTATCTTGTTGTCCTCCTATGGGAACGGGATACATAACTCCTCCACCCCTAAAGGTTCGTCAAGGGTGGAACCACCTGAGACGGACTAACTTCCGGTCTGGGGCCTGGTTGCCTGGACTGGAACAATTTCATTATCGGATCTCGCTTCCTGACAATGAAAAACAGGATCACTGCAATAATCAGGAAAATTGTGAAATATAGGAACCATGTTGAGCGTCTGGACTGTATTTTGATTTCTTCTAAGGGCTCTTCAGCTGATTCCTGAATTTGAAGTTCATGTAACTTGTCTAGTGGTACTTTTTCTAGGTTGAGCTTTTGAACTGGTAAAACTGGTAGACTGATTGCTTTTATTTCGTCTAAGGTAACTGGATGACCTTTGACTGTATCTTTTTCGTTTTTGTAGATGAACGATGTGGTTTTGATTGAACATTTTGGCGGGACAATGAACAAAAATGTTCCTTGAAGGACTGCTACATCGCTTTCTTGGCATGTGGTTTGAATTTTCTGTTGTTTCGGGAAAACTCCAATGTAATGGGCTTCATTGATTTCTTCAATTATTTGCTGGGCATTTTTGATTGGAATTTCTTGGCAGTTTTCTAACTTAACAGTTTTCGACTGATAAAAGTCGAGATTTTGAAGTAGTGGCCAAAGGCGATTTTTCTTGCACAAATTATTTGACCATAAGTTTTTGCATTCTTCAACTTGATGTTGGTACTCATTGTTGCTTATGGAAAGATAGGAAGATGGTGGGATAATTATTGATTGATTTTCATTTGGTATGGCATAAAGGTGATAATAATCAAAGATATCAGGATGGACCAATGGAAAATCAAGAGAAAATATTATTTTATCTTTTGAAATGATTACATTTGCTTCAACTACTTCATAATATTTGAGATAATCACGTACAGAAAATTACAATTGTGAATAACTCTGTGATTCTTGCAATTGATCAACAATTTTTTGTAATTCATTTGGTGAAATGATACTATGATGTAAAACTTTTAAGTTAGCAAAGCTTATAGCATTTTCCATGTCTGAAAGAAAATTCAATAAAGAGTCTGAATTTAATTTAATATGGTTCAATATTTCTTGGATCTCTAAATAATGAGCATAATTAAAATTTATTTCGTTCAAACCTATTCTTAATTGTTCAATTTTATTTTCAATCAAATTTTGGTTATTGGATATTTTAGTAATTGTTTCATTATTTTTCATAAGTGCCGTAGTTATTTGTTCATTAACTTTTCTAACAATTTTATTTTGATTAGTTTCGAGTTCTGAAATGCTTTCATGAATTTCTTGAGCATCTTGAGCGTCCATATTTCCTGTAAAATATTTTATTACACATCCTAAGGGGTTAATTAATCCTCTTTTATTTCTAGTATTTGGGAAAAGTAAATTCATTTTTTGATTTAATAATCTGACTTCATATTCTTAGTGTTTATAAGAACTAAGAAGTGGTTCTTTTTGAACAGATGTGACGCTACGTATTACATGTTCAAAGTTATCATATATATTGGTTATTGATAAAATTTGTGATTTGATTGGGTCAATTCGGACATAATGTAGGAAAGTGTGAGATGCGATTTTTAGTCGGGAACTTCCAAGTTTAAAGGGAAGGACTCCGGGATTAGTTTTGAGATTCCGAAATTGAACTTTCTGACTCATCATCAGGTGTAGTGTCATCAACCTGTAACAAGTTTTTGTCAATAAATTTACGAGGCGGTTTAAATATTTGTTTGTGATAAGTATATTGAGGTGTCGTTACTGTTAAATCCGTATTTTGTAAAATATGTTCAGGTTTATATAAAGGTTTAGTTTTGCCTTGTCTTTCCGTTAATTTTCTGTAACCTGTAGTTTCTGGTTGAATATCAGGAGGGTCATTCCTCATTTCATTAATTTTCTGAATAAGGGTTGCTTTTTGTTTTTGCATATTTTCAGAAACATTTTGGTATAAGGTTTTCATGATTTCTTTATGTTTGTCAAGTTCGTGGTTAACAACTTGGGATTGGGGATCGATTTCGATTGGTTATTTTAATTCTAATTGACCAAAAATAAGATCAATGGGCTTATATTTTGTAATTGAATGAAGGGAATTGTTGTAACCTATAATTGCATAAGAAAGTTTTTCAAAAGGGCTTATATCTGGTTTTGTTAATGTAAGTGTTCTCAAATGTTCGAGTAGAGTTGAGTGAAATCTCTCTACGATTGAGTTACTATTTGGATTTAAGGGCAAGGTATAATGCCAATTTATTTTATATAAATTTGCAAAATCTTTTAGGAGATGTTGAGTGAATTCTGAACCGTTGTCAGAAACAATGTTTTCTGGAATTTTAAATGTACTGATAAATTGTAAAAGTGATTTATAGACATGAAGGGCTGATAAACTGGGAATAATATAAGCTTGTTCAAACCTTGAAAAGCTGTCACATATAGTAAGGGCAATTGAATTTTCGAATTTGAAAGTATCTATGTGAATTGTTTCAAAGGGTTTCTTTGGAGTGGGCGTTAATTGAAATTTTATTAGAGGGGGATGACGTTTATATTGTTATATACTTCGTGGGTTCAATTGAAAATTATAACAACTAATATGCACTGTCACTTTTCTAGAACTTTATTTACATTCAAAACATTGATTCAAATACAATAACAAGCCCATATAAGCTAGTCGACGCGGTATCACTCCTCGGCGATCGTGGTGTGCTTCTTTTATATCACCAGCGTAGAATTCTCCAGTAGAAATCATTATAGTTCCTTCCGCTGCCGAGTCTTTTCGAGAATCGTATTTTTTGTCGTAAAGCGTTTGTTGTCGTGCTGAAATGACACAGGGTCGGCTTTGGGTAAATTTCGTAACACTGCCCCCCCCTTTAATTCTGATCGTCCCGATCAGAAACATCCTCTCCATGGTAGGGAGCTAGTCGATCTAAATGAACCACCTTCAATTTAGCCTTGGGGTTTCGACGGATCCGGTAGACGACGTCATTAAGCCTCTTGACCACCTCGTATGGACCATCCCAGGCGGGTGTAAGCTTTGGGGATTTACCCTTGCTCCGTTGCGGGTTGTACAACCAGACTTTGTCCCTCTCCTGGAACCCGACTGAATTGGCCTTGAGGTCGTAACGCGTCTTCATCCGGTCACTGGTGGCCAACATCTGCGTTCGGGCTAATTCGTGTATTGCCAGCATGTTATGTCGGAGTTGGTCGGCATAATCGTCGATGTCTTGGGGAGGTTCTTCGGGGGAGCCAAATGCCAAGTCGCATAGTAATCGCAGCTCCTTTCCGAATAGGACCCTGGCTGGGGTCAGGCCTGTACTATTATGTAAAGCAGAGCGATATGACAACAGGAATAGGGGAATATGCTCATCCCAATCATGCTGGTTATTGCTGACGACCTTGGATAGGTGTTGTTCCAAGGTCCTGTTGAATCTTTCCACCATTCCGTCTGACTGTGGGTGTAATGGTGTTGTTCTCGTTTTCCTGATCCCCAACATCGTGCAGACCTTCTGGAATACATTCGATTCGAAGTTACGCCCCTGGTCTGAGTGTAATTCCATCGGGACGCCAAACCGGCTGAATAGTTGTTCTACTAGCACCGTCGCTACCGTGGTTGCCTCTTGGTTGGGTATCGCATATGCCTCAGGCCATTTGCTGAAGTAATCCATTGCGACCAGAATGTATTTGTTCCCCCTCTCAGACTCGGGAAACGGACCGGCGACATCGATGGCAATTCTCTCAAATGGGACGCCCACATTGTACTGCTGCATTCTGCCCTTGGTCCGGGTCTTCGGGCCCTTACTGGCGGCACATGTGGCACATTTGCGGCACCAAGCTCTGACGTCTTCGAAGTAATTCACCCAGTAGTACCGCTGGCGAACTTTGTCTAGGGTTTTATTCATGCCCAGGTGGCCTCCGGTAATTCCATCATGTACTTCGGTCAGGATGGCTGGTACCTTTTTCTTCGGAACTACCAGTTGGGACTTGGTTTCTCGTCCATCAGCGCTTTCCCAAACTCGCTTGAGCATTCCATTGTCTACTCTTAGAGAGTCCCACTGAGCCCATAACGATTTCAGCACGCCGGAGTATCTAGCTACCTCGTCCCATCGTGGCCTGGGTGCCCCTCTCATTTTGAGTGACAAGATTGGTTCGATGTCTGGATCAGCCATTTGATCCTGGATGCACTGTTCCGTTGTCCAGTCTTCGTTGGCCTGCACTCGGATCTGCCTGATGGGGATACCTTCTCGCTGTTCCGTCCTCAGACAATGTCCGCATTCCGCTCTACAGGGTCTTCTGGATAGGGCATCGGCGTTATTGTGCAAACGGCCGGCACGGTGTTCCACCTTGAAGTCGTATTGCTGTAATTTCTCCATCCACCAGGCCAGTTGTCCTTCCGGTGTCTTCATGTCCAGCAGCCATTTGAGTGCGGCATGATCTGTTCGGATTAAGAAATGGCGACCATACAGGTATTTGTGGAAATGGTCTACAGCCCTTATTATTGCAAGAAGTTCTTTTCTGGTGACGCAATAATTTCTTTCTGGTTTCGAGAATCCACGACTGTAGTACTCGATCACCCTCTCTTCACCATCTTGCACCTGGGATAGGACGGCCCCCAAACCTGTGTTGCTGGCGTCGGTGTCTAAGATGAACTTGCCGGACTGTGTAGGAAAGGCTAGGATTGGGCTGGAACATAGTGCTGCCTTCAGTCGCCTGAATGATGTTTCGCAATCCTGATTCCAATGGAAGGTCTCTTTATCAGTGGTCTGCCGATGTAGAGGGGCGGCGATGGTGGCAAATCCCTCAACAAAACGCCGGTAGTATGAACAGAGGCCCAAGAAGCTTCGGAGTTCATGTTTGTCTCTTGGAACTGGCCAATCACGGATGGCTTCTATCTTGTCTTCGTTGGTGCGGATTCCTGACTCGGACACTACGTGGCCCAAAAACTCTACTTCTTTTTGAAACAAGGAACACTTCTTCGGATTGAGTCTCAGGTTGGCGTTATTAATTCTGGAGAATACATGCACGTCCTCCATGTTAACCCGCTCAGTACATACTCCATTAGTCTCTCAAATGTAGCGGGTGCATTACATAACCCAAAGGGCATGACCGTGAACTGAAACAGCCCTTTACTGGTGGAGAACGCTGTCTTTTCTCTGTCGTTTGCGTGTAGACCAACCTGCCAATATCCACTTTTTAGGTCTAGTGTGGAGAACCAACGGGAGCCTGCTAGTGTGGTCAAAGTGTCATCGATTCGGGGTAGTGGATAGCTGTCTTTCTTCGTGACGTCATTGAGCTTTCTGTAATCCACGCAAAATCGGGTGGTTCCATCCTTCTTTTTAACTAGCACGACGGGAGCAGACCATGGGCTGATGGATGGCTCAATAACTCCATTTTGTAACATGGACTCGATGTTTTCCTCGACTGCCTGTTGTTGCCCCAATGGTAGTCGCCTAGGTGGTATTCTGATGGGTTGAGCCTTTCCGGTATCTATTCGATGCTGGATGATGTTGGTGCGACCGGTGGTTACATTTTTACTGTTAAAAATTTGCCAGTGTTTTGTGATAAATTGCTTGGCTTTCTTCTGGTTCTCTGGTGTCAAGTGTGTCAAATGGTCAGCAAACTGTTGTAGGAACTCTTTATCGGGCCCTGGCTCCTTCACCGACGTCTGGTACTCTTCTCCGCAATTGATGATGGTCTCTACTGGCTCGAAACAAGCTATCTCTTGACCATTGGTAATTCTGATGTCGTTGTTGGACAAATTCAGGACTCTGATTGGTATATCTCGTCCGGTTTTAACTATAGCCCGTCCAACTAAGTAGTCATGAGCTGAGTGTACGGGCTCCACCATTCCAACGCAGCTCCCAGGATTGCTGTCTAGCTGCCCATGAATAATCTGTTCTGTTCGACCGGGAATTCTAGCTGAAGACTTTGCCACAATTTTTATGGGCGTGAATGATGTGTTGACGGGCCGTGTCAATACAAATTCCTCATTCAGGAACCGAAGAACATCATATCTCGGGTCGAACATAAATCCATGCTGGCTAATTAGGTCCATTCCCAGTATAAAATCGTCCTCAATATTCGCTACCAGGACCCTATGCCGGATCATGTTGTCCCCTATCTGTAGCACGACATCTGCCTCACCCTGTATGGACATGGACTCGCCGGTGACTGTTCTGAGCTGGATGTTATTGGTAACTGGCCGAATTTCTGATGCTCTCAAAACCCTGGACTTGGCAATGGACACAGCGGCGCCGGTATCGATGGTGATGGTAACTGCTCGCCCATTGATGGTGCCTCTGATGACTAGGCTGCCGCTATCTCGGCAAAATCCCCGGATGGATAACGTTTTGGGGGCTGGTGGAGGGACAGTCAGCATTCGCCCCTCTATGCTGACTGACTGACGGTCCCTGGACATGTGGCTGTTCTGTTGGTTACCCCTGGTCGGTGATCGTTCAGGTGGCCTCACTCGACAATTACGTTGGAAGTGCCCTGTCCGTCCGCAGCCGTAACATGCCCCTCTGGTGCCAGTTCTTTGTGACCGGTCTAATATTTTGTTCAGACCAACCAGCAGCGCTTGAAGTGGTGACTCTGACTCTTCCTGGTTGAAGGAAACTGCTCGGACCCTCGGCTTGGACATGTTCATGACGGCCTCTACTTCCAAAGCCCGAAGTAGAGCTTCATTACTCTTCTTGACGCCACTCAGTCTTAAATTTCTTTGAACTTCCACATCTCTGATGCCGTTTATGAAACTCTGTGTGGCCAACTGGTCTTTCGTTTCCTCTGGCAGGTCTGGATAGGACAAATGAACTAACCGTCTAATCTCTGCTTCGAATTCTTGAAGACTTTCACCGGATTTTTGCGTTTTTCCACTCAGTTGGACTTGGTATACCTGGCTAAAGGATTGATTGTCGTAACGTTTGTCTAGGATGGCGATGATCTTGTCGAAATTACCTTGTTCATCGACTGGAATGCTCTGGAGGAGTTCTAGGGCCGGACCTCTTAAGGAAATTACCAGAGAAGTAGATTTTTCTTGATTATCCCATCCATTAGCTGTAGCCACGGCCTCAAATTGTCGTTTATACATGGGCCAAGATGAACTGCCGTCGAATGTGGGTGGTTTACTAAAGGAACCTTTGGTACTCACGGTGTGCTGGTATTTTCCTCGCTGTAAGTCCTGTTGCATTTTTTTGATTTCTGTTTCTACCTTGTTTTGGATGGCACTGATTTTATCTTGTACTTCACTTACTTCACTTTGTACCGTGTTTTTAATGGAACTGATTTCAAATTTCACCTGGCTCTGGATGGAATCGATGTCATCTACTTTGATTTCAAGAGTCTCCACATTACTTTTTAGGGTCTTTATGTCGTCGTTTATTTCTTTTATGTCTGATTCAACTATTTGCATTCTTTCATTAACTGTTTCATTAACTTGTGATACTATTTGCATTAGTTGTTCAAATTGCAATTGTTTTTTTTCTTCCGTTTTGCCTTGTTTTTCTTCAAATTTCTTAAATTCATTTTGTCGTTTTAATTCAGTTTGATCTTGTTTTTCTTGTCTCTGTTCATCTAATAATTTAAATTTCGAGAACAATCCTTCAATTAAATTATGTTGTTTTTCTTCCATCGTGGAAACAAGATTTTCTAAATCTATTTTACGTTTTTCATCAATATTAGTGACAAGATTTCCTAATTCAACTTTAAGTTTATCATCAAAAGATTTCACAAACCTTTGTTGAATTTCTTCTTGATGTTGTTTCTCCTTCTTGTCACGTTTTTCTAGAATCTGTGCTATTTTTTCGTCTAGTCCCTCCGTAACCTGTTTGATCATTTTTCTGGTAGTTTCGTCGGTTTTTTCCATACTTCGAGTTTCCATGAATCAAATTACGATTTTAACTAACTTAATCCCACTTCTGACACCAAATGTTATATACTTCGTGGGTTCAATTGAAAATTATAACAACTAATATGCACTGTCACTTTTCTAGAACTCTATTTACATTCAAAACATCTGATTCAAATACAATAACAAGCCCATATAAGCTAGTCGACGCGGTATCACTCCCCGGCGATCGTGGTGTGCTTCTTTTATATCACCAGCGTAGAATTCTCCAGTAGAAATCATTATAGTTCCTTCCGCTGCCGAGTCTTTTCGAGAATCGTATTTTTTTGTCGTAAAGCCTTTGTTGTCGTGCTGAAATGACACAGGGTCGGCTTTGGGTAAATTTCGTAACAATATTTTACTTGTTGGCATACATTACAATTATTTACGAATTTTTTTACATCGTCGATTAATTTGGGCCAGTAGTATTTTTGTTTGAGTTCGTTAGAGGTTTCTAAAATTCCTCTGTGATTTGTTATTCCTTCGTGTTGAATATTTATAAACTTTTGTTGTCGGTGTTCTTGTGTTACATCAAAAAGCAGCTTATTTGACTTTAAAAATTTATAGGCAGAGTTTTTGAATATTTGGGGAATGAATCTACACATTTCTTCATAAAAATAATTATTTGGGTCATTTTGGAAGTAAAATGCGTATTGTCTAGTATTTCCTGCATACTCTTTTATAAACTGAATTAGTTGTTTTCGGAAAGAGTTCTTTGTGACATATAAATAGAAACGTGTTCGAATTACAGGGCTTTCAGAAATTTTCTTTATCTGTTTTCGGGGATTGTCTGGGACTTCAATAATAAAAATTTGATTTAGAAAGTAATTTATTGGTTTGTCTGTTATTTTAATTGAAAGTATTGGATCTTCTTCGCTAGTATGAATAGTATTGTTGTCACTGTTTTCGTCAGGGTCAACTCCGATTTCTCGAGAAGTAGAAGGTCTGTTCATTTGTAATTCTGGGTTCTCGTTAAATTCTTGAATGTATTGAAATACTCCCCGTATTTCTTTCGGTTTCGTTAGGGTAAATTTATACTTGTGACAGGGCGTCTGCATTAGTATTTTTCTTAACTTTCTTGTGAACTATTTCATAGTCAAATTCTTCTAAACGTAATTTCCAATGTACTAAATGTGAATTGGGTTCTTTTAAAGACATGAGTCACTTTAAGGGGGGGGGGGTCACACGCTATTGTGAAGGGTTGACCAAAAATGTAACATCGAAAGACTTTAGTGCCCTAGACGATGGCTAACAATTCTTTCTCAATTGTCGAATAGTTTTTCTCGTGATCATTAAGGGTTCTTGATGCGTAAGTAATGCGTAGGTCACTACCAATAGGGCCTTGACTAAGTATAGCACTTATTGCTACGTTGCTCGCATCAGTGGTTAGAATAATTTTTTTTGAAAAGTCTGTTTACTGCAAAATTGGATCGTTTGTCAGAAGTGATTTACATTCTTCGAAAGTTGTAATATATTCAGGGTCATTGATATTTTAGCACCTTTTTTCAAACAAGTTGTAAATGGTTTTGTAATGTGAGCGAAGTTTTTGATGAACTTCCTATAATAACCTAAGAGTCCTAGGAATTGTTTTATTTCCATGGTTGTTTTTGGAATTGGGTAATTTAAAATTGCTTTAATTTTATCAGGGTTAGGTTTAATACCATCAGGAGTGATTAAGTGTTCGAGGAAAGAAACTTCTCTGCAAAAAAATTCTGATTTGTCAAGTTGGATTTTTAAATTGTGTTCTCTAAGCCTTTGGAATATGTTTTTCAAATTAACAATATGTTCTTGAAGTGAGGAGGAAAAACAACTGATATCATCGACATACACAAAACAGATATTATTTTGTAAACCTTTTAAGACATTGTGCATGACCCACTGGAACGTTGCGGGGGCGTTTTATATAAGGAAGGTCCTTTTTGTCATAGATAGAATGCAGTTCTATGTAGGGTTTTTCGTTGAGGCAGTTGTTGGAAAATTTGCATGTTCTGAACTTTGTTCTGGTTCTTGTAAGTTGATGTCAGTATAGTTTTCATGAATGTTTTCATTTTGAAAATCTGTTTCTGGAATGTTTTCATCATAAAATTCGGGATTTTCATAAGAACGGTCAAATTGTTCAAGATTGTGTACTTCATAGGGGTTTTGTGGTTTTTGGTAAAATCTTTGATTTCTAGGATCTTGCTAGTAGGGTTTTATTGTTGAAACACTACTCATAGGAACAGGAGTTTGTTGTGGGATATTACCTCTTGGTTGCCACACGTTAATCGAGTTTCTTTGCTGTTGAGGGAAAATTGGTCTGTTTGTGAAAATTTGTTGTTGAGGGACTGGCCTTTGTTGAATTTGTATTGGTCCTCTAGGAAATTGTGGTTGTTGATATTGAAAATTATTTGGTAGAAATTGACTTGGAATTTGATTTCTATTCAAAGATTGAAATTGATTTTGCATTTGAAATTGATTTGGGTTTTGTTTGTAATGTTGGTTGTGATTATGTTGTTTTTGATGTTGGAAATTGTTTTTGTGATGATTGCTGTCAAAATTGGAAGGTCTTTGTAAGTGTCGAATATTATTTTCGGCAATAATATATTGTCTGGCTTCAGCTAATGTACTGGGTTTCATAGCTCTAATTGTAGAACCCAAGGGCTCTTTTAGTCCTGCTAAAAATATTTTTAAAGCGTGGGTGTTATAAAATGTCTTTTTAACTGTTCTATTTTGAACAAGATTTTCATGAATTTCAACATAATTATGTAATGCGCTTAAATTGGACATAACTCTTGTATAAAATTGTAAAGAAGGTTCATTTTGAAATTGTTTTAATTGATCTAAATCAAAAAGTAAACCATTCTCATCGCGCTGATCTCCAAAATATGCTATTAACGCGCTTTTGACAGTATGCCAATCTTTAGCAATGCAAATACTATAAACTTCTCTAGCTTTACCGATTAGTTTAGAATAAATGCCGTATATAATTGTTATGTTTTGTACGCTTTGGATATTTTCTGGGTTTGGATCCCAATACTGATTAATAATAGTATTAGCAGTATCAAGAAATGATGACAGTTCTAATGGGTTTCCATCGAATTGTGGAATTATTTGTAATATGTAGTAGCTTGGGTTAAAAAACTGGAACGTTAGCTGCTTGTCTGTTCGGATTCATATTTAAAATATTTGAATCGTTAACTGGACTATTAGAAATGTTTAAATCGGAAAATAATGCACTTAAATCAAATTCAAAATTTTGTTCTCTTAAAATTAACTCGTTTGCACGGTTTTGATGAATCAGACAAATTCGAGGAGATAGACATAAACTGGGTAAATAATGTGAATATAAGGAAATTATATATATAACAAGGAAAGCAACTTTTTCTGCTCACAGTACCAAGGAGAGGATCTTCATTGGATTTCTCTGGTCTGTAGTGGATCGTTGTGGCTTTTCTTTTCTTCTTTGCGGAGTTTGGTTCTCTGAATCAACAGTTGGAAAACTGACGTTTTTCTTTAAGAAATTCGTTCAGATCCTACTGACAGCGCCAATAATATTTTTTGTTTTCAAAAATAACTTTTTAAAAAATTTTAAAAGTTTAATTGAGCGGAAAAATATTACAAGTTTTAATTTATTACTGAATATAAAATTATACGTCTAGTCGCTATGATGTTTACGTCTATTCTAATCTGAAACAAAAGCATTAAGATATGCGAGAGTATTTGAATTCAGTTTTAGCATATAATGAGTCGTCGGCACGTGTTGCTGATGTGCTATTTCTTTATCTTGTTGTCCTCTTATGGGAACGGGATACATAACCATCTGCCAGTATACTGGGGTTTTCACCATTCGGGTAAACTTCTGATAAACAGGGTATTATCTCATTTTGTAATAGGTCTAAATACTTTTCCGAGTTAAGTGTTCCCTCAATAAAAAAGGACCCACAATTGAAGTACCCACAATTCCGGCCCATACGTTAACTTTCTTGGAAAACTGTGCATGCCTTTTCATAATCCAATGTGGGTTTTCTGATGCCCAATATCGAAAATTTTGCCTGTTTACTGAACCATTTAAACAAAATATTGCCTTGTCGGAAAAACTATGTTACTTGTTGAACGTTTTTTCAATTTTTTGAAAATTTTGACAGATGCAGCCTCCACAAAAAAATATTTTTTTGGAAACAACGAGAGCCATGTCAAAAATTACCAGAATTTGCCTGCAGCTTCCTAAATGTTTGGAATATTCAGAGGCCTCAGAATTTTTTCAAATGACAACCTAGTGCATTCTACGCTAAAAATAGAAGTTAATATTTAAAACCCCATATCTAAATTAAAGGGTTTTTGTATAAACTTGGAAAAACTAAAATTTCTGAATGGTTATTACAGATATTTGAATTATCACTAGACTTTTTTGAAAGAATCGCCAACAATGTTTGCTAATAATTTTGTGTTAAAGCATAATTATATCGAAAGCATCTATCATGTCCCGTTTAGGATTTAGTAACTAAACTCTGTTCGTGATATTAGGTTAGACCAACACCCACTCATGACACGCTGACGGGGCACATTCACAATTGCAAAACAGATGGGCGTTTGTGCAAAAGCAAGAAAAAAAACTGTAGATAATGAAGAGAATGAAGTTACAGTTTTCGCATGCCTCAGAGCATATGGGAATACCTATTATGAGTACTCAAAGGATTCTAAAAAACAAAAGTATCATCCGTAATTCATTGTTATTAGTTCAGAATTTAAGAGCAGGTAACGCTCAAAGACGGAATGATTTTTCGAAATCATATTAATCAAAATTTAGGACGAAAAACATTTTTTACACAAAATGATTTGGAGGGATGGGGCAAAATTCATAAAAAATGGAATGTTCAACCACCATAACTCACATTACTAAAGTGATACTAATCCACACGTATTTAGAGAAAGACAGTTTCAGTGATTTTGCTACAATACAAAATGACGGTGTACTTGTGGTGCATTTGTATGATTCAAATTTGAACGGTGAGCTTATTGGAGAGCGTAGGGTGATATGAAAAAATATTTATCATTTATTTTTAGGGGAGAGAAAATTCATTAGATTTGACTTAGAATCAGCAGTGGTATCAACACAACCGCATAATATTGTAATGTTTTTATTTTCACATTCTGGTTCAGTTCTTGGATTTATTTAAAAACACAGTCCAATTCACTCTAATTTATTTCCACTACTTTAATACTATTTACAATTTATCGTAACTTAATAATAGGACCGTCGAATACTGAATACTTCATCGCCAGTTGTTCGTACTTATATATTGCTCTCGGAATTATTTTTGCAAGTCAACGAACCATCGGGAAACTTCTTTCATGTGTTCTGGAAACTTTCCAGTAACGGCAGCGGTCGGCCTGTTGAGAGACAAAACATTTCGGATTCCCAGAAGTATCGGAATAATGTCCCTTCCACGAATTGGTTGATGGCCGATTGCACCAGCTTTCGGATGAATTCTCGTAACAATATTGAACCTGTGAATAACTTTTTAGACTATCATTTTGAAGATCTTTGGATAGAGAACAATGGACCTCATCGACGGCCCCTTCGTTCTCCCTATATCACTACTTTAGCTTTTTTTGTTTGAGGTCGAATAAAAAATATTGTCTTTGCTGTACGGCTAACAACCAGGCAACCAGTTCGAACATTTACTATAGGTCGTTCAATTTCTTGTTTGTTTCCGTGTTTGTGTTTTACAATTGTGTATGATTCTCATTTTGCTTTAATAAAATTAATGTGTGTTTTACAATTGGGAATGATCTGCGTCATGGTGGCATGAGTATGCTTTGATCTATCCAGATATCACGTAGGAAAGGTTTCACATATCAAATTCTACATAAATGAGTAAGAAATTGAAGTAATGTACATATGTTTCTTGTCGGTTCCTTCAAAATTTTTTTTAAATTTAGTCCTGTAAGCATAAACCCCTACTTTTTAGCATAGAGAGAAAAGACTTATACGATTTTCGATTTCAGTACCAATTTCTGAGCACTCAGTATAATTTTTTGAACACTTTCCAAAGATTTACGAAGCTTCAAGTTTTATTGAGGCAAATTCTTTCAATTTTTGACCTGGACCTATTTGTTTCAAAAAAATATATTTTTTGTGAAGGGCTGGATCTGTGACATATGATATTTGCAATAAGTTATATTGAAATTCATCGTATATTCTAAAAATGCTATAAAAAATGGGGTGTTTAATTTAAAAAACAAAGTTTGGACAACTGAAAATAGTTTACCTGAAACCAGCTCCTCGAAAACTCTTGTATACTAATTTTCAGATTAAGAGTGACTCAGCTTATCGTGATATATCCCGAACATAAATCTGACCTAACCTAACCTAATCTAACCATAACTTGAAAGCCATCAGTCATCGGACTTTGCGGCCATACAGACATTTGTTCATTTCGTTGAGGTCCACAAAATATGAAATTCTCAGGCAAGTCCACTGGGGACCACTTTCCATGAGGAATGTGCGGGGTCCTTTAAAAATTTGTAACTTTAAGCACTCCTTAATTAAACAATAAAAATTTGTTAACAACTCTTTTTTGAAATATACTGTTCCGACTTCAAGAAAAGTCAATTTACTACCTTTGAAATTAAATAGTGGTAAGTTTTCAACTGTAATAAGTTATGGGGTATTACGAGATCTTTACCACTGTCCTCAGCACCCAACTTGCACTCATTCGTACCAGTTCGTCCGTTTTCGGGGGCGGATAGAAAACTTCGGTTTCGGCCAAACCTTCGGCTGATTTTTGACCGAAGCCGAAGTTTCGGCCGAAGGTAGCCGAAGCCGAATGTTCGGTCGGACCTTATTCACTGCATTTTCGAAAATCTATGTTTATGGTCCCTCAAACATCGTTGTAGAATACACTGTATGCCTGCTATATTACATGTAGTTCCAAATAATCTGTAGTCCAAATATATAGGTTATGTTTTCATGATTACCACGTATACTTTGTACTAGTACTTATAATACGTCTCCCACCAAAAAAACATTAAAATGTAAAATGTTGCCGAGTCGAGACGAGACCACATTGTCAAAAAGTTTTCAGATCTCATGTAGAGCCAAGCTTCTAACTCTACACGCCCTTACTCTACAAGCCCTAATTTCATAAACTCTACACCTTAGTCAAAATATGTGGCTTGGTCGTTTCGTTTCAAAATATATGAATAAATTACGTTACCCCCATGTGACGGTAGCGAAACGGTCAAGCGACATATTTAGACTAAAAATGTAGAGTATGTGAAGGGAGGGCGTGTAAAATTAGAAACC
The DNA here is from genome assembly GCA_034190945.1 of Octodonta nipae. Taxonomy (NCBI): domain Eukaryota; kingdom Metazoa; phylum Arthropoda; class Insecta; order Coleoptera; family Chrysomelidae; genus Octodonta; species Octodonta nipae. The sequence goes on from CM067216.1 coordinate 137,743,612, forward strand.
TGGCTCTACAAGAGATCTGATAACTTTTTGACAATACGTATCGTATCGTCTCGTCTTGGCAACATTTTACATGAAAATGTTTTTGGTGGGATTTCATTTATTTTTGTAAGTTGCTTATGACTATATTATTTTATTTTGTTAATTTTTTTTTTGGGTGTATTTCTTGTACATCAGTGGTGCCTTTTTTCATAGCCCTCTTTGCCTTTTTTCGTCGTTGGTTTATTGTTTATAATAAGTGATAGATCAAAGCGATACTTGGCACTTAAGCCTTTATTTTCAAATCCAGCTGACTGTTGTGCTTAAATACTACCAATGTCAATATTTATAAGATGAACACCTTGCAAATTATTCACTCTAGAGAGTGCTACATAAGCCTGCGTACAAGAGAACGATGATAACCATTATCTAATTTAAATGCATCTTCAAATTTTTGATAATAGAATCTTTCACAATTTTTTTCTTTGATGTTTTCAACGGCTACACTCCCAGGTACGTGATTTTCGCCTAATTCTTTTATTTTTCCACGTCTAAGAGTTTTTAACGCATTATAAAACATATCGCAATCCCTTTGTAACCGATACATTTCTCTGATTAACTTTCTTACTCGTGGAGAATAAACCTTACATAGTTAATGTATGAAATATTAACCTTGAGATGTCTGTTCGAATATAGTGGATACATCTCTGCTGGTGATTTACAGATAAACTTTTCAAATATGTTGCTTAGTTTATGTAGTAACAGTTCATCCAAAGCACTTATGTCATCATTACCACTAAACTTTTACCATGCTTTTCCGTTTTTCCAAAGACAGCTTTGGGTTTGTCATCAATTGCTATTGCGTTTTGGTGTAGTGGTAACTTTATACGTGTACTCTTCATAAAATGTTGGTTGGTTATTTGGATGCTCAAATTTACCCAGAAATATTTCAAGTTTTTCATAAATAGCTATATTTTCAGGACATTCTATTAACTTTTCTAAAGCCGACACACAAATATTCTTTATTTTTTCAGCTATTTTTACTACTACCCAATGTTTGTTGTCAATTGTAAATAGACCATTTAACACATTTTCTAGTCTGTCGTTTGTTTTAAAAATTAAACTTTTTATTGTTTGCTTAACATTTTTTATCGTAAATAATATTTTTTCGTTTAATCGTTTACGTTTAGCTGCTCCGCGGTTAACTTCTGGATGAGAGGTTTCTCATCGTGCAAGTTCTTCACGGTAAACCCTCGGATGGGAAGCCGAGTATCGTGAAACTGCCTCTGGATGTAAAGCAGAATATCATGCTAGGGACCCGTAGTGTCTGAATACAAGTTAGATCTATATTTTTTCGTTCTCAGGAAGATTTTTACGGTAGTTGATTGCAAATTTGTTGATTTCGTGATAATTCTGAAGATTTTGGTCTTGCACGCTATTATTGGTTTTAGGATCCCCTGCTTTCTTCGAAATGGAAACTACGTTATTTGGTATTGGAGAAACAGTCATCGAAACTAGAACGTCGCGTCGTAGTGACCACTTAAAGAACGTCCACTAATTAGCAATGATTTCACAGGACCGCCAATATGAGAAAAAGTCCAGGCTTGCAACGCCACCTCAAAGTCTATTTCTTCATACATATATGAATATGTCAAAGAACAGAAGAGGCAGGAACCTTCGCCGGGCATATGAACTACACGGCGACGGCGAGTTTTCAGCTTTATTATGATTTTAAAATCCATGTTCACTTTTAAATCAGTAGGAAAATTGACAATTAAATTACAATTACGTCAGAGTAACTATTCCGAAAATTTTTCATTTAACAAGACAATCGACGCGCCGCTCGCTATCAAACACAGGAGGCGTTCGCGCACTACTACTAGGTATGAAATAAAGTGTTTAAGCACTTCTTTGGGAAATGACACCACAATTCACGAAAATACTGTATTATTTCCAAACGTTTCTGGGTCTTGGTCAGACCCCGTTGCCAATGACAAAGAAACTATGAAAAAAGACACAATTCTAAAATTTAAAATTAAAATGTTTGACAATAGTATTTGACTTATAACGTAACTCATTATCGACAATAAATTCCCACACTAAATAGGCAAAGGAAAAAACAATTTACTTGCAAGTAGGTTCATGTAAAAGTAAAAATATAATAACACTATTCAAATCGCATCCAAAATCGAATCGAAATGTCCACTGGTAACGACCTGTACCGTTACGTGTGTCGGCTAGCTGGCTTCATCAACAATCACAGCGGGTACATATTAGGCACTTTCCCACTCTTAATACTATTTCCTATATTAAAGGGTGGGTGTGATGGCTCGAGGTCAAAAGTGAAAAATTGAGTTTTTCCCAAAACGGCGAGTTTTATCGCAAAATTACCACAAATTGTAAATCATAAAATTCTCTATAAAAAATGTATTAATAATTTTTTTCAAATAGGCAACGTTTTAGAGATATAACGCTTTAAAAAGTGGAATAATTTGTAATCGACATTATTTGCATAAGTACGCCACGTATACAGTGGGGAACAGCCAAATTGAATAAATTCGATAACAAATAAAGGAGGGCTTGTTCGGAAAAACGCTTGGACACCTCGATTTGTATTTTTAAATCCGCATTTAAAAAAAAATATGTGACCGTGGCCAATACCAACTTTCTTATTTTAAATGCAACCCCCTGTATATTATTTATTTTTTGTATTCTCCAGAAAATTCTAGACACCTACACCTATCAACTGTTTCGAAAATATTAAGTGTTTTCAGATTTATTACTAAAATTAACATAAAAAAAATATTGTATATCACAAATTCGCTACATTACACTAAAATCCTAATAAGTAATACTGATTATTTTTTAATAATATAAAAAAAACATTAATGTCAATGTTAGGAGATGTTCAAAATGCTCGCCGTGAATGTTTTGGCAACATGCTAATCTGGTATAGAAACGTTACTCAATATCTCAGGCGTGATCTAATCGTAAGCATATTCGCATTTTATGTCATCTTAATTGAGGGGTTTAGTTTTGTATACTACGTATACCCACAAAAAGTAGTCCAATAGCGTCAAATCAGTAGATCGTGCTGGCCATTCTATCAATCCGTTCCTCCCACAGTTTTCCTGAAAATCGCGAAAAACTCTTTTTTTTATCTTTGATCTCAAGCCATTTTTTTCAGTAGTTTCTAAATGATTTTTTTCCACAGACCGGAACGATGAGGACTTGTGAGATTTCTTTTATAATTGTATTTTGTCTGATTTTACCAAGTTGCAGCTTCTTATGAATTTTTGTAACTTCGAATGTGTAAATTGATTGGATTGTATCAACAAAATCTAAAGTATAAGCGAAGCCCTTCGAAAAAAGGTAGTAGTGCCGTTTTCGCTTGGTTCGTCTTAGCGGGGGCACTAACATGCCCCAGATATCGATTACTAAACAATTATATTTTTTATTTTTAAAACTGCAGTCTAATAAAATATCTTGCTAGGTCTCTAAAGATCTAGTTATAGTCAGCATAATCGCGTATCTTTTCTCCATTTATTCTTGAATTAAGAACCATATTTTCTTAAAACATACTGTAAGTTAAACACCGGATTACTTCTCTCGTACCCAGCGTTTTCCATGTTTTAAATTCTTATTTATCCATTTGATCTTTGTAGTGAATCTTTATTGTGAAATACACGTTAAATTGTTGAGTAGCTCCAAAATTGTCCCCGCCGCACTATTGGTCAAATAAAATTTTTTTAACGGAAACCTAATATCTTGAGCAAAAATAGAGATATCGAAACATTTTTTTTAAAATTGAACCTTAAGTTATGTAGATTAAGGGAAAATTATTTAGAATGTGATCATTTACTATTATAGGGGTTGAAATGAGGGTTGAAATTGTGCACATTTCAAAATTCGATCTTTTTTTAATGTTAATGGTATCTTAAAGATAAATAGAGATATTTATACGGATGTTTTTCTAAATTGTAGGGTTATTAATATAGATTTTTAAAATGTTATATGGAAAGCTATCCTCCCAATAGTATAGGTGAAAATAGGGGGTGAGCGGGTGAAAGTGTGAAAAATAGCCAAAAAATACTATCAGTGATTCATTGAGCGCTGAACACGCCACTGTGGAAGTCGTTTATCGTTATCATTTTTCTCTAAAGGCATCAAAAAAATGTTTGTCTGATTCATATTAATCTCTCAAAATCCAATACAAAATTTTTTAACAAAGACAATAATTATATACGTTTTTCATAATAGGTACCTGTTTTGGCTTGCGGTTAGTTTACCGAAGCTTATGACAAATAAATGCAGGAAAAACAAATAAATTTCTATTAAATTACAAAACATGCATTAACACGTGATTTAAACATTAAGGGGTTATACGTTACAAGCTAACCACGATTTGTTGACGTACAAAGTACGTTTGTTAAACGGAGTTTTAAAAGTAATGTAAATAGACTTACGAAATGAAAGTTGACTAAACAGTAAATATAAGATTTTATCAAAAGAATCGTTTCAGGCTGGCAATGAATGCCTCTGTTGATAAATCACTGACAAGTTCAATGAACTGCCTTAGTGGCCACAAAATACCTACATTGAAAAACGCCCTTGTGGAGAGTATTCGTACCTTCGGAAGATCACCCATAAGGTAATCTACTGGTTTTGCTCTAAAACAACTAATACAGTTATAAATATTTTTATTTAAATTGCGGCCATTTAAAGATCAATATCGTTCGCGAATGGAGTATAACGTACTTTGCGCTCCTGCATCTTTTAATCTTACATGTTCTTCGCGAATTAACAAAGATGAGATGTGGTGATTGGCGGGTAATAAAATTGAATGTTTTTGATTTTTTAGTAAGTCGGCCGCCTACTCTCATAATTCCATTTTCATCGGGAAATGGATTAAGCGGTATTACACGACTCTTGTTATTAATAGTATCATTATTTTTTAAGGTGTTTATATCCCTGGAAAAGGCAAATTGCTGTACTAATTTCAACATTGTGACGGTTGCAGCTTTTACTTCTTTATCAGTAAGACTCCCAGTAGATTTATTAGTATTTTGTTTGCAATTGTTTATGAAGTGAAATATGTACGCTATGATATGAATTAGTTTACGAAAAGCTGTATCTTTCTAGAATGGGTTGACTACGGATTTCGATTTTCATACAAATTTGTGAAGAATTGACTTTTCGTAATTCCGGTATTTCAGATATGGGAAGTTGTGGGCACATGACGCCACAGACACTGATCTGTTGACCTTTGAATTTCCGTAACTCGATTTTTCACATAAGTTTTCATAAGATATGTTTGTGTTTTTATCCAGTGAAGTACTATGGTGTAATCTGAGCATAAATAGATGTCATCAAATTTTAATGTGAGTGATTGTTTAACCACGTTGAACATACGTCCCAGCAAAACTGCTGTATTTAACTCTAATCGACGCAGTATAAGAGGAGTTACGGGTGTGACTCGCGACCTTGTGGTCTAATAAGTTTGAATAAATTTTCCTATTTTTCCTATAGGAATCCATTGAACATATAATGTATATACAGGGCCCATATGCCTTTTAGCTTGCGTCACAAAATCTATGCAACTGGACACTTACGAAATTAGGTAAAACTATAAGCCGATTAAAACTGAAACATTTTAATTACGGTAATTGCTGATGGTATGTTAACTAAGAGGTATGTATGTTAATCGGGACGGATTCGTCCCATGTAACACCGGCCTTCCACAGCAACTGTGTAATTATTTTTACGTACACAACAATAGTTTTGTCACCGAGAATTTGTCACTGGAAAAGGTTACTAGACGCAACTGGCGTGAACTAAACCACAACCAAATCAGTACTATCGAAATGACATAGAAAAAATTGACTCATAGGATGAAGAGCGTCCTGGGATAGTTGGTTGAATCAAAAATTTCTAATTAGGAATGGTTGAAGTCTAGTAGTTAGTGTCTAAGTGCTTCTTGGGAAATAACACCACAGTTTAAAGAAAATTGCTGTATATTCCAAACGTTTCGGGGTCTAGATCAGACCCCGTTGTCAATGGTTAAGAAACTACGGATTAAAAAGGCACAATTCTAAGATGTAAATTAAAATATTTGACAATGTGTATTATTTGATTTTTGACGTAACTAAGAGAATTTTATTTGTAATATACAGGGTAGCACAGAAATTTCTAAAGATCATATAATCATAAAGTTCTTTTCAAATTGGAAGAATTTGAAAGGGAGATCTTCAGAATTTTATGTGGCGCTCCTAGGTGCGACTTTGTTATAAGATAGTGCATTCGCCAAAAATGCGACCAAAGTACTTTGTTGATTCAGTGATCCCAGAATAGACTTTGAAACGTTTGGTATTCCTGCAATATACGTCGTTTTATTTCTATTGCGGTGTTATTGCCCAAAAAACATAAAAGTAATCGCGATACCATAACGCCTACTGCTCAGTGTATATGTCGCTCAATATCAAATTAGGTTGACGTCGTTCTCCTCGAAGTTGTCCAACCTTCTCTTCGATTATCAAGTCCACCCAAGCAGAATCGATATTTATCATATAAGACAAGATAATGCTGCAGTCCAAAAAACCTTATACGACGGTAAACCATTCGGACACTTACAAGATAGCCTTGTTCTTCTAACCACTCATCAACCAGATTTCGAGTCGAACATGGGTCTCTAAAGGCGATAAGTCTTAGACGTCGATCTTGAATTTCATTTGTGTCCCTTCGACGTCTGGTGCCTACTTTTCTCTGATTTTGGGTTTATCAAACCACGCTTGACAATATCTCATAATAGTGTTGGATTTCTGTTCGTGTGGTTAGCGATTTCTCGAAATGAAACACTCGCCTTCCGTAAACCAATAAGGACCTCTTTCGAATTCACTTAGCTGGCGATACTTTGGACATACACGTACTCTAAGCATTTTAACATTACTAAACAACAATTTGGATCCCATCAAACAGTTTGTTTTTTGGTAAATTTAAAAAATGCATAAACGATTATAATTATAATTGATAAAAATAAGTTTACATGAAAAAACATTCACCAAACTACCAAAATTTAATCATTTACTCCTTACTATAGCATCTATGTGTTACCAAAACAACTAAGTAATATCTTTTCTAGTATCCTTTTCTTCCGAAACGTCAGGAAAAAACATTTACCAAATTTTAATAATTTACTCCTTATTATAGTCTGTATATGTTACCAAAACAATATTAAATTCAAAAATCTCCTTCTGGGTGTTGCGATTTCTTTCTCAGTATATATAATTCCTTGTAAGTACTCCTGAGTAATATCTTTTGTAGGATCCTTTTCTTCCGAAACGTCAGTATTTTCTAAGAGTGCATAATTACTTGAATCACTAGCATGTTGTAAATTAAACTCCTAATAGAGATCTAACAAAACAAATTTTGGTTAGCGTCTAAAAATACCTGAGGTTTAGCTTTTTCTGCTAGAGTTCCGAAATTCTTTCGACAGATAAATTCCCGAGTGCTTTTGATTGATCTATCCTTCTTGTGTAGCCGCTGGTATCTTATTTTGTTTAAGGGGAAATGAAGCGACATTTTTTACACTGTCTGCAGTAAAACAAAAACGATAACAAAAAACAATGAGCAGAGTAGAATTGTATACCCTCATCGAGTTATTCTTTTGTACACAAGACAATATATATAATATACATTCTTTTTGGTCGAGAACCTTCATCAGTTGCGCTTCCTACAAGAGAATGTCCTCTCGAACATTCATTTATACTAGCTGTCGCCCAGTGGTCGAAATTCGACCAATTGTGTCAATATCTCTGGTAGGTTAAGTAACATGAAAATTTTATCGTGACATTCTATCCTAGGACTTTAGGGAGAACAGCAATTACACAGAACGGATCCAGATTCGGAACCTCTGTGTGATAGTTTCCTCGAAAATCCTAGATGTCGGTCTTGCATCTCGCTTCTACAAATAAGTAACGAAATTCAAGTTTTTTTCAGATATAATTCATAGAACTTTATTTGTGTTCAAATTCGTAATTCTTAATTTAATATGACAACAATTCAACTGCTAATGGGCTACCCTACATATTTATTTTTTCTAACACCCCTGTATAGCTATAATTGCACTCAATTCTCTAACGTTTATTAAAATCCTCATTATAATAATTCCATCTCATTATATATTTCCACCACCCTGTATATGCAACTGCTTATGGACCACGCATAATATTTTTTAACATTTTTCAACCACCGGGTAAACCATTCTGTATATGCCACTGCCTATGACCCACCATATTTAGTCTTTTTGTTTATGAAATTTTTAATTATCTTCTGTAACTATAATTCTACTCCGACCTATATTTCAATCATTATATATATGGAACTCTTCGTGGTCTACTCTATAAATCATTTCCTATTATTTATTTCATCTTAACTATATATACAACTGCTTAGTGGTTACGAAATGTTGCATTTCCATTTCCGCCACCCTGTATATGCATCTGTGTATAACATTTTTTCTACCACCCTGTATAACTGTAATTTTACTGCACCTTCTATTCCAAGAACCCTGTAAATTCAACCGCTAATGGGCTTCCCTATATAATTATTTTATTAGTTATAATTGCACTCTACTCTATATTTTAAACACCCTAAATATGCAACTGCTTATGTGCCACCCATTAAAAAAATTATTTCTAACATATCTGGAATCGCCCTGTATAATTATGATATTCAACAATTACTTTACCCACTAAACAATAACAACGCTTGCATGCCACCTCCAGAAGTACATGCTCTAAGTATATAATAGCATTGGTCTGTCTATATATAATTACTCAATGGTTTGAGTCTGGCGGCAGCGGCACGCGGCACATTCATTTGTTTGGCATTGACATTATTGACGTAAATAATGAATTTTTATTATATTTTATTTAATTAATGAACCAATATTATAAATTAAGATTATTATTCTGCACTGAAGGTCGTCAGTAGCTACTAAACAAAACAAAAATGAAGAAAATCGGTTGAGAAACAGAGGAGAAAATGGTACCTAATCGTTTTGTCTTAGCCTATTTATATATAGATATTTGCTACATATCGGTAAATTTTTAGACGCGAGATGTAAAGACCGACATATAGGATATTCGGGGAAACTAACACCTCGAAGAGAGTATTCAATATCTCTGACAGGTGAAGTTAACATGAAAATTTTATCGTGACATTTTAACCGAGATTCGGAACCTCTGTGGGCTAATTTCCCCGAGAATCCTAGATGTCGGTCTTTTCATTTCGCGTCTACAAAGAGTAGAATTGTGTTTAAAATTTTAAAAATTCGCTGTAACTGATTTTTAATAATTTACTTACAGAATAGAGCGAGAGAACCAATTAGAGAATAAAATAAAATGTTTCCCAATTACAACAAATTTAATTCTATTTTCCTGTAGAGAGAATGCGAGAGAACTGAAAAAAAATCCGACCATCTACGTACAAAACACTAATTTAGTTAAACAAACTATATCCACTGTTTGCTAAGGATAAAACATTAAATTATCCACAAAAATGAGCGAGAAATAATTATCGAAAACATTAAATAAAATGTTGTCCTGTATCAAATATGAAACTTAGTGCCCTCTCGAGCAAAAAACTAGTAGAGTTTCAAACAAAAGCTGCTATAATATATATATATATATATATATATATATATATATATATATATATATATATATTTGTTTTTAAGTTTTCGCGGGCACTAAATGTATAAGATGTATAAGATTCTAGTTACTCAGTATTCGAGTAACTAGAAGCGAAAGCAGAAGGCTACGAGGATTATGCGAACCGACCTGAAGAGGGCAGATGTGACTCTGCCGAAACGTCGTCATTTTACCATCGATCCCGGCAGGGATCAGTTATCAACTACGCGGATGAATTCCCGGAAACCACCTAAAACATTATATATTTATATATATATATATATATATATATATATATATATATATATATATATATATATATACAGGGTGTAAACGGTTTGAGTGCAAAGATTTTGAAGAACAATACTTCAGGCAAAAACAAATCAAAAAGCTTTATAACATTTTCTAAAATAAACTATAGTTTTGCCAAAAAGAACACATAAAGTTAGATTTTATGTAGCTCTTGCTACAGTGAATAATACAATAATTTCGATTTCAAAATGTCGGTAAATCTAAATATGTAAATACTCAATAGCTCATACATCTTTAATAGCCACATTAAAAATGAAAATTGATTATTTAAACTCGAAATATGCTTTTATAATTTAGTGTAAGTTTCTCCGAATAGATATGGCAACGTGGCATACAGACCAACTTATTTACTACATTCTTTACTTTAACGACGACTGAGAGTTACGATTGTTTTTTGCGATTTCGATTCTTGTAAATAAGAATAGATAAACGGTAAAGTGATTTGAATGATATCTATTTGATGTAGACTTCGTGGTTTGCTTTCCATTTAATATATTTTTTAAATAAATAAAATCGGTTGTGATTAGTGTGTAAGTTCGAAAATTAAGAATAGTGCGACAGTATTTATTTGTGATAAATAATGGCCGATTCTACAATTAGGGAAAGACATGACATGCTCTTAATTTATGGGGAAAGCAGACATAATTGCAGAATAGCAAGAATGTTATACAGGGAAAGGTTTCCAAAGAGACGCCTGCCCAATGCTAGGACTTTCGTAGCTGTTTCGCAGAGGCTTCTGGAAACAGGTAGTGTAATACCACAAATAAACAATCGCGGACCACAGCGACATAATCGTATCTTAGCTGCTGAGGATCCAATACTAGACCTTATCGACATCAACCCATATCGTAGCACACGGAGTATTGGAAGTGAGCTGCAAATTTCTCACACTGTTGTTCATAGAACATTACGGGAATAATTGCTCTATCCATATTACATGCAGCGGATTCAAGGGCTTTCAATTAATGATTTTCAACCAAGACTCAATTTCTGTCGTTGGTTCCTCAGAAAACATCGACAATTTCCTAAATTTGTGAACAATATTTTAATAACAGATGAAGCAAGTTTTAATAGGAATGGTATAATAAATTTTCATAATACGCATTCGTGGTCTGAGATAAATCCGCACGAAATACGCCAGTCAGTATTTCAACACCAATTCTCAGTTAACGTGTGGGCTGGAATAGTTGGTGAATACTTGGTTGGGCCATTTATACTGCCTGCACGTTTGACAGGTGAGAATTACCTTTATTTTTTGAACAAGATTTGTTAGATGAAATGAACCTACAAACACGTTCCAATATGTGGTACTTACATGACGGAGCACCTGCCCACGCAAGTCATCTAGTTGTCAACTTCTTAAATAGAACATTTCCCCGTCGTTGGATTGGTCGAAACGGACATATACGTTGGCCAGCAAGATCTCAATCCTTTAGATTTCTACTTATGGGGACACATGAAAAGTAAGGTTTACACGACTCCAATTATTGACGAGAATGACCTTAGACGCATTTTTGACGCTGCTGACGAAATCCGAAATATTCCAGGAATTTTTTCTCGCGTACGTGAAAATTGGATTAAACGGTGTCATGCTTGTGTCGATAGTAATGGTGGGCATTTTGAACATTTGCTGTGAATAATCCGTTGTTTCAACTCAGTTCTATCATTATAATAAATTCGGTAAGTAGGATTACATATTTACTTGTCTAATATAAATAATATTAAAATAATATTAATTAAATCAGTGATAATGACTCTTCGAATAATTTAACTGGTAAACAACTACATATACAGATCTCTTGAGTTGAATATCATATTTACCCAACTTTGTATAATTGCATAAAAGAAACCGCCAAATACAAATTCTAATTGCAATACCTTGTATTAAAAACGTAAATATTTTCAACAAAATATTTCATACATTTTTATTTAATTCTAAGGTCAATATCATCAGTCAATACAAAAACACAGGTGTTTATTTTTTTGTCGGCGTAGTCATTCCTTTATTATTCGCGCTAAGAGTGAATCTGCTTCGAACGCGAGCGACATTGCCGGATTGACAATAATTTACTTAATATGTTTTAGGGATTTTCTTGGTTATTAAGGCCTACTGACCATAGTGGTATAAGAGTTTTTTGTTTAATTTGGTGTATACTACCTCCGCCTAAAATATATGCACTCAAACTATTTACACCCTGTATATATATTCGTCGATGTTCTGTCAAACTGAGTAGACGTGTTGAAGTGTGCTCCGGCAAAGATTAAAATTTCAAGCAGGATTAGTGTGTGCACTTGAGTTGAATTTGACCGTAACCTTTTAAAACAACAGTGCTGGGCAAATATTAAATAATTTAATCAATGTAAATTAAGTAATAAGCGATTAATTGTAAAAACAAAGAAAAATTTGGGCCAACAGAATGGTATTTACTGAAATGCAAAAAAAATAAACTAAAAACTTTTACGATGGATATTTCTAGAGAGGTAGTAAAAAATGCCATTGAGGATCAGGCATTTTTAAATACGCTGGTCGACAAAATTGCGATCTTAGTATCGCAAAGAATTTAAGACGCAATTCAAAACCTTTCTATAAAATTAGATAAATTGGAATCGCAAATATTCTACTATTCTATTCTTCTAATAATTCTACTGAAAAAGGATAATGAAGGAAGTAATGAAATCTAAGATAGATGGCATGGAACAACGGACCAAGTTAAATCAACTTAGGATTTACGGATTGCCGGATAGCAGGAATAGCGATCAATTAACCCAACAAGTTGTAGAAATGTTTCATTCAAAACTGGGGATAAATAACGTTACCGTTAGCTGTTACCGGGTTGGTCCAATTATCAACAACAAATCTCGAGCAACTGTAGTGACTTTTGACAGTTTGCATCAGAGAAATACTGTCAATCTTGTCCGGGGTCTTCAGTACAACTCCGTCAATCAGTACTCATCAACAAAATTGGTTTATTTCTTTTCTTAAATTACAGAATATCTTAATTTTACGAAAATTGGTAAGTTTTTTGTGTGATAAATTTTTATAATTATCATTCGTTTAGTGTATAATGAATAAATTAAACATAGCGTTTTGAATGTCAGGTCGCTTGTTGCGCATTTTAGTGAGTTCAAGGAGCTCCTTAATGAACGCTGTTATGATATGATATGGGGCTTACGGAAATAGGGTTAAGCTCAGATATAGCTGATGATATAATTAATATAAAGGGCTATAATTTGATTAAAAGTGATAGGTGCACAGGGGGTGGGGGAGTAGCACTTTACATGAAAATTCACTTAAATTTTTCAATGTTCTACAAAAACATGGATAATGTATGTGAACAAAGTTGGGTGGATATTATAATTAGGAGGAAAAAATATGCTGTGGGAGTTATTTATAGACGGCCAAAGGGTAATATAGTTAATTTTCTCAATGTATTTGAAAAAATGCTCTCCGAATTCCAACCAAATGACATTATATGAGATGGTGACGTAAATATTAATCTATTAAATCCCTCAGATCAATATGCCAGTATATTTTATGAATATATAGAAGCCTTAAATTTAAAACCAGTAATTGAAGATCCCACAAGAGTAACAAGCAGTTCTTCTACGCTGCTGGATATTATTCTTGTGCAAAGAGATGAACTACATTTAGAGTCCAGTATGCTAGGTTTGGACTATTCCGATCATTGTCTTATTGTGTCTTGCATGAAGTGTTTTCGAAGGAAGAAAGTACTATTAGAAGTAGAAATCTAAAAATATAAATAGAGACCTCCTAAACCATTTTTTATGCATCTCCCCCTTTGAAGATATAGTTTATGCGATATCGGTGAATGACAAAGTAGCGACTTTAAGTAATGTCTTAATTAATATATTTGATGTTTTGGCTCCGGTGCTAGAATACAAATCTAAACAACTAAACCCACCTTGGCTCACTTTTACTATAAAAAACATGCTACGGCTCAAGGATAGGGCATACAAAAAAATATAAAACAACCCGTACCGATGCATCTTGGGAATCTTACAAACAAATAAAAAATCAAACAAATATGGCGCAAACTTATTATGTTAAACATACATTCCAAAGATAGTCGTACTAATATCCTAATAGATTTAAATAACCCAGAAGCGTTTAATGATTATTTTTTGAATATTGGGAATAGCCTTAATGTAGATCAGGACTTATTACATTTTTATAACAGGAATATAAAAGACGATATAACAAAAAAAATAACTTTCATACAGTATCGGAAAGTGTAGTGAACGATTCAATATTCGACACTAAATCGCGAGCTACGGGATGTGATCTAATAAATCTAGATATGTTGCTGCTCTGCTGTGACCGAATTCTTCCGTTTATAACCAATATAGTTATTACATGTATATTGGAAAACGTTTTGCCTGATCAATGGAAAATTTCTAAAATTAAGCCACTCGCTAAAAAGCTTAATATCGTAGATTATTCATACTTTAGAACTATAAGTATTCTCCCTGTCTTATCTAAGGTATCAGAGAAAATTATGAACGCTCGACTAAGGGAGTATCTCAATTAAAACAACATTTTATCACCTCATCAGTCTGGTTTTAGACCAAGATTTAGCTGTTTGACAGTGCTGCTATGCATTACAGACGATATCTTAGAGGCAGCTGACAACGGGAAGTCCACCGCTCTTATACTGTTAGACTATTCTAACGCCTTTGACCCATAAACCACACCTTAGTTTTCTCAATATTCCGTTATATAGGTCTGGACAAAAATGCAATTGAGCTACTGAGTAGTTACTTACACAATCGATCGCAGTTTGTAGAAATAAATAAGGATGTCTCTACTTCTTTGCGGCAAAGTCATGGTGTTCCACAAGGCTCCATACTTGGGCTGCTGTTATTTGGAAATTATACGAATAACATTGTTAGTTCAATAAACACTGCAAAGTGCATTTATACGCTGATGATACTCCACTCTACATGTCCTTTCTCCCAGAGACGTTTCACTTTGTTTAGACCAGAATAAATGAATAACAAATTCTCTGGTACTCTCTCATTTCAACTTCGCAGATGTGGTATATTCTCCTTGTATAGACAATGTGGACAAACAAAGAATTCAGCGAGTTCTGAAATGGTGCTTAAGATTTATTTATGGTATAAGCCGTAGAGACGTAGTATCTCACAAGCTAAAAGAAGCCAACTGGCTGTCAATGGAAGATTGAAGGAAGGTGCACTCGGCCACTTTATTTCACAGCATACTAGTAACCTACTGTCCTATGTATTTAACTAAAAAAATTAAGTATAGAACGGATGTTCATACGCTGAACCTTAGATTCAGAGGGCACATCTCTCCCCCGGCACACCGAACTACTTTTTATGAAAGTTCCTTCATGTACAATATCTATCACCTCTACAACCAAGTTCCTAATGACCTTAAGGCACTGTCAGTGGCAGCGTTTAGGACGGAGTATAGGAAACTACTTTTGAATGTGCACAGGTGATCTGTTTTTCATAATCATACACTTTATCAGACAAATCACTTCCAGTAGGGAATTGAAATAGGTGTATTGTGTATAAGTTGTTGGGCATTGTATCTTTTTTAAATTGTCTCCCAACAACTTTTTGCCATAAATCTTATACATGAGTTATATAATAATAATAATGTTTATTTCTCAAAAAAAATCACAATAAATAACAATCAATAATAGTACATATATTTTTTTAACAATTAAGATATATAATTACACGCCACTAACATTTAAATTGATAAATAAACAATGGAATGTCACCAGAAGGTAATACCTTGAGTAGGACAGAGAAGATCAGTACAGTAGCACTTATATCATTTTTTACACAGAAACAAAAAATAATATCTACATTAACAATACTAACATATTTCACCTCAATAAACCGTAAACAAATGATATCTCAAAAGTAACTCCTTGTACGAGATTCAAGTAGTCCACAAGTAAAGTGTAGTTAAATAATTTTTTTATTATTAATTTACATCTTAGTAACATTCACATGTAATAGTTTTATAGTTTTAACAAATTCCTATTAGTTGTAATATTTTTCTTCTGTTTACATTAAATATCCATCTTTTAAAATTAATTTTAAATACCATATAAGAAGAAGACATCTTAATAGCATATGGTAGTATATTGTATATTTTAGGCAAAATAAACATAAATGACTTTTGACCAACAGATTTCATCATTTTTGGTATTTTCAGTGTGTTTTGATTGTAACGAGTATTGCAACTATGGTCAACTACTTCAAATAATGCTTTATGGTTAAAATAAAATAATAATATCTTCTTGCAATATTCTTGTCTAGGATCCATCACTGCACTCTCAGTATATACTAAATCTGATGCACAAAGTAAAGGCTTCTTATAAATTATCTTTAATATCCACTTTTGTATAATTTCTAGTTGTCTCAAATAACAACTTACTGCGCCACCCCACCCTAGAATTCCATATGATATATGTGACTGTACTAAAGAATAATACATTATTTTTAATTGTTTAATATCGAAAAAATATCTTAGATATTTAAACTTAAATAATAGGGACCTTAATTTTGTTGTTACATTTGTTATATGCTTATCCCATCTTAACATATTGTCAATAGTAATACCAAGGTACTTAATATAATTTTTTGAATTGATTTCAATATGTTGTCCATCTGCATTGAAAGTGAGCTTCCTGTATGTAGGTTGCTGGTTAGTCTGCATCGAGAATGTAAGGAAATACGTTTTGGTAAAATTTATAGATAAAAGTTTAGAAGAGAAAAACGAAATTATGTTAGCAAAATCGGTTTTTACCGTAGACTCTAATTTTTCCCAGGTTTTTTCTTTATAAAATATTGCTGTATCATCTGCAAAGGTTATGATTTTTCCACAGGTTTTTATTTTAAACAAATCATTAATATACAGTATAAAGAGTACAGGACCTAACACAGTACCTTGAGGTACCCCGAATTGGACAGTTCTATTCGAACTATAAACGTCCCCAATTTAAACACATTGTTTCCTATTTTCTAAATAGCTCTTAAATAAATCTAGTACTTGGCCTCTTAGACCTATATTTTCAAGGGTTTTAAGCAAGTCGGGATGACTGACGGAATCGAAAGCCTTTGCTAAATCAACGAATATACAAAGTGATTTCTCACTTTTATCTAGTGCATTGTAAATTTCCCCTGTATTGCATCTTCAGTTGATTTACCTTCACGAAAGCCATATTGTTGGTGTGAGAGTATTTCGTGTTTTCTGATAAAATTACATAGTCGAATTTTTAAAATTTTCTCATAAACTTTTGCTAAATTTGACAATATTGATACAGGTCTGTAGTTTCCTATGCTGTCTTTATCGCCAGATTTATATAACCGTTTTATAATTGAAATTTTAAAAGCGGACGGAAAAATCGCCTGATTTATTGACATATTAATAATATATGTAAAGGGTTCCACAATGAAATCTACAATTTGCTTTAGTGTTTCCGTTTTAATTGATCTATTCCAGGTGTTTTTTTTTAAATTTTAAACCGTTTATGATTTCTTTGACTTCATTAACGTTAGTATTTTCTAAAAACATCGAGTTGTTTATTACAGTTTTTGAAAATTGTTTAAAAGTTTTTGGGACTCTGTTTGCCATTTCTTGACCAATATTACTAAAGTAATCATTAAACTTTTCAGCTATTTCATTTTTGTTTACAATTTTTTTTGTCACCTACCTTCAATTGTTTTACTTCGTTATTTGTATTTAAAGAATTTTCTGTGTTCAATATATTTTTTACACAATTCCATATGTGCTGAGAACTGTTTTTATTTTTTTCAATTTGGGCCTTATAATAGTTGGTTTTAGCTTGTTTAATTACACTGTTAAGTTTATTTCGGTATGTTTTGAATTCATTTAAAATAGTGTTATTCTGCGGATTTTTCATAACCACCTTATAGAGTTCGTATTTTTTATTTATTGACTTTAGTAATCCGTCTGCTACCCATGGATTTCGTTTAATATTTCGCCTTTTAATTTTCACAGTTTTTGTAAACTTATCAATAGCAATTTTTATTTCTGAGATTAATATATTTGTCATTTGTTCCACGTTGCTTGTATTATAGATATGCAGCCATGTTTTGTAGATAAGTATTCACATAATTTTTTATATTCAACGAATTTTTTATATCTGGAGTTTGTATTGTTGCTGATTGCGTCATTATTGCTTAAAATTTGTAAAATAACTGGGAAGTGTTCACTAATTTTATCTGTGAGTATTGAAGGTAGAAACTGATCTAGACTTAATTTAGTTTTTAAAAATATATGATCTAAGCATGACTTACTATTTGACTCTACTCTTGTAAAACCGTTGATCATTGAGAGGAAACCATGCGCAGCAAGTACATTTAAGTAGTATTGGGTAAGCTAATCTATATTGTTCCTTGGTGAAATGTCGATGTTAATATCACCAATAAACATATTTATGTCAGGTTGTTGGGTATTATAGGAAGTAAAGTAATTATTTAACGCTTGATTAAATTCTGATTTGTCAAGGGTCTATATATAGCTGTGATTAATATGTCTTGTTGACTGTGTTTAAGATTTAGTTGAATAGCTTTGACTTCTCCTAACATTACAACCCTATGACTGTAATTAATATCGGATTTGACATAGGTTATTACACCATCACATTTGTTAATATTGCCTTCATTATATATTAAATTGTACCCTGGTATATTAAATATCTCTACGTTATAAATTTTATGTGTCTCAGTCAACACAATTATATCAAACATGTAATCCAACTGATCCACTGTTATTTTTAACTCACCAATATTTTTTTGAATACTCCTTATATTAGAATGAAAAATATTAAAATGTCTTTTCTTTGTGTTACTCTGTAATTTAAATTTACAATCAGTTAGACTTTCAACATATTTTGTGTTAATTTTAATTTCGTTAAAATCTCTAATATAAATATTAATTATTTCAAAAATACAACATGCATGATTTATTTAAAAACATTAAAATATGTCCGTGACCACACATTTAGAAAAGTTTATAGTAAATAAAATAAAACACAATAAACAACAAAAATACCTGTAGAATATACCATATTTTAATGTTTAGGTTTTGCCTGCTTGTTTCGTGTAGAACGTTTAAATATATTTTTTCCTCCTCTTCGTCTTCTTTATTTACTTGTTTTCGTTTGCTGCTTTTTTCACAATTTAATGTTGGAGTTTCAGAAGTTGTAGCGACGTATTCTAGTTTTTGGTTTGGTTTACTTGCTTCTGCCTTCCTATGGTCTGTATCTTGTTTCCGCTCTTGTGACTGTTTGAGTAGTTCTTGGCAAGTGTATTTTTGACCATACACGTAAAGACAGTCTTTTTTTATATAAGCTTCCTGACTATTTTCTCTTGCTATTTTTTGATTATGACGTAGTATTTTCACCTTCTCGTAGTCTTCAGGAGTGTAGTCCTTAGTAACAAAAATTTTAGTTCCTTTGAGTTTCTTAAGATTTCTTCTTTTAGTTTAAAACTAACGAATTCTAGTCGTAGTGGTCCGAGTTGCATATCTAATGTTATTTTAAATGGTTCTTTTTTTGTTATGGCAATACAATTATTTTATCCGACTTGACCATACAATATATGGCAGCACTTTCCCTCTAAGACACGCATAGCGTACCTTTAGGGGAAAATTCACTAAACCCCAGATATACTACATATCGAAGGGGTTTAGCTCTGTGGGAGCCCTTGCCAGGTTATCAGGCCCGTGGTTGGCGTAGCGGCTGCTCATGAATTTTCAGACCGTCGAGGCTGTCCCTAACAGGACGGCTTTTTTGCATCAGTTGGTAAAGATGTTCGTCGAGACCGAGGTATTTCAAATGGTTTAATAGATGTTTTGGAATTACTCCAGTTGTTGACATAACAATTGGTACCGTTCGAGTGTTGTTCATGTCCCATTGTCTCTGTATTTGAAATTCTAAATTCCTATATTTGGCTATTTTTTCCGCCGCCTGCTTAATATTTATATTATTGTTGTTAGGTTTTGCTGTCAATTAAGGTTGTTTTTCTAGAGATTTTATCTACCAAAACTATATCTGGTCTATTATGAGCAACCGTCGGATCGGTCAATATCATCCGGTCCCAGTACAGTGTGTAGTTGTTATTTTCTAAAATAGATTTTGGTTTGTATATACAGTAGGGTGTCCTTACCGACTGTAATAGCTCAATAGATTCAGATGTTTGGCAACCATATCTGCATCTGTCGTTGTTGATAGAAGGATCTTTGACAATGTACTTTAGATAGTTCTTAGATGGAATTACTTGATCTTGGATTGCCAATATAAAACCTGCTGTTTCAGGAAACATATGACCAGAGATCAACCAGTATTTCGACGCTGAACTGTCGACATAATCTTGGTTGACGTGATTTATATGTCTTCCATGAAGGGGCTTCTCTTTACATTTGAACACTTTCTGATCAGTTGTCTGATGGTATACTTGAACTTGTTGTTCTGTCAGTCGCAGAGGTGTTGAGTCATCAACCTGACATATGAGTCTGTGTAGATCAGAAAATTTTGCGAGTTTCTGAAAATTATTACGCAAATTAGATAGTTGATCACATAACTTTCCTATATCTGCCAATCCTCTTCCTCCTTCACATTGGGGCAATTTTGTACGTTCGACACAGCTCTTTGGATGGTGATTTTGAGAGGTCAGTAAAGTTAGCACCGCCATTTTACAGAAACTCAAATTAAAACATATGGGAATTACGAGCTATTTAGGAGCTCTTGATTTTTACCTAAATTGATTTTTGAGCTCAATATTTACTATGGAAAAAGTGCAAAAAACTATTGGCGGTGCTAACTTTACGTAAAGTTAGCACCGCCATCTCAGGAAAACAAAAAAAAAATTTTGTGAAGCGTCTTAAATTACGAGCTATTTACGAGCTTTTAATTGATGTATTGAACGTCAATCCCTAAATTTGTCTAAGGGGCAAAAACCACCCCCGAAAAAATATTGAATTTTAACTTTAAATTTAAAATTTATTAAAATTATCTACGATTTACGACCTCTTTCCTGGTGTAATGCACATAAACATCTAAAAATGTTCAAGGGGCGAAAACAACCCCCCAAAAATGCAGTTTTTTCGAATTTTATGATTAATAAATTTTGAAAAATACCATCATGATCTACGATTTACGAGCTTTCCAACGGTATATTACACGACTACATTCAAATTACTGGAAGGGGTGCAAACCACCCCCCCAATTATGCAGTTTATCAAATTTTATGATTTATAAATTTTAAAAAATACCAGCACGATATACGATTTACGAGCTTTCCAACGGTATATTACACAACTACATTCAAATTAATGGAAGGGGTGCAAACCACCCCCCAATTACGCAGTTTATTAAAATTTTATGATTTATAAATTTTGAAAAATACCAGGATGATCTACGATTTACGAGCTTTCCAACGGTATATTACTGGACTACATTCAAATTATTGGAAGGGGTGCAAACCACCCCCCAATTATGCAGTTGATTCAAATTTTATGATTTATAAATTTTAAAAAATACCAGCATGATCTACGATTTACGAGCTTTCCAACGGTATATTACACGACAACATTCAAATTACTGGAAGAGGTGCAAACCACCCCCCAATTATTCAGTTTTTTCAAATTTTATGATTTACAATATTTAAAAAATACCAGCATGATCTACGATTTACGAGCTTTCCAGCGGTATGTTACACGACCACATTCAAATTACTGGAAGGGGTGCAAACCACCCCCCAATTGTGCGGTTTTTTTCAAATTTTATGATTTATAAATTTTGAAAAATACCAGCATGATCTACGATTTACGAGCTTTCCAACGGTATATTACTGGACTACATTCAAATTACTGGAAGGGGTGCAAACCACCCCCCAATTATGCAGTTTATTCAAATTTTATGATTTATAAATTTTAATAAATACCAGCATGATCTACGATTTACGAGCTTTTCAACGGTATATTACCCGACTACATTCAAATTACTGGAAGGGGTGCAAACTACCCCCCAATTATGCACTTTTTTCAAATTTTATGATTTATAAATTTTGAAAAATACCAGGATGATCTACGATTTACGAGCTTTCCAACGGTACATTACAAGACAACATTCAAATTACTGGAAGGGGTGCAAACCACCCCCCAATTATGCAGTTTTTTTTAAATTTTATGATTTATAAAACTATAAAACTCTGTTGTTAGGTCCTTTTTCATGGCGGTTTAATCAATTCGTTGAGCCTGCTTTATTCCAAGGTATTTGTAAGTATGGTCTTCCTCCATGGGTTCAATTGAGGTGCCATCTCCTATTTCGTAGGGCCCCTGCTGTATTTTGCCTTTAACTATATTAATAATTCGGCATTTGTCTAGGCCAAATTGCATATGGATGTCACTAGAGAACACTTCTACTATTTTAAGCATATCATGCAGTTGTTGTTTGGTAGTGACATATTCTAAAAAGTTAACAATTAGTACAGCGCCCGGGGCGTTAAATACATGAAAACCTCGGATTTCTGTTACAGTGAATGAAATTAAAAAATTCAAAATGGAATGTTTAGCTGATACATTTTAAAAAGTTTACCTATTAAAAAATTGTGGTCTTTTTTTTCCAAATATGAAAAAAATATATAATAGCAATTAAATAAATTAGATATTTTTACTAAATCAAATAGTAATTAAATATAAAATACAATTATTAATAAAATATTTGTTTATTCAAACAATGTACATTTTCATGTATATAACATATCTTCTTCGACTTCATTTATTTGAATAACAGGTGGTATATTGGAACAACTATTTCCGCTGCACTGTAGATATGCTACACTACAGTATAAGTCACTCTTTCGACAACCACAAGCAGCCGCACATCCCTTTTTGCAATTACATAATAATATTTGCAATAAATGATTCGGAGTTAGCAATTGATTCATTGTTATTTGGATGAGCATGTTATTGAAATACTTCCATCCCCAATTATCAACACAAAGGTGATAGAAATGATCTTGGATGATAATGGCATACGTAGGAATAATTTCGACTCTATTTTTTTTATTATTTTTACGCAACACTTTCTGCGGGTGGAGTTCTTGTTTGACTCCGTTGGTGATGGTTACGTTGTTGCTGTGACTGTATTGGTGAGTGTTGTTGTGCTTCTTCTGGTTCTTGGGCTGTAGCTCTTTGGACAGCAAGGGCCCTCCTCCTCAGCACCCTGCCACCGACGTCCCGCATGCTGTAATGTCCAGCGCTGGCTCCAGACATGCCCTGACGATCCCCAGGCAGCGGCTCTTTTCCGATGCATCTACTCCGCAGCTCCATTTTCATGGGTGATGTCACCAATTGACCCTGGTGGCCCAGGTAACTCGGACCCGTAGGGTTGTCACTTCCCAGATGAAATGATATAAACCAGAACATCCCGTGCGAGTTGTGGGGAAGGAAGGAAAGCTAGGTAATAGATCAGCGGACAGCTACTCCTTTAGTCGCCTCATACGACAGGCGGTGGATACCATGGTGCTATTCTAACCCGGCCACCACACGTGGTGAATTATTATTATAATTATATATATATACATTAGGGTGATTTTTTTTGATTTTTATTTTTTTTTCGGTCCCACCATGAAATTTTTGTTGGAAAGACTCAAAAAAAATTCCGTCAAAGTTTGAGATCTTAATATTAATATTAAGTGCTCGACCAAGATGTGTAAAGATATCCCATTGAAAAGACACAAAAACTCTGATTTTTTATTTTTAAATTTCTATAGCTCAGCGACATTTCATGGCATGACTACAGACAGATATTTTTCAGAATCGAACACTCTACAAAAGTGCCCAATGCGGCCAAGTCGTAACTCACACCGGCGAGGTAGTATGGGCTACTAAACCTGATTTTTAATTTAGGTGCGAATACGTTAGAGTCGCTTCACACAATCATCTACTGTGCTGCAACAGCCATCTGCAGAACAATTGTAGTCGATATAACATAACAATTCTCTTCGGAAAGACATTGGAAGACTGACCGAGTACCAACGAGTGGTCAGGAACAACAGAATAGAACTACTTGTCAGGACTATCATGGACAATAACCGAATTCACTCTCAGCAATGTCTGAACAGTTTACGACAAAAGCTCTCCGTCTACACAAGTCGATTTAGAAGGTACAAAACTAGTAACCAGCGGAAACTAGACAACATACTATTCCGGCAATCAGAAGAAGGGTTTTATACAAAACTTAACAACATAAATAATAATAAGGCCTCTAGCTATCCTACTAAAACGGACATCGAGGAATTCTGGAAAACACAGCTTTGCACAACAATTTCCTATGATTCCAGAGCGAGCTGGATTAAAGAGGCGGAGGCTGGCATCCAACATTATGAAGCACCTCCATAACTGGAAAACACCAGGACCATATGGTGTGCAAAATTTCTGGATAAAGAAACTGTACGCAAACCACGAACACTAACAGCCCTTTTAAATGACATAATTACCCATCTACACAAGACGCCTAGTTTTCTTACGCGTGTGCTACATACCTCTTACCAAAGGACAACCTATGTACACAGGACCCAGCAGAGTACTGACGAATCACTTGCCTCCCAACCGTATACAAACTTATAAGATCGTGCATTAATCATCGCATTTTCAAACATTGTGAGCTGAACAACATAATTACTCAGTAACAAAAGGGATGCGCGAAAAATTCCATGGGGTGCAAAGAACAACTGATAATTCCGTTGTCTTCAATCACGCCCACGCCAAACGGCGAAATCTCTACATGGCATATGTGGACTACAAAAAGGCCTTTGATTCAGTTCTACATGATTGGCTCATTCAGGCAGTGAAACTCTATAAAGTGAATAATTATACTATTAGCTTTTTAGAATATGCCATGTCTACCTGGCAAACCAAAATCATACTGAATGAAGCCGGCTGTTCGATACAAGGAGACTCTTTTAACCAGCTGTGGTTCTGCCTGGCCACTGACCCTCTTTCAAACAAACTGAACGCGATTAACTTTGGGTTCAGTCTCAAACACAACATAGTACAAGCATTTAAGATAAACCATTTATCATACATGGACGACTTAAAGTTAATGGAAGCTACGAAACAACAGCTGCAAGATATGCTTGAAACAGTAGAAGTGTTCTCTAATGACATCCATATGCAATTTTGCCGAATTATTAATATAGTTAAAGGCAAAATACAGCAGGGGCATTATGAAATGGGTACCTCAATTAAATCTATGGCGGAAGGACATACTTATAAATATCTCGGAATAAAGCGGGCTCAACGTATTGATCACTCCACCATGAAAAAGGACCTAACAACAGAGTTGAGAGAGAAGGGTAAGACGACTGTTAAAACCCAAACAAAACACTAAAAATCTATTTCAGGCAATTAACACCTATTCGTGTTGAGTGCTCAGTTACTCTTTCGGTATAATTAATTGGTGCAAGACTGCCATTGAACAATTACAACGAAAACTTCGAGTTTTACTAATAAAAGCTCAAAATTACCATTCAAAGATCGCTGTTGAACGTACAACTTTACCCCGGTATGAAGTAGGAAGAGGATTGGCAGATATAATCAAACTACTATATCAACAAATTTCTATTTTGCCAAGTCATTTCCTGAAACTCGCAGAATTTTCTGATCTACACAGAGGCATGTGCCAGGATGATGACTCAACACCACTGCGACTTACAGAACAACCCATCCAATTACACCACCAGACCACTGATCAGAAACTGCTGAAATGGAAAGAGAAGCCCCTTCATGGAAGATATATAAATGATGTAAACCAAGATTATGTTAACAGTGCAGCATCGAACTACTGGTTCATCCTTGGTCATATGTTTCCTGAAATGGACGGATTTATATTGGCAATCCAAGATCAAGTAATTACAACTAAGAACTATCTAAAGTACATCATTAAAAACCCCTCTATTAACAACAACAGATGCAGGTACAGTTGCCAAACATCTGAATCTATCCAGCATATCACAGGAGGTTGTCAAGCGTTCGCTGCAACTGAATACAAAGACAGGATGCTGTGGCAAAAATACTGCACCAGGAACTAGCACTGAAACTTGAACTATCACAGTCGGTGAGATTACTATACTATAAATACAAACCAGAATCTGTTTTAGAAAATAATAACTACAAACTGTACTGGGACCGCACAATACTGACTGATAGGACTGTTGCTCATAATAAGCTAAATATAGTTTTGGTAGATAAAGTCTCTCGGAAAGCAACTTTAATTGACATAGCAATTCCTAACAACAATAATATTGTTATATAGTCCGTGGGTTCAATTTAAAATTACAAAACTAATATTCACTTTCACTTTTCTAGAACTCTATTTACATCAAATCATACAGAACAGCTGATTCACAATAACATTACAATATACGCTAGTCGTCGCTGTCTAATTAACTTGCGATCGTGGGCTGCTTCCTTTTTAAAACCAGTATCGAAATTGCTAGTAAAATCAACCATCAAGTCCACAGCCGCCGAGCCATTTCGAGAACATTTTTTATGCTAGAAGCGATCAGTGTCGTACTGAAATGAAACAGGGTCGGCTTAGATAAATTTCGTAACAATATAAAACATCAATTAAACAATTTAAAATACCTCGGTCTGTACGAACATCTTTACCAATAAATGCAGAAAGCCGTCCTGTTAGGAACAGCCCGAACGGTCAGGAAATTCATGGGAAACTGCCGCCACGTCTCCAACCACGGGCCTGAAAACCTGGGAAGGGCTCCCACAGAGCTAAACCCTTTTGCTATCTGTGATATCTGGGGTTTAGTGAAGTGAGTGTGATACCATACATTGTATGGTCAAGTCCAGAAATAATAATTAAGCCTTTATTACCCAACAGTAAAAACCATTTACAGAGTAATTAATAAATAAATAATAATGACAAAAGAAAAGAAGTAGGTATATAAAAAATTATACTAACACTAAAACTAATTGGAATACAAACATATATAAAATAAATTAAAAAATGACCAAAAAAAGAAACAATTAGTTTTAAAGTACATACATAGGTACATATATATTTAAAATTGAACAACAAGTATAGAGATAATGAATAAATTGAAGAATTCGTGCACCTGGATGAAATATTCAATGAAATGTCCTCTAAAAGTGTACTTTATTTTTCAGTTCGTACGTGGAGCAGTTGAATAAATCACACACCTGAGAGTCTATTAGCATTATTACTCATTAAATATATTGGAGTTTGAAGTAAGATATTAGTTCGAGCTCGTTTGCACTCAAAGGGTCTCATATGCCTAGAAACAACCCTATCCAAAATGTATCGTTCATATATAGGATTCGAGATTATAGAACAATATTGTAATTTTGTTCTAACTAAGCAGTTGAATAGGGATATTAAAACTATAGGATTAAAATATTTGCAGTTTCGAATGATGAGTCCATATTGTCTAAAGGCTGATTTTATTGTGAGGTTAATATGGAGCTGAAATGTAAGTTTAGAATCAAAGTAAACACCGAGGTCTTTTATGGAGTCAACTCTTTCAAGAATTTTATCGCTTATACTGTATGGAAACTTTATTGTATTCATTTCACGGCTAAATGTTAAGACCTTACACTTGGGAATGTTTAAAAAAAGTGTATTATTTATATATTTGAAAGACTGTTCCAACATACTGATTTCTTCTTGCAGTGTAACGCAGTCATTCCAGCTTGATTGATTGTAGTATATAATTTGAAATCATCTGTAAACAATAATCTATTACATTTTAACGTGCTGGCAGGTCGTTGATGTAAATTTCGAACAATAGAGGACCTAGATTCGACCCTTGAGGAATTCCACTTTTGACTAGAAATTTATGTGAATAGAACCCGTTAAGGTAAACGTATTGAGTTCTATTATTCAAATAGAGTTTAAAAATTTTTAAGTAATTTTTAGGAACACCAAACATGACATTTTAAGAAGGAGTCTCTTGTGACTGGTTTTATTAAATGCTTTGGAGATGTCGGAGTAGATAACATCTGTTGGACCCCGCTATCTAGACTTTCACACAGATATTGCCCAAGGACTGCCAGATTACTAACTGTTGAACGAGATAAGTCGAAACATAATTTTCCGTAAACTGGTATAGGCGATTGTAGAGAATACTTTCGAAAATTTTGGAAAAATTATTCAAGATAAAAATTGGTCGATGGTTATTGATAAGAGCACGGTCACTTGACTTATAAATAGGGCTACCTTCCAAGACTGAGGATAAGTTGAACTTGAAAGAATTAAATTGAAGTTGTAACACAAAAGATACATAAATGCATCGAGGCAATCTTTTACTAAAAAAGAAGGAATTTTTGTCTGGGCCAGATGTTAATTTGTTTTTCAATCTTTTAGCAGCCTGTATAATTTCTCTTTCTGTAATGGGTTCGGAACTGACTTCTAGAAATGTATTATAATTGAATTTAAAACCAATGTTGTCCTCCACGTTGACTGGTAACTCATAACTTTCGAAAAAATCACTAAATACCTTTATTATTTGAGTGGGGTTATTATATCGTTACCATTGTAAAACATTTTGCAGTGAATTATGGCATCTGTATTATTGTTGTTAACATATGACCAAAAATGCCTCGGCTCTTCTTTTAGTTTATTCTGGACATTCTGTAGATAGCTATCGTATGCTTCTTTTATCTTCAATTATTTTATTAACGACCTGTATTTACTAAATTCTCTATACAAAAGTATCACTTCTTGATGTTTTGTATTTATTATGTAACTTGGTTTTTTCTTTTATTAATTTTATGATCTCGTTAGAATACCAAGTAGGATATTTACGCCTAGAATTCTTATTCCGTGGTACGTGGAGATTAAACAGTTTATATACCTGGGTATAGAAGCTATCAACAGCAGTATCAATATCGGATAAAAATCCTCAAAGATGGATGATAACTATCCTCTCCAACTAGTGGTACAGAATCACGGGAAACAGTACAGTTAATGTGTGAACATGCTTGGGACCTTGGTCATAAAATACAGTTTCAAAATTCAGTTATATTACACAAAGAAGAACACAACACCAAAAGAAAACTAAAAGAGTCTGCTTTAATTTTGTTAAATGAAAACGATTGTATCGCTACTACCGCCGTAGAATTCAGTCGTTCCTGGTTGCCGATGATTAAGGAAGAAATTGCTAATGGTCATGTCCTTGTGAACAACCCAATATCCGGATACTTCATAAGGTTTTTCCTAGGTTTTCCCTTATGATTTTAATGGGATCACTGAATCAACAAAGTTCTTTGGTCGCATTTTTGGCGAATGCCAACAAAGTCGCACCTAGGAGCGCCACATAAAATTCTGAAGATCTCCCTTTCAAATTCTTCCAATTTGAAAGGAACTTTATGATTATATGATCTTTAGAAATTTCTGTGCTACCCTGTATATTACAAATAAAATTCTCTTAGTTATGTCAAAAATCAAATAATACACATTGTCAAATATTTTAATATGCATCTTAGAATTGTGCCTTTTTAATCCGTAGTTTCTTAACCATTGACAACGGGGTCTGATCTAGACCCCGAAACGTTTGGAATATACAGCAACTTTCTTTAAACTGTGGTGTTATTTCCCAAGAAGCACTTAGACATTAAATTCACGAGTGTTCACAATTTCAGTCTTAATAGTTACCCCGAGTAACACACTTTCACCCATAACTAGGTTTAACTGCTCGAATTTACGGTCACTACGAAATACTTCACTGATAGTTTTAACCAAGTTTCACTAAGAGCTACAATGTTATATTCAATTCCACTGATATTGGCACAGAAATCATGAAACTTGCTGTTAAATCCCCTGAAATTTTGATAATAAGTCGTTACTACTTCAACGGATCTACTGTTGGGCTTACCTAGTTTACCTGAACTATTTTGGGAATGTGGTTAATGTACTTAATTTTGTAATTTGAGTTACTTGATTTGTTAAGCTCATTTTAGTTCCTGCTTCACATTCTTGTAATATTCCAACTCTCTTTTAGTTCGGTCTGCTGACAAATTGATATTTTTATATTCCTGTTTTGACTTCAGTTTATTGAAGTTGATTACAATTTTATAACCAAATCCGGACCTTCAAGTGTTATTTTGATAGATCTGATTCTAGACCCAGTAAAACGTCGTAATTTAAGTGGTTTAATATCTACATTAGAAAGTTTAGGAGAGATTGTGCTTAACATGTTGGTAACAAACTTTTTGTTGATTTGGCCTGTTACTGCTGGATTTTAGTCGGGTACATTGAATATCACTATATTGTTCTTTCGTTTTGGTCGTTCGTTAATTTCGGAAACTATCTTCAAAATCAAGTTTCGAGTCCGTCGTCTTTCTTTCTTCTCTCAATTCCTTGATATCGCTTTGAAGTTGTAGAATCAATGCTTTGAGATCTTTCATGTCGTTGCCGATAGTCCTGCAATTAACACAAGGCCACTCGTACCCTTTATTGTCATTAAGAGTACGGACTTCGTTCGCTGATATATCAACGCAAGTGTGTTTGAATTTGTTTTTACAAACACTACATGTGACCGTTAAGTGATTCTCACATGTTTGATTACAGCATTTACATGTTGATTTAGCCTCCATTTTCAGTTTTATTTTATTTTCGTAGGACTCTATAATATTAAATTTTAGGTTAATTTAATTAAAATTTAAAAAACTAATATTCACTACCACTTTCTAGAACTTTCATTTACATCAAATATACACAACAGCTCATTCGAATATCACAATAATAATTCAATTTAAGCTCTTCGCCGCACTAACTAACTGCTGCGATGATGGGCCGCTTCTTTTAAAATCCGCATCGAATCCTCTCGCACAATCCATTATCAATATAAATTTCGATTAACGAGTAGCATATTGCCATTTTTTACAAGCACCAAACTGTGCCCCTAAAGATCTGTAAAATTTACATGCACAGATGTTAAAAGGCTGTTGTTATAGTTAGCACAGATGTTTTGTACTATTAATTTTTTGCGGCGGTTTTTATGAAGGTTTATTACCTCACACTGTTGTGAGAACCGAGATTCAGTACTTGCCTCTACGTTCAACTACTACTTAAGCTTTGAATTGAGTTTTCTGTGATTTTTTTTAATATGTTTGAATCAATTATTGGCTAAAATGATTCGATTCAAGGCTTAATATCTCGCTAAATATTAATCATAGCGGTTCGGTTTATAGGACATTTTTTGAAGGAAATTGAATTACACTACAAATTCCTCATTTACATTTTTCCTGTAGCTCTTGTCATTTATGAGATAATTGGGAAGAAACGCTAATTTCGTGAAGAAATCAGGTTTAGTGGCCAGTACTACCACAGCGGTGTGAGTTTGTAGAGCGTTTAATTCTGAAAAATATCTCTCTATAGTCAAAGCGATGCCATAATAAATAGGAAATCTTTACACGTCTTGGTCGAGCACTTAATTAAGGTCTCAAATGTTAATGAAACTTTTGTTTGGGTTTTTCCAACAAAAAATGAAAAGTAGAAAAAAAATCACCCATATATATATATATATATATATATATATATATATATATATATATATATATATATATGCATATATGTATTAGATGGTTTCCGGGAATTCATCCGCGTAGTTGATAACTGATTCCTGCCGCGATCGATCTTAAAATCACGACGTTTCGGCAGAGTCACATATATAAGTTTATAACATGAACTTTGTGTGAACTTATGTAGCAACTATATTTCGTCGTTCCCAGCTGACCCAGCAACACGTGCCGTATGTTATTACGATCCGAAGAACATCCGTAAGAATTGTCGTGTGTGCAGTGCTGATTCATCATTGTAAACGTTATAAATTGTAGAATTTCACTTAGTCTTTATTCATTATTACTCAATCTGTTGTTAGTTATTTTTGTCATTATTTCTATTTTGTATTTTGTATTTTAAAAAGTAATTATTTTGTTAAAGTTATTAAAAATATTTTTAAAAAAGTTTAATATGAGAAGTGTGATATAACAAATTGGCGCAGTCAGTAGGATCCGTCTAACGTTACTAGAACACGAGCTTAATTCTAACTGGTAGCGTCGGATTCTATCCCTCAACGGAGCAAAGAACCTGGAAGAAGTCCCAACTGCGATAACAAGGAGAACACGGATCTCCAAATGTTCCTGTTGATGTGAGTAGTAGTGAATCGTCTAACGTTTAAGATTTTTTATAATTGATTTAACATTTGAATGATTTTAATATTTTGATTATTTGATTTTTATTCAATTCAGTGAATTGGAAATATTGATTTAATTGATTACATTGATATTTTATTTAATTTATTTGATTACTTTGAAGATCAAAGTAATTTTATTCATTCGATTGAGTGAATTATTTAATTTATTGATTGTATTTACCTTTATTTAATTATATACCATTCTATCATTCTATCTTTCGTATTTCCCCTTTTACAAATTTATTGATTACTGATTTTTACACCATTTACACTATTTTTCTATACTATTTTATTATTTTTCATTTGAACCTTTTTCTCGTTCCGAATTCTATTAAATCGAAATGGCACAATCACAGAACAACAAGGTTGTCTAAGAAATCGAAAAATATAGGTTGTCGGAAATATTTTCGATAATTCCAGAGTTTGAAGGCTACCAAATTTCTTTGCACACTTTTATACATGCCTGCAATTGTGCGTATAACATGTCTACTGCCGAACAAAAATACTTCTTGGTAATTCGCATCAAAAATAAATTAAGGGGAAAAGCGGCGCAGTTCAACTCTAGGAACCCTGCGTCTTATCTCGAAATAAAACAACTTCTAACTCTTGACTTTGGGGATTATCGTGATCTTTCTTCATTAATACACGATCTCCAACGGTTAATGCAACTATCAAATAAATCTCCTCTAACATTCTAAAACAGGTTTCAGGTTTTGAGTGCGAAAATGCACTCATGTATTCAAAAAGCTCCTAGTCTGAGCAACGAGCAGAAAGACGCTCAAACCACTCTCGTTGACACCATGGTTTTAAACACCTTACTTACCGGTTTAGAACCTCGATTAGGCCAAATTATCCGTGCCAGTAATCCGAAGTATCTTCTTGAGGCACATTCACGAATAAGAAGAGAATTTCAATTATCCTATTTTGAGGAACAAAAAGTTCCACCTAAGCCATCATTTCAGGCTAGAAAACCAATTCCACCTCCTAAATGTTTCAATTGTGGGCGATTAGGACACATTGCTGCGGACTGTCGGTTAAGATATCAAAATAACCCTCAGCCTTTTAACCAAAACAATAGACCAAATTTCATTAGGTCGAATCAATCATCGAGGCGAAATACGATCAATAATAATAGCAATCATCAACGTCAACAATTTCGACCAAATAATTTTCAAAGACCTCCTTTCAAACCGAACAACTTTTGACGGTCTGTAATACAGATAAACCCAAATTTCCGTCCAGAAAGGACGCACCATTTTAATCACCATCAAAATGGCCACTATCACGAATATTCTGCAGACAAGTATGATTATTATACTGATAATAACCAGCAGTATTTCGATGACAACACCCAAAACTATGAAATCTATGGGTTTGAACAAATGGTAGATAATACCCCTGTCGAACCTTTCAGCCCTAATGAATACCAGGATTGTCTAGCGCTTCCGAGCCTAGATCAACCCCAGATACGACAACTATCCTTTCAGGGGTCCAAACTCAAATACAGAACTTGAATTTGGAAGATTTCAACCCCGACCTGAACTTCCCAGAACAAACATTTCTTTAAGTCCCCTTCAGACAGTAAATTCCAAGAAACTTTATTATATCCACGACGCTTCTGGAAAATTTAAACTCCTAACTGATACCGGAGCTGGTCCATTTTCAAAGAAAACACTATCAAAAAGTTCTCACAAAGATCTCCCGAAAGAGTAACAATTCAAGGCATTACTCGTGAGAAAATTCCGATCTCACATTTCTTTCGCTCTAGGCAATCCACACAAAGTCGTTATCTACGATCTAGATATTGAGTTTGATGGAATATTAGGTCTTGATTTTCTTGAGAATTACGAATGTATTGTCGACTTAAAATCCAATCAATTAATTACTAACTTTAAAACTATCCCCCTACATAAAGTGCCCGATCACGATCGATCTAATACACAACCAACAGACACCCCCAGTACTAACTCACAAACTCATATTAATAACAATCAAATAATAATCCGGGCACGAACCGAACAAATTTTCAAACTTCAATGTGAACTTAGAAATACTGACGCAATTTTACCGACACAAGTAATTGATAAAGTACGACTTCCCAATGCAGTCGTACGTGTTAATTCAAAGGGAGAATTTCTGACTTCGATTATAAACGCGAACGCAATGCCCAAAACTGTTAACTTTTCCAGTCTTCATTTAGAACCCCTTGACCATACGCACCCTCTCTTAAATCTAAATACACACGATTACTCTGAGTCTACAAACAGACAGAAACTTTAATATCAGGAAAAAATTCGGACAGAACATCTTAACGACGAAGAGCGAGAACTTATCACGAATCTCTGCTTAGAATTCGAAGATATTTTCTATCTCTAAGGTGATGTTTTGACGTTTACTAACGCCGTCAAACACTCTATTGAAACCAATAATGCCAAGCCCGTTTTCACAAAATCGTACAGATATGCTCAAGTCCATAAGGAGGAAGTGAAAACCCAAATTTCCAGAATGCTTGATCAAGGCATTATCAGGCACTCTACTTCTCCTTGGTCCTCCCCCGTATGGGTCCTCCCCAAGAAACTCGTTGCATCTGGTAAGCAAAAGTGGCGAGTTGTTATCGACTATAGGAAGTTAAATGAACTAACTGTAGACGATAAGTATCATCTGCCCAACATTTCTGATCTCCTCGACCAACTTGGTAAGTGTCAATACTTTTCGACACTGGATCTCGCTTCCGGGTTCCACCAGTTGGAAATCCTTGAGGAAAACATTCCCAAGACCGGTTTCTCTATTGACAATGGCCATTAGGAATTCGTTTGTATGCCATTTGGTTTGAAAAATGCACCTTCTACCTTTCAGAGGGTCATGGACAACATTCTTTTGGGTATACAAAATGAACGTTGCCTTGTATACATGGATGACATCATAGTCTATTCACCAACCATCCATGAGCATATTTCCCGTTTGACAGAAGTCTTTAATCATCTTAGACAGTCAAACTTAAAAATTCAACCTGACAAGTGTGAGTTTCTCCGTAAGGTAGTGGCTTACCTTGGTCATCTCATTACCCAAGAAGTAGTAAAACCAAACCCTTCAAAGGTTGAATGTATCCAGAATATTCCTCAGCCCCAAACTCCTAAAGACGTTAAATCTTTTCTAGGTCTCGCCGGATATTACCGACGTTTTATCCCCAATTTTGCTAAAATCTCAAAGACTCTAACAAAACTCCAACAGAAAGACGTGAAATTCATCTTCGACGTAGATTGCAAGTCGTCCTTCAACAAACTGAAGCAAGCCCTTGTATCTGACTCTATCTACCCAAATTTCGAAGAACCATTCCTGCTCACTACTGTTGCTAGTGCTTTTGCAATTGGAGCGGTTTTCTCACAAAGCCCCGTAGGAAAAGATCTTCCTATAGCATATGCTTCCCGTACTCTCTGCGCTGCAGATGCGCCTTAAGCTAGAAGAGTATAATTATAAGATAGAATACAAACCTGGTAAGGTAAATCAGAACGCTGGCGCTCTTTCCCGAATCAAAATTAACCATTTTAAACAATGCACAGACTTTCTTTCTAAAATCAACATTTTTGCAAATAACGAAACCGACTCAGAACAACTAGACTCTGACAATGATCAAAAACCCGATGAACATGACTAAAGAATGACAACAGAGTTTAATCGATTTGTTCAACTATATAAAACCGAGTCGATAATCAAAAATAGAAATTTCTAACGCACAAACGAATAGTCACTTTCTTCTGGTAAAATAAACTCAATGACTTGCATGACAAAATCATGGAAGGCATTTTCGAAGAAGACCCAAATTTCACTACCGACACACTAAACATTCTAGCCAGCAAATCTGTCCCTTTAGCATTCGATCCCGAAACTGTTGTCTCGCATCTTTTTAACATCCTCTATAATAACCAAGATCAGTTCAACGAATCAGAAACCTTCTGTATTGAAAACAACGTCGAACTACCTATTCTTGAAACATTATCTTTTATACTCGCAGACAAAGACATAAAACTAAAGATTTGTCAAAACATTGTGACAACCCCTTCTCAAGACGAAATTCCCATTATCCTGCACCAGTACCACTGCGGCAAAAATAACCTACTATCGTGGAATTAATGAGACCATTCGATGTATTAGGGAAAAGTATAACTAGACTGGACTAATCAAAAGTGTAGAGCAATTTATCAAGTCTTGCGAAATTTTCCAAAAGGTAAAATTTTGTAGGAAAAACTTAAGTGCTCCTTTTTCTCATAACCGAAACGCCAAAAACACCTTTCGAACGTATCAACATTGATATTTTCGAATATACAGTGAGAAACTACGCACTGACTATTGGGGATGAACTCACCAAATTTACTCAAGCTTACCCTATTGGTGACAAAACAGCTAAAACAGTCGTAAATACGTTCTTAATATTTACATTACGGTACACTTCTTCGCATCCATTGCGACTATGGACGTGAATTTGACAATACTCTAATAAGGGACCTGTGCGAACAATATGACATAAAGTTATCCTTTTCAAGCGTCCACCATCCCGAATCAAACGGTTCTATCGAAAGGTTTCACGCGAG
Organism: Octodonta nipae; assembly: GCA_034190945.1. Lineage (NCBI taxonomy): Eukaryota > Metazoa > Arthropoda > Insecta > Coleoptera > Chrysomelidae > Octodonta > Octodonta nipae. Next base: position 137,780,441 of record CM067216.1, read on the forward strand.
TTTAGCGGAAATGATAAGGGCAAATACAGCCGAACATCCGTTCAACATCCTCCCTTACGCAGTTATCTTCTACAACAATACTAAAAACAAGACTACCGGTTTTACTCCCTACGAACTAATTTTTAAGCACACTTCTAGCAGACCTCCGGAAACAATATACGATCAGGAAAAACTCATTTCCAAATACGTTAGGGACTTCAATAATAGAATGAATTACTATTATTGACTTGCCCGTGCTAAAACCGACCAACAAAAACAAAAATCAAAAGTACTATTCGACCAACATGTTTCAACTAACGAACCGGAATACAAAGTAGGCGACAAAGTTTACGTGAAGGAATCTCAGATTAAAAACAAATCCGAAAACAAATTCAATGGACCGCGAAACGCAAAAATTCTGGAACAGTCATAAACCTACAGACTAACCAAATAAGTAAAATTAACTTTGACAGACTAAAACCCTATTTTGAATAAATCCCTTTTTTTCAGATTCTTTGGATTATTTTCAGTCGTCAACCTTCAACAATACTCTCTTACACCCGTTAACAATACAATAGGAGTTTTCTTCCATGAAGAAGGCACACTTAAAATTTCTAACGACAAATGGACCCTTTCAGAGATGCTATTTCAACTAACGACGCTATACTAAGCCAAATTCTAGAAACTATTAATGAAAACACAACTAAAACAAAATCATTTAAACTCAAAGTACAGACACGTGACCCTCTTGAAACAAATTTCAAAATCCGTTAACTCTAAATGTACAGACATTTTCGCTGACATTCAAACAGTTTGGAAAGCCATTTCAGGAAACTTAGATGCAGCAGATGGTGAATACATAAATGACTGTATAACCAAAATTACTAAAGCCCAACACCAAACTCAAGAATTAGTAAAAAAAAACAAATATCCGTAACTATCATTACAAGCTTTAACAACACCTTACAAAAATTCCAATCGAAAGAGAAACTATTCTCATATAATATCGAAAAAATAAAACGGTCACTTCTATACATTTCGAATGATCTTGACGTTCATGAATTCCAAATCAATATCCTGGATCTGTGTGAAACCCTAATGGAGAGCTACATATTTATCGAAAACACCCTAAACGATGTTTTCACGGCAGTCTCTTTCGCCGCTTAAAAATTTTACATAGTTCGATTATAAGCCCAATAGATCGATTCCTTTCAAAAAATTTCTCAGTCACTCCATGAAAATAATTTAACACTTCCTATTTACAGTTCAAATGTTACTCAGTACATCGATTTTATAGAATTAGAAGCTTTTCAAATCAACACTAAAATCATGTTTGTACTCAAAATTCTTTTAGTTGATCCTAATATTTACACTCTTTATCACCTTTATCCTATCCCAATTTTGGATGATCGAACAGGGTTTCATCACATATCAATAAAAACCAAATTTATCGCGAGAGTTGACGATTCGTTATTATATACATCCTTCGAAGACCTGAGTGACTGCAAGTCATTAAACACAGCATAAAATTTGTTCCAAGTCAGTTCCACATCCGATAGACAAAGATACCATCTGCGAAGGACAACTTCTCAGACAGCCAATCACACTCCCCACAACCTGCAAGACATCAAATGCAAGGGAGAAGATGTTGTTACACTAACTGCATCGACGAATTCCTTAGTGGAAATTCAGCCCCACTGCAACGCCTTCATCGGCAAGGTCCATGCCAGACGGACACCCAAAAATAGCATCACACTCAAATCTCATCCAGTAAATATCCCCTACAACTGCTGCGACGACATGCCTACCGTTAGTCAACTTCCCAGTATTGAACTCATAAAACTACAAGAATTAGATGTCTGAGATTTATTTGTAATCTGTTTATAATAGGAAATAAATAAAAAAAGAATAACTATTTATTCACTAGGTGGTAATTTTTTTTTCGGGGCAATTAATGCTTGTCCAAAAGGATCATAAGTAACTGTTTCTTTAGTATGTTTGTTGTGAGATTTCTTAGCTCAATAGGCAGATTGTTAAAACGACTTGCTATGACGTATGAAAAGGATCTTTCATATAGTGTGTAGAGTGAAAAGGGGGTGTGAGTGGTCCTTTAAACCTTATATTTAGAATATGCACATCTGACCCTAAATTATATTTTTCGGTACAAATATTGAGGATATTTATTACGAATTATTTCATTGAATAAACATATAGAGTGAAGGTATCTGCGATTAGCCATGTTGAGCCAGTTATTTAATTTTAGTGTAAAGCTTATTCTGTCGTACTTTCAAACTCCAAATATTAATCTCAAGCATGAATTTTGAATACGTTTGGCGTCGGTTACTGTTAAAGATGGGCCATAAACACTGTCACAATAATTAAATTGGGACAGTACATATGCATCACAGAGTAAGGTTTTCGATTTCCTATTTAAATAATGCCTTTGCTGATAAAATAATTTTAAGTATAGATAGCCACTCTGCAGGCGTTTATTGATGTAGTCCGTATATCTTAAGTCTTGATCTAAAGTTATACCTAAACTCTTTTTTTTGATAAGGAATTGCATAATTATTTAATTTTAGGCTATTGTTAAATCTACTGACAAAACTTTCCCTATCCTTCTTTCTACCGAAAATTGTAAAAACTGTTTTGGATGTGTTGGGTAACAAACAGTGATTTTGAGATAACTGCAACTATGCACTTAAGTCATAGTTAATTGCTGATAGCCTGTTCACTTTCCTGTGGGAAGAATGATAGATACACTTGAGTATCATCAGCATAAAATGTTGTGAACAGGACAGGAAGACGGCTGGAAAATTAGAAATATATAAGTTGAAGAGTGTGGGTCCCAAAATTGACCCCTGGGGCACACCTTTCCTGTTTACGGAGCGCAGAGACCTATTGCCTTTATATTCTACCAATTGTGTTCTGTTGTCTAAATAACTATTCAATAGATTAACAGCATTTGTTGATAGACCAGAACAATGTAGCATAGATTTTAAAATATTGTGTTTTATGGTGTCAAACGCTTTGGAATAATCAAACAGGATCAGAATAGTAAGTTTCTCTTTATCAGTTGCCTCTAATATATCGTCTGTAATTTTAAGTAGCACTGTGTTGCAACTATGCTGTTTTATAAATGCAGACTGATTTGCTGGTATAGCGAATTTTTAGTACAATGTTCATGTAATTGGATTTCTATCGCTTTTTCAATTATTTTTGACATGGACGGTAATATACTTATTGGTCGAATATGACTGAAAGAAGTAGGATTAAAATTTTTGGGCAGAGGTGTAACTCGTGACTCTATCCATTGAGTGGGAAATACAGAGTGAATTAAGCAAAAAAATAATTATATGGGTAATAAACGGTAGTAAGAAAAGCAAGCATAACGCCAAAGTTTGTATACTAATTCCATCAAGCCCTATGGCTTTTCCTTTGATATTGTTTATTATTTTGAGAACATCGAGCTCTGAAAGCTCGAAAAAACCGAGCGGGGAATTTATTCTTCAATTTGTGTTATAGTACCACAACAAATCATCGTTTTCAGGGAGCTCAGGGATAGAGTTATGAAAATAATTTTTTATTTGAGCAGGATCGCTTATTTCAGATGGTAATTCACTTGCAGAGCTTTTTTTTCCAATCCCCAGTTCTCTGAATGTGGACCATTTTTGTTTAGAACTCGTTGTGTTCACTAATTTTGTGGAATATAAACCTTTTTCTCTCTCCTTTCTGTCGATGTTACTAAATTACTTATAATTTTATAGTTTTGCCAGTCTGATATATTTTTTGATAATTTAAACTTAGCTAATATTTTGTTACGATCTTTCATCATAGCGCGTAAACCCTCAGTTAACCATGGTGCGTAAGGTTTAGTAATACGGTAGGTTTTATAGGGAGCGTGTAGGTCTAATAATATGTTAATATTATCACTTAAGAATTTTACTTTGCCATCTTTGTCTGGTATGTCAAAAATATTACGTCAAGGAATGGAACGTAGGTCTGAATCAAACTGCAAATAATTTAAATTTTTAAAGTCTCGAATTGTTTTGTGCATTAGATGTGATTTTTCAACTTTTATATTCACCAGAAAAAATATGAGATCATGGTCACTTATTTCTGGGAGATGTTGTAGCTCAATGTTTTTAATAATGTTTTCATTGTCAGTTATCACATAATCAATTAAACTGGCTGATAAAGCACACGTTCTAGTAGGTTGCTTTATTAATTGTTTTAAACCAAAACTTTCAAAAAACTCTCGCATTTCAGTTGCATTTCTATTCTGAAACTTTAACAAATCTGATTTAAAGTCACCAACACATATTAAGTTTTGGGATATAACAGCCAATTCAGATATAGAAGTTTCAAGAACATGAAGAAAAGTATTTAAATTATGTTGTGGGGGTTTATAAACAACACCAAATGCAAAACTTTCAAAACGTACCATAAATTTTATCCATAATTGTTCAATTTCATTACTAACTTTTATCTCAGAATAGCGTAAGCTAGTTTTAAAATAAATATAGACACCTCCACCTCTATTTATTCTATCGTTACGAATTAAGTGATATCCATTAATCTTTATTATATCATCCAATATATTACAGTTTAGCCAAGTCTCAGTTAGTCCAACAATGTCATAACTTTTTTCTACAATGCCTTGAAATCCTCAAAGTGAGCTATAAGTGATCTAATATTCATATAGGCACATTTTATATTATTCATTATTTGTTCATCTAGTATACATTGTAAATAGTGTTAGTATTAGTACCCTATATACAGAGATGATGGAGTTATTATAATAAGAAAGTTTTCGATATAGATATTAATGGTACTTAGTAAATGTTTTGATTTTTGATATTTTATTTGATCTTACATATCAGTACAAACCCAAAACAAAATGAAATTAATGAAATTACAAAGCTATGCAATACTCACATAATTTTATACATTGACCAAATCAGATTCTTTGTCTATACGTACTTTCGTGTTATTAACTGATGCATAAATTTGACCTCTCCAGCTTCAACAATTTCGCACACCCATCACTTCACGCACTTTTGTATACAGTTTATAAGTTTATTGCGTTAATAACTCATTAACGAAATAGCCACTATTTTTCAGGTTTTTCTTCTGATTGTAAACTTCATGGCGTTTCCATCGACGTACAAACACTAATAATACGGGTCGAGGATTTTTTTTTCTGAGTTGGTTTTTTGTGGTGACTTTTTTTCCTATTCGGTGGCAATAATTAATATCGTTAATGGAAACGTTAACCTGTATTTTTGATTTTAAAACTTGGATTACCTCTTCGTAAATATTCTCACCATCCCGCTCCATTAAGCCATTGATAATTATACCATTTAAAGTATTTCCTTGCATCCAGGTGTCGATATTTTTTTGTATCTTCTTCATGCTTTAAATGTTCTCTAATGTCCCGAAGGCCTGCCTGTAATTCTTGTTGTAGCTGATTAACACGTGCATTTAGAGATTCTGGGGTTTTGCTTGAATTTCCAGAGTTTCTGGCACTCTTGCGAATTGCCTTCATTATCACTCGGTAATACTTATCCAGGACAGCACGTGTGCAAAAATTGAGTAGGTACTATTTAAGCTGTATATGCTAACAAAATTCGATATTTTTGGGAGCGTACTGACTTATACCTATTCACTGTTTGCCATTTTGTAAGTGTGTTATTTATCACTACATGGTTTCCCTTATTATTTATTCCAGAAATTATAAAATACTCATTATGTATTTGCAAAACATGTTTTTGTAAAGCTACAGGACTTTTAATTACGTAATTCTGAGCACATGAATCGATTACGTATTTCAATGTAATATAACTTAATTTTTATACAATTATTATCACCGTTAACAATCCATCGAAGTTTTCTTGGACTTCCATGGTCTTGAAGTGGTTGATCTCACAACGTTTCAATAGCTATGTATCTGTTATCATCATTAGGTGAATGATAGGAAATTCAGATTATCCTTATTATACTTATTATTTATATTATACCCTTAACCGGTCATGCGTCGCCGGTCATGGTCATTGGGTCTTATCTGGTCCAATCAGCGACCTCGTGATGCGTAGCGGCAGAGGCGGAAGAAGAGCTCTCCAAATATTTCTAATTTGGATACTGGGCTCGCTAATTATATTTTCGTTAGAGATTATATATGCTGTCTCTATAAAACTTCAAATTTTGGAAAAGAATTCTATTGGTAAAGTGATAAAATTTGTGAATAAACACATGCGTGCATGGAAATCGACCAATATCCCTAATATTTTAGTCGAGTTTTCGATAACTCCTTAGGGATGTGTATAGTGTTTTAACGTTTAATCTATTAAGGAAGATCCTTAGGTGATTTCATATACTTTTCTGCGACGTGCAACTTGCAGTTTTGCAGAAAATCGCCGACAATTCCAAAATTCTTATCAAAAATTTCATCGAAATGACATAACGAACATTTCCTCATAAATATTTTAATTCCAACGTAATAGTTGGCAACAATCAAGTTTGATGAATTAGTAGATAAGTACGCAATGAAGGATTTTAGATTTGCTTGGCACCGGCTTCAAAATATATTAGATTGGTAGGTAATTAATTTGTACAGAATGAGCACCTTTTAATGTTTACATTTTTTACTTCCTGGGTAGGTACCTAAGAACATTGAATGTGTTATTTAATTGCTAGAGTTGTATTTTGTTATAATTATTTTTAGCTTTTTATTTATAGGAAGAAGTCGGTTATATATTTTTTTAAAAATGTTTTATTTTGGGAGTCAAATTATAGAATTAACCGCGAAATAAAAAAAATATCTTTTTAACGCATCATGGAATACATCAAATAAAAGGGCTCAATATGAGGAATACAAATATATTTTTTTCATGTTTTTAAAATTAATTGTTTACAAGAATTTAACAAAAGAATATTAAAAATTCTCATTTCCTGCTTTATTCCGAAACCATTGCGATGCCTTTGAACATGTTGAATTATCCCGCAAGGCAAAGCGAAGTGTTGACAAAAAGTTACCATTGAATTCAAAGCAACATTCTTCCCGGTTCACTACATCTTTGTTTGTCACTAAGAATAGAAATTGTTTAGTTTGTAAATCATGCGATTTACAAATGTTCTGAATTCTTGAACAAATCAGTATCCGCCCGGTTTAAGTTTGTTAAAGATTTTAGAATTTGTTTTAACTGCTTAGGCGATTCTCATCGGTTGAATCGCTGTAAATCTTTATCCACTTGCCGCAACTGCAAACAACGCCATCACACATTGCTTCAGTTTGTAAATCGTGGTGATTCGGGCATTCGGTCTGAATCTAAAGCTCCCCCCGCAAACCTGGCTTCCACATCTGGTGGATCTAGTACCATTAATACTGTTGAAAGTCCCGAAACTTCTCTACCGCAGACTTCTTGTCATAGTTCACTTTTGTCATACAATTCAAATGTGTTGTTATCTACCGCTTTAGTTGAGGTATTAGATAAGCACGGTTCTTATCAAACTTTGCGATGTCTGCTAGATTCTGGTAGCATGACATCATTCATTGCGAGCAAGGCTGTAAAACGCCTTGGCTTCCGACCTATGCCCGCTTCGATTCAACTCAACGGGCTAGGTTCTGTGCAGAGTACCTCTGCTGAGTGCTCTCTTACCCTTTCTCTTCGCTCTATAGTAAAGCGTGAATGCAATTTTGTTGTTGATACTATTGTTTTACCCCGCATTTGCAATAATATGCCTGTTGCGCCCATTAACATGGCTAATATGGCATATCTAACCAATTTGAAACTTGCTGATCCTGGTTTCAATAGCCCAGGCGCTATTGACCTTTTGTTAGGTGCCGATATATTTTCTCAAATTTTGTTGGATGGACGTCTTCTGGGAAAGGAAGGTGTTCCTGATGCTATTAACACTGTGTTTGGTTACATCCTTATGGGTAGAGTGTCTTCGAGTTCTGTTAACTCTCACTCAGTCATAAACCCAACTTCGCTTTTTTGTCAAATTGAAGATGTAGTGTCATTAGATGATTCACTCCAAAGGTTCTGGACAATTGAAGATGTTCCTACCGCACTGGTTCAGTCCCCTGATGATCTTATCTGCGAAAAAATATTTTCCGAGGGATGCAGGAGATTGGATTCAGGTAGATTCGTTGTGCCCCTTCCTTTTCGAAATACACTTCCTGCTTTTGATGGAATGTATAATCTCGCCGTACAACGTTTCTACTCTTTAGAAAGACGTCTTCTACAGCAACCAGATCTCTACAAACAATATTGTGATATTCTCAAAGAGTATTTGGAGCTTGATCATATGGAGTTGGTTCCCGATCCATCTACTTTTTCTGATTGTTACTACATACCGCATCATTGTGTTTTGAAACCTGATAGTAGAACAACCAAACTTCGTGTAGTGTTTAACGCATCCGCTAAGATACCTCATCGGTCATCTTTTAATGATTTTTTGTTTATCGGTCCCAAGTTGCAGCAAGACATTATCGCTATTTTGTTGACCTTACAGAATTTAGTTTTGCCTCACCTGCTTGCTATAGAAAACTTTTCTAGTTGTGAACTTCACACATTTGGTGATGCTTCTGAGAAAGGTTATGCTGTTGTTTATTTTGTGTTCGAAACCGCATCTGGATTTCGTCAAAGTTTTTTTGTGTTGTCTAAATCGAAAGTTGCCTCTTGGAAAACTTTGTCACTTCCCAGGTTGGAACTGTGTGCTTCAGTTCTTACCGCTAAGTTGGCTCATTATGTTTATGAGCAATTCAATAGTAGTTTGTTGTTCAAGGTGATTCGTTGCTGGTCAGATTCCACGGTAGTCCTTTCATGGCTTAGTTCTTCCCCGCACCGTTGGAAGACATTTGTCAGTAATCGAGTTGCTTACATTCAGGAAAAATTTCCTTCTTCGCATTGGTTTTACATTCAATATTGTGATAACCCGGCTGACTTGGGTTCCCGCGGCACTTTGCCATCAGAGTTGTTAGGCAATACACTTTGGTGGAAAGGCCCACAATTGTTGATTACCGCTTGTTTGCCACATGCTTGCTCAGACTCAAGCATGTCACCGCTAGTTATGACTGAAGCCCGTATAGTGGCGCTTCAAGTCACCGCTTTACCAAATTTATTTGGTACTTTGTTAGAAGAACATTCTTCTATTAATCGCATTACCCGCATTATAGCTCATATTTGTCGCTTTGTTGATAACGCTCGCAATCCAGACCGTAGGGGCTCTGGATCATTTTTGACTGCTGAGTTATATCAGGCTCAGCTTCGCATTGTTCGATATGTTCAAGATCAATATTTTTCTAAAGAGATTTCCCTTCCTCGAGAACGAAAACTTTTGCCCAAATCGCTTCGTAAACTTTCGCCGTTTCTTGATGAAGAGGGAACTCTTAGAGTTGGTAGTAGATTGGCTAATGCTCCATTGCCGTTTGATACTAAATTTCCCGCACTGCTACCAAGTAAAAGTCGTTTGACTAATCTAATTGTCGAAGATTGTCATGTCACCAATCTTCACGCAGGAATCCAAACCGTTCAATTTCTTTTGCAGCAACGATTTTGGATTCTTTCCGCAAAGAAAGTAATTCGTAGTGTCATAGCTCACTTAAGACGTGTCTTTGGAGATCAAATCCTAACCTACGAAGAACTTTCTACTGTATTTGCACAGGTCGAAGCAGTTTTAAACTCGCGACCTATAACCCCTTGTAGCAACGATCCATCGGATCTTACCGCCTTGAGTCCTGGAATGTTTCTTACCATGGAACCTTTAACAGCACCTCATGAATCTGATTTCTTATCTGTCCCATCTAATCGTCTCAACAGATGGCAGTTACTGAGTCGTTTGCATCAGGCATTCTGGAAACGTTGGTCGCAAGAATATTTACATACTCTTCATCAACGGAGTAAATGGACTGATCCCTCGGAGGTTGTTAAGCCAGGTACTCTTGTTATTTTGAAGCAAGACACTTCACCTCCTTTGAATTGGCCATTAGGGCGCATTATTGATGGACATCCTGGAGGTGATGGTGTTGTACGCGTTGCTACACTTAGAACTGCAAGTGGTACTTTGAAGCGACCTCTTGTAAAGCTTTGTCCACTGCCAGTGGACCCTTAGTTTTGAAATAAGTAATTCAAGGCTGGCGGAATGGTGCGTTCCCGCAATTTGTTTAGTATATTGTTTTCAATTTGAATGAATTACTTCATTGATTTTTAAACTTCTGCAACTTTTCTAAAACATTCCGTCGCGCTAATGCTAATTTGAAGTGTTTCTTTGCGTGTAAAATATAGACATTATTGACATTCGTGGTTCGCCTCCCTAGCTGTTTAGACGCTTGGGAGTTTCGTGTATTGTGCTCCGAACTGTTCGGACACATTTTTGATTCCGTCTGAAGAGACGACGCTTATTGTTGTTGTTTGCGTTACGATTTCGCAAGTTAGTAGCTTCGTTCATAACGACCGCTAAACCGCTTTCATTTTGTTTCTTTTGTGTTTACAAAAGCGCATCATTTGTTGTTAAACCCGCATTTTTTGTATGCTCAATCAATGAACATTACGTCGCTATTTTTTGTGTAACGTATTGTCCAGAAGAAGCTCTATAAAACTGTTCACGGGGCTAGCCTCTAAAGAAAGAAGAACCAAGAAAACACCCTTTGCAGAGCTTCAACGTAAAAGGTCAGTGACTAACTTTTATTTGGTGAATTAATTTACGTGTTTATTGATTGTTCCGCTAAAGGTCCTTCGTCAATTATATACTTGCATTGAACCACCATTGAACTAAAACCGCAACATCTAATTCATACATTTTTTTGAATATATTCCATGGAATGTGCCATCGAAGACATTCCAAAGATATCAAATAAAAGGCTCATTATGTGAATAACAAATATCGTTTTTTTGAATCATTTGTTAGAAATATTTTTACAAAAATATCGAATTAATTCCTACTTTAGAAACTACACTATCTAAACTTTTGAAATATATATTTTATTTGTATTTTTAAATAATTGGTCTAGATTTAATAATTTATTATTTAAAACTTGACCTATTTCCCCCTTTATCTTCGAATCTACAGAGCCTAAAATTCAGACAGTAGATTATAAAAGCCTTCCCTGAAAGTTTATTAGTATAACTTATAAAAAGAACCGACTTCAGCTGACATAAAATAAAAACCGGTAAAAAACCGTGCCCAATCAATCACTATTTTCAGACGTCTTCTTTTTTATCTGATTTAAGGTACAATTTAATTAAAAATATTAGCGTATTTTTATCTCTCTCTCTTTTTCTCCCTCTCTAATTTGTATTCTTTGTCAATATTTTCCAAATATATTTGAACAGTTTTATTTGTTTTATTATTTGTAACTCTAATTCACTCTAAATTGCATCCACACTGTATATGCTTCTGTATATTGGTCACCCCTATATAACTTATTGGTCTATCATTTTCTGAATCACTCTGTACAACTATAATTCAACTGAATATAATATTACAACGGTCCTGAAATCTTTAAAATCACCTTGTATAAATATAAATCCTCTCCACACTATTGACTTTCTATTTTTCTATTGTTTAAATTATTCCTGTATGCTAATGATTTTACTTCGACCCATATATCTAGTACTCCATCTATGCAACTGCTCAAGGTCACCTTTTTGAGCCACATTTTAAGACGACAATTTTACTGTACCATTTATTCCAACCACCCGGTATATGCAACTGCTTCTAAAATTTTGAGACCAATGTCTATAATTATACTCCGTCCTACGTCCTTTAATTCAAATATCCTAACTGCTTATGCTTATATAACAAATTTTTGATACACCCTGAATAACAATAATTTTACCTCACCCTCACTTCAAACACCTTGTATAAGCTACTAATTATGTTCCACACTATATAACTTTTTTAAACCGCCCAGCAGCCGTATTCTGTAAGTCGTTATGAGTTGAAACGAAACGAAACGGTATGTCATTTCCTATCCAGTCGATAGTCGATAGTGCGTATGGTGTCATTGGTGTCAAACAAAGTGAGGTTAACACTTAACCGTGATAAATAAAAATTATTATTGTTCCTTTCGACGGCAAAGATGATGATGCACAACGGGAACCACGGGCACATGATAGAAATAATGGCTGAGAGGTTTCCCAATTATGCAGACGCAGAAGCGGACTAACATGTGTCAATGGAAAAATGTCCTTTACTGAAAACTTTCGCCCAATTCCAGAAATATGTATCATTGGAAATATTTTTAACTAGCCGTTACCCGCGGTTTCACCCGCGTACGGAATGTTCAAGCCTTCCCAAAAAAATAACTTAAGAAACATATGGGTTATCTTATATCAAAATTTTTTAACTTGTTTGAACCACCCTAATTAACTATAAATCCACCAAACCCGAATATATTTCACAAAAACTGCAAGTAGTTATGGGCCACCCAATATAACAATTTTATTCGACATTTTTTTGAATCACTTTGAATAAGTGTAACTCCACTTCACCCTATTTTGCAACCATCCTGTATGCTGCTGTTTATTTGTCAGCCAATATAATTTTTTGAACACCTGACTGTAACTCTTCTCTAGCCTATTTTTCAGCTATGCAACTGCTAATGGTCTACGCTGTATACAATTATTCCTGATTTTTTTTTAAGAACCGTTTAAAGTAAAATTTAAACATAATCTAAAACAATAATCTTGCTTCTCCCCATATTTCAGATATTCCATATAGTAGAATGCAACTGTTTATGGTCTACCCTATATAACATTTTTTTAACTTTTTTTATCCATCCTAACAGAAATGATGTGGAACCCTTCGTGAGTCACAAATATAAAAACACAGTTTTGCATCCTAATACCAAACTTTTATTTAAACCCTCACCCAAACTGTAACTGCTTATTGGTCACCCTATACAACAATTTTATTCAAAATTTTTTTCTATAACTAACTCTTCTTCCATCTACATTAAAACCATCCTGTATAAACCGCTGCCAATTTGTCAAACATTACAACTTATTTTTGAACTTAACTGTATAACCATAATTTTACTCTAGAAAATATTTCAACCATCCTGTATGTGCATCTGCTTAGGGGCAACCAAATATAAAATTTTTAAATACTTCTAATCACAATGTATGAACTTTAATTTTACTTCGATCCATGTTTAAGATATTGCAGATATGCAACAGCTCATGTTCTATCTTACAAAAAAATATATCCAACCTGTTTGACTATACATCTACTCCACCCACTATTTCAATCACCTTGTATTTGCAACTGCTTATCGGCCACCCAGTATAACATTTTTTTATCACCCTGTATAACTATAAATCCATCAATGTCAAATATATTTCACCAAAACCGCAACTGCTTATGGGGCACCGAAAATAACAATTTTATTCAACATGTTTTTGAATCACCTTGTATGTATTACAGCTACCCTGTATACGCTACTGCTTATTGATCAACCAATATAACATTTTTTAAATAATTTTCATAACCACCCTATGTTTCAACTATCCTAACTTTGCAACTTATTATGAACTACGAAATTTGACATTTTTTCCTTATATTTTTTTAAGATATATTAAAGTATAATTTCTCTCCACACTTCATTTAAACCACCCTTCATTTACAACTTTTTCTAACCTTGTTTGAATGACACTGTATAACTATAACTTTACTGCCCACCATACTTCAGGTATTCTATATATGCAAGTGCTATATAACAAAATTTTTCTAGCATTTTTTACCCACCCTGTATAATTCTAACTGTAAGCCACCCTATATTTCAACAACTTTTTTATGCAACTACTTATTTGCCACAAAATATAACATTTTTATACGACCCTGTATCCTTAGAACCCTACTCCATCCTATATTTCCACTATCCGGTAAATGGATAATTATACCCCGCTACATATTTCAGCCATCCTATATATGTAACTACTTGTGGATATAAAACAAGTTTTTAACCACAACATAAACTATAATTCCACTCCATCTTATATTTCAAACACCCTGTATAAACAACTGCTTCTAACATTTCTTTAACCCATTTCATAATAAAACATTTTAAAAAAAAATATAACCGACTTCTACCTATAACTAAAAAGCTAAAAATAATTATAACAAAATACAACTTTAGCAAATAAATAACACATTCAATGTTGTAAGGTACCTACCCAGGAAGTAAAAAATGTAAACATTAAATGGTGCTCATTCTGTACAAATTAATTACCTACCAATCTAGTATATTTTTGAAGTCGGTGACAAGCAAATCTAAAATCCTTCATTACGTACTTATCTACTAATTCATCAAACTTGATTGTTGCTTGGCACCGACTTCAAAAATATACTAGATTGGTAGGTAATTAATTTGTACAGAATGAGCACCATTTAATGTTTACATTTTTTACTTCCTGGGTAGGTACCTTACAACATTGAATGTGTTATTTATTTGCTAAAGTTGTATTTTGTTATAATTATTTTTAGCTTTTTAGTTATAGGTAGAAGTCGGTTATATATTTTTTAAAAATGTTTTATTTTCAACTTTTTAGTTTCTTTTGCACTCAGGTAGTTTTCATTCTTTATTTTTTATTTTGTATGTATAACCTTAATAGACAGAACCAGGTAACATCGAAAGCATCAACTTTACACAATGATACTTTATTATTTAAATTGACAGGTAAATCTTTACGAACAAAATGTACTAGTACGCGTTGACTTAATAAGCCCAAAATATATTTATGCCTTATGGACTACGCCATGTTGTAACCTTTGTTCAACTTTTTTTGACAACCCTGTATAACTAGATAATTCCACTTCAACCTATGTACCAACCAGCCTGTATATACGACTGCCCACGGACAAGCATAAATTTGTTAGCTGCCATCTGTAAACTATAGGACGGAGTAGAATCCATCCTATATTTACGGAGTCAAATCCGTCCTATATTTCAACCCTAGTATATAACTCCTTGTGGGCTACCCCATAAATTATTTCCTTTTTAACATTTTATGTTATCGCCCTGTGTAACATTAATTCCTCTTCACACTTTATGCAACTTCTTATGGGCTATAAAATAAATAATTTTTTAATCACACTGTATAAATATAATTCAACTCTAGCATATATTTCAACCATCTTGTATATGATTTGCTTATGTCCACATCATATAACAGATTTTTAATCACCCTATATAATTTTAATTTCCCATTTTTTTCAACATTTTTATACCACCAAACGTCCAGTCCACCCTATATTCCAACCATCCTGTATATACGGCTGCCTACGGACCACTATCATTCTAGTCCGTCCTATATTTCAATCTTCATATAAATGCAACTCCTTCGACCACTCTAATTTGTGATTTTGTTTGCTATAACTAAACACCCTGTCTATAGCCACCAAGTACCAGTTTAAAGTTTGACATGTGTTGTCACTGAATTTTCTATTAGGCCGGGAGAATGTGACTACCAAAAGTACCGTCTTCGCAAAATGGAAAAATTTGCATTTAAATAGGTATTTACCTGGTATACAAACAAAACGAGCTTGGTACTGATTGATTTAAGGAGCCGAAAATACTATGCTTTACTACCTATATGCTTGAGATGTACATAGAAAATTTTCAAATTCGCAATTAAAACTTCCAGTGCCTAAAATTACCGCACTATTACGTTGGAATTAAAATATTTATGAGGAAATGTCCGTTATCTCATTTCGGTGAAATTTTTGATAAGAATTTTGGAATTTTCGGCGATTTTCTGCAAAACTACCGAAAAGTATATGAGATCACCTAAGGATCTTCCTTAATAGCTTAAACGTTAAAAAACTATACACATCCATAAGGAGTTATCGAAAAATCGACTAAAATATTAGGGATATTGGTCGATTTCCATGCACGCATGTGTTCATTCACAAATTTTATCACTTTATCAATAGAATTTTTCTCCAAAATTTGAAGTTTCACCAATCCGGATATATACTCTATTAAACAAGACCATATTCGTTCAAAACGGTGCACCACAGGAGAAGAAATCAGGTAACATACATACAAAAAAAAGCGAAAAAATACGCGACGAATTGATAACCTCCTCCTTTTTGGAAGTCGGTTAACTATAGTATCTTATGAACATATTTCAAAGTCCTAACTGCTTACCTAAGACATTTTTTTAAGTTTTTTTATTCACTGTATAAATATTCTACCCTTTTTCAACCACTTGGAATATGGAACTGTTTATGGCCCACTCAATATAAATTGTTTGGACCACCTCGTATATCTAATTCCACTTCCCCTTATTTCCATCACATCGTATATATCCAGCTGGTTATAGGAGACCAAATATATATTTTTTAGATTTTATAAATCCATGTAATTCTACTCCGCTCTAAGTTTCCTATATACAGAACACCCTGTGAAATTACGCTTGATATATGTTGATTTTTGTTAAATCGAAACATGTTACATTTGCACATTCCGAATTTTGAATAAAAGCTAAGCTGATGCCAGTGTCTTATATTTTGTGCGTGCGTTGGAACCAATTGAGTAATTGAATTACCCAACATGGTAGAAGTTTTTTCGCTATATCTACCGTTTCTGTCAATTTAGAGAGATAAAATGTCTACCAGATTTTAAGTCAAACTACAGGCTTCGCAAAAAAAAAATTATTCAGCAAAATCAGTTAAGTAGTTCTTACGTGATGCCCTAACAAACAAACAAACAAAAAATCAATCAAACAAACAAACAAACTTACAATTTTATAATAGTATAGATATATTAATGCAATTAGGATACCAACTCAGTTTAATAATTTTAAAGCTGCCAGGCATTCTACTACCTCAAGTTTGATACTGGCCTATTGTGGACTTTGGAGAACTAACAAGTTGATGTTGTGTATACTGATTTCTTCAATAAAATTGCTTTCTTGTCGAACGTCTCTCACGGAGTGCATTTAGCTCTAATATTATTTAATATATTTATGAATGATATGGTTAATAAATTTGAAAGCTGTTAATGTTTACTTTATGCTGATGAACAAAGGCATTTTCACGGAGGGCAAATTGCACCTCTCCAAAATTTATTTGGAATTAAAGGATAGGGTAAAAAGGTTTTCACCTACACAGTATTCTATTTTTCATGCCTCCAAAGAAAATGATGAAATATGCTGAAGATATACCCCTGCTGATAACCTCAAATTGATTATTGAACATCCTAATAACTGCAGAACGCTGTAAAAAAATTGAATCGATTGTTGCTAAGGGGTAATAAAGACTGTGGAGTTAGATGTCAATAAGTAGACAATTTTAACTATACCAAGGAAGAAGAAAAATATATTGTTTAACTATAGTAAAATTAATGTGATTTTAGACAGGGTGCACTATATCAAGGACCTAGGGGTTTACATTGATTGGCAACTTCTTCTGAAAATGCAAGTCCTGTATGGTCCCCATATTGCAAAGTTTATACTGATTTGTTAGAAAGTTGATTATTTTGGTTCCAAATTCGGATAACTTGTAGACCAATCTAATTGCAATGTCATTGACGATTTATGAAATTTCAAGCTTCAAACGTCCTAGATATATGAACATTACTCGTATTTAAGTTTGTAAACAATTAAATTGTGCTGAGTTACTAAGCCTGGTTTCAATAAATATGTGTTCATGAATTCTTTTTTGTTCAGTTTCATTAAACTAATTACAGTATGCACAGTCCCATTCCTATAGGCTGTGTAGACTTGCAAATAATGATTGTGGAGAACTTGATTTTTATGGTACAAGTGTTCTAATGAAGACTAGATTGGTCAGTACTTTGATAGCAACAGGTACCATTTTTTGTTTTATTTTAATTTCATATTGCTTCTCAACAGTTGCATATTTATGGCAAATTGTAGTAGTTTAATAATGGGAAACCATCAGTAAATTGTTTATTAAATAAATAAGAACACAATTTTTTTATTTATCAAAGAATAGATATGTACTTTTAAAACCAGCAAAATATAAACTAATATTTATTAATATCACAAATATAACTTTCTATTACCATCTAATATATATATTTACCTAGTCTAATATCCATGAGACTATTTTTGAGAGTGTCTCGATTAGAGAGCTGTGAACTGCAAGAGACTTTAAATATTTGATTTCTCTTTTTATCATTTTCCACCATTAATTTTAATGTTTTGGCAAACATGTAAAAATCATATTTCATAAAATTTGTGGAAAATATGGTATTGAAAATATATAATTTGGTTCAACAAGTTACCTCCATACATGATACTTGTCAATAAGCCAAATTTATTAAATAATCTTCAACATTTGCCTTTAAGTCAAATCTTTATCGGCCTTAAAATTAGAACAAAATTTCAAATTGTGTTAAAACTAATAAAGCGCAAATAAAAAACTTAAAATTTGTTTCACAAATAATTCAAATTTGAATTTGGTGTCAGATCTCACAAAACAATTAATAACTTTGCATTCTAAATATTTTACATCACGGAATGTCAGTTCCGTTTCATTCGAAATGATAACGACAACGTCGTTTGAGTATCGATAAAACATTCGATATGTTTTAAAGTTGCACTATATACTTGCCAAACTGAACTATTTATCGCGAATTGGGCGATTTTGTCTACAAATACAGTTTAGCCACTTTTATTAACAGTCTTCCCAATTAATTTGAAGTCTTTTTTTAATCATATTTATAAATAAGTGGATTTACTAAGATTATTTAGAAAACTCAAAGGATAATCATTATTCGGAGGTGTAGTTGAGTAGTATTTGTTACCATCTCACTAGCGTTGAATTAAAAAAAATGTAGGAACGGGATATTCTCAACTTTTTATCTACATATTTTAAATGTTGCGCCATGGTAGGTATATCCGAAAATTTTCAAGTTCTCACAACTTATTATTTTAATATCTTAAATGTTGTCTGACATTATACATTCGATAATCAGTCACATACAAATTCAAAATAAATGATAATATATGTTCATAATAAGAAAGAAGTGTGCTTATTTGGTACTTTAGGGCATACATGGGACTTAGACGAAAATCTTCTGGCAACCATGTTACAGTTACAGAATACGGCCACTGTATAGCTGTAATTCTACTAAAGCTTATATTTCAACCACCCTGTATATTCAACTGCTTCTGACAATTTTTAAAACCTTTTGTATAACTGTAATTATGCTCAATCCTATAACGCAAATATCCACTCCGTATAACTGTAGTTTTGCTCCACTCTTATTTCAACCACCTTGTACACGCAACTAATCATGTGCCAATATAATATTTTTAGAACTACCCTGTATAACTAATTCTAACTTATATCCTATGTATACAACTGGTTATGTACCACCTAATATCAAATGCACGCAGGCACACACCTACAACCGTATAACATACAGAAGAGTTCGCCGACATATCTAACAAATTTTTGTTGCGAAAAACTAACGGAATATTTTCTGCCGTTTCACGCGACTATAAGCCCCCTAACTTAACTTCGTCTCTAACAGAAACTGACTTTCAAATGCATCAAAATGAAAACCATTACAAACACCCTGTATCAAAGTTCTTGAGCGGTTTTAGAGAAAACCGTGTAGATTCATTGAAAATCGCTGAAATCTAGTCCCTTATTTACTTTTTTCCGATTTTCTAGAAAACCGAAAATCTCATGTTATAGACAATTATATGGGACCTTTCTGTAATGATCTTTAATATAATGCAGTTTAAATCATCAAAATTGCCCAAGCTGTTTTTGAATAATCGCTCATCATACATAAAAAAAAGTTGCATACGAATTGATAACCCCTTCCTTTTTGGAAGTCGGTTAATAAGAAAAATTAAAGTTGACAAGGTTTACAGGAAAACAAAATATGATTGAAACATATCATAAACGCCATCTTATTTCCTTTCTAGATTTACCGGTCAAAAACGATATCCGGTATTTTCGTTTTTTCGCCGAGTTTAATAAATTTTTCAGATCAATCACAGTCGTTTATCTCTAGTGATAGTGAAAATAAAGGTTCTTATAATATATTTCATAATAACTCATTAACTCATTATAATGGAATGCCATAAGTTAAATATCAGACTGTTGATTACACACAGTAGAAGTGAAACGTCAGTTTAAATAACAACGCTATTTTTGGCTATACAATAATTTCGAAAACACATAAAAATTCGAGAAAAATGTTTACTCACAAAGTTATTTTGGGTTTGAAACTCTGATATAGTCGCGAATGATTCAAAATTGCATACACACCTTTATCTATCCTTTTGAAGGTTGGACGAACGCCAAAATCAAGTTTTAATTCATTTCATGAGGTTTTCTAGAAATAGCGCATACATATGAACGATTTTAAAGTTTCTATATAAAATCGGATTCATAGAGAACGGATTGTTCAGTATTGAGTTAGGCTTTGAAAAATCGAGAGTATCGAGAGTTTTTTTTGTGATCTCAGAAAGGTAAGTTAAAAAAAGATTTTTTACAAAAGTGGAACTTTAATATTAATTAATAAAATTCTGAAACTAGTCAAATATTAAATAATAATGAAATAATTAATTTAATAGGACGATCATTTTAAAGTTATCAACATTTGGCTTGCGTGTAACAATAATTCAGGTTGTTCCTACAGCTGTCGATGAGTAAAGTATGATCAGGTATCTCAACAACTGCATATGCTCTACTTTTCACCAAATTCAAAGTCTTTATCAAGTTGAAGTATTTGGTAGATATAAGATATGATTTTAATTCAACGTAAACATTCTGCATCTTCAGCTTCAGTCCATTTATATGAATTCTAGGCCTGACTGAGATATTTTTTCTGGCTGAACTGGGAATTGTGAGCTGTGTAAAACCGAAACGAAGATCAGGAAGAGATTTCTAATTCTTGATAATTAGTCATTTAAAGATGCACTACAAACAAATACCTGTCATAATTGTCGTCTTTCGGCTTTATATAGTTATTTTCTTACTTCGGTAGCAACATAAATAAAAAAGAGTGTCTGTCTTTGTGACGATTGACCGATGGTAGCAAAAGCTCTCAGTACATAGTACGAGAAAGATTATCGACATATACCTTACAGATCATGGTAATAATTAGATGGCTGCTCATTGCGGATTTCTCTTATCAATTCTTTTCTGGATTGTATGTGATGGGCATTCATCCGATATTTCGTGGAATCAAAGATGCAGTGTGTCGGGCGCCACTGTGTTAGGCTACATAAATAAGAGTAGTTTAATTAAATTGGGACTAGATACACACAAAAATTATTCTGCTTTTCAATTTTTATGCATAAACACCAACGATACTCATAAAATTTATTTTTGTATAAGAACTGACTTCAGATAAATCAAAATGAAACCAGTTACAAATATCCTGCCCGATCAGTAATTATTGTCTGACATATCTTGACATTTAGAGAGATTTAGAGATTTCTGCAGCAAGTTTATGTGGTATTTCTTTGACGTTTGCGGCTTTTTGCATTTATCTTTCCGATAAAAAACAGTATATTTACGTTATAGAAAAAATAACGATAAATATCGTTTTGTAAAAAAATATATTCTACCCCTTCGTGACATTCCGAAACACAATGCCGTTTAACTTATTGAAATTAATTTAGACGTTTTTTGGAGTAAACATTAAAACGAAATCCGAAGTAATGGTAACCTCTCTCTTTTTTGAAGTCCCTTAAAAGTTAGTGCATTATAGTAAAAAATACATATGAGTATTGTTTTGCATAGTATTGGTGTGATACTTCACCAGTTTTATTAATGTTCTTCTTATTCATTTAAATCGAATTCAACAAGTATTTTTATTTAAAATTATATTCCAAAATAGATTCAACTATTTTTTTGGGATTTCTAACTTCATAAGAATATCTAGGACAACTAAATGATTTGAT
Source organism: Octodonta nipae (assembly GCA_034190945.1). Taxonomy (NCBI): domain Eukaryota; kingdom Metazoa; phylum Arthropoda; class Insecta; order Coleoptera; family Chrysomelidae; genus Octodonta; species Octodonta nipae. Next base: position 137,802,325 of record CM067216.1, read on the forward strand.
AAATCTGTTAAAACTAAATTAACTGACATCATAGAGACCAAAATTTAAAAGTTTGGAAGAATTTTTAAAATATTAGAAAAATATCAAAATATATAAAAAAGTTTAGTATAAATTGTATGATCATCTGTCTTTATATACGAATAAATGTGTTAAATATAGAATTAATTAGTAGCCTCCTGGAAAAAAAAATATGCAGTTCTCAAAAATAGTCAATTCGGAAATATAGTAAAAATATTGGAGGGAAAGACCACCAACGATCAGCCAAACCTTGCGGGTACTTTATAATCTTAGGAAAAGGCAAAACCATAATTGTATCATAACGACTTTCTCAGAGTACGAATAGTGAATAATAACAGTTGTAGTGGATTAGTTGTCGGAAATATTTAGTCGTGTATAAGGTTGTTTTTTAATTCTAATAATTCCGAGGTCAGTGTTTAATTGAATACTAGTTTTCACTGATGATAGTGCAATGTAGACAATTTCCTAGGGCCCATCGAATATTTTTCTCACTAAATGCTTAATGGATAGGTTCATTAGAGAATCATCACTGCACCCTATATATTTTTGTGTACAGAAAAGAATGTGTTCTAATCCGTTCTAACACTAAAATTGGGATTTGATATCGCAAGATAAATAGGTACGTCAATTTTTTCTTTATATTTTTTTCCGTCTTATGTTTTTGTTCAAAGTTTTGATGATCTACGCAATTACTCCATTTTGATTCTTCAGGACATTTTTAACTTGTAATGTTCCATAACTGTTAAAGAAGAATTAATTGGGTCAGAATGTCCAAAAACTCTTCTATGGTTGACTTGTAGTGATTAGCTATCTGAAGGTTCCTTGTTCTTGCTCCTCGCTGTTGGGCGGTACGGAATTCTTGACCATATACATATGAAATTCTAGTCTTGATTATCAATTTATACTTTATTATTTATTGGAAATAGGATTGTTTCAAAATTTATAATAAACACTGAATAGATGAAATATAAAATGACGATTTAATGTTAACAACCGCTCACTTTCCTCACATTTTTATTTGTATATACTGAACAATCTGCTTCATTAAAATGAAAATATATTTCGAATTTAATCAATACTTTAATATTTTAGTTATATACTCAAATATGCCATCTTAATCTGATCGTTAATTATGTTATTTGGCGGAGACGCGTCTTGATTCTCTAATATAAATATTTTTAATAAGAGGTATCATAATACAACGCAATTGAAGAGATTAATCATTTTATTCAGTTATGTAGTCAGAAAACGACGATTAGGTTTCTTTACCTCTCATCTCATCTTCTTTTGTCCATTTACAAACATAGACATCCCTTATACTTTGCTGTTTTTCCCTCCGATCCATATTGAAATTTCTTATCCATCGAGGGCGCCTTCTCTGACAACGACTATTGTTTTTATGTTTTGATATGCAGGAGTTTGTTTTGTGCTCGTTAAGTGTTATGCCCAATTTTTGGCACTCAATTGAGTTTGTTCATCTATTATTTCTTAAGGGTACACGTTTGATCTGCTTATGTCAGAATTCGTACAATTTTTTTTTATATCCTTACTTAACTTCCCAGACGGAACCTTTACTTAACCTAGAAGTTAATAAACATTTGACTGTACTTTACCATCTTTGCCTACAACATTCAATTAACTGTGTTTTAAAACTAACATTAATGCAATGTTTCCTTAATTTTATTATTATTGTTTCTAATATATGTCAAAGTAAACTTGATAAATTAGCCAGATTAAGTTTGAGTTTGGCAAGGAAAATCATTTTCACGACAAAAATAACAATCATTGTAAGTACACATTTTGAATTAGATTGGTTGACGACAAGAACTGAAATAAATCAGACAAATAATGAATGTTTCCCGAGTACATTTTCTTCTGCAAATTGTAAAATAAGAAAATTGCTTCTGATACTAATAATCTGGATTATGCCATTTTGGTTAAATACTCCGACATATTTACATTTGAATTTGTAATTTTTTAAATAAATAAAAACGTTACTACAATGTTTATGATTCATATTTGTATGAAGTGTAATAAATAGCGAACAACATGAACTATTGCATTACCTTCCCGAAAGTAATTTATTCTCTTGGATAAATTATAAGTAGATATATCTACTTAGCTGCTTTTAATGCCTTCACTTCTAGAAATCAATTTATAATTGTAATATTAACCAATTTTTAGAATTCCACTACAAAACTAATTATAAGTAAAATAGAGTCAATGACTAATTAATAAGTGACAGCATTTATTTCAACAAATAAATTAAGTGAGTTTTACCCAATTCCACTATCTCATAGACATTCTTAAATATTTCACATAGTCTAAAAAAATCATAAAAATTCATTACAAAATATTAATTTGATAAAAAAGCGACTTATAAATTAACGTTATAATAATACATTTGCAAATGAAATGAACAGGTTAATAAATACTTTTTAATTAAATTATTAAGAATATAAAAGATATGTTGGATTTTTTCAAGGTCATTATTTTAAAGAGATTATAGTTCATAGCTTGAAATGTTCTGTTTCTCATAAACCCAACAACAAAACATAACCTTTAATTATATAAAGAAAAATTAAATATAAAATATTAAACGAAGTAAAACTAAATAAGAAATAGATGTGTGTCTATCAAAACTAAATTTCATTTCATGCATTAATTTTCTTTTCCTTTTCTAAAACTTTCAAGTCACCGGTTTAAAATAAATCCCAGTTAGTCTTCGAAATAGTATTTTCTATTTAGACAAGTCTTATTTATGCTTAATACTAACTCGACTAGTTCTGCGGTGTATGATGAAGGCATGTTGATTAAATATTTACAATAATTTGTTGAAAGCAAGGATAACCAATTGCTGTTTTTATTAGTTTTATTTTTCTGCGATATTAGAATTAGATCGCTTCATTCATTTTTGTCTGAAGAAATATTTATCCGGGAATACATCCGTTCGTTATTTTGATTCATATTTGAATCTTGCAGACGTTTCTCCAAGGTCTCACTTGGCATTCTCCTTGCGTTGGCACGGTAAACTGAAAGGTGATTTACATGAGATTTTTATTTTATATGCTTCTGTCGGAGGTCGTATCGCGCCTGATTGGTCGGTGTTGACTCCGCCCCTTTCACCACAGTGTCGGGTATGACGCTTGTTGATGGCTTTGTATTTTGCTTAGTTAATTCTGTTTTAATACGTTGTTGGATAATTGTTTTCCATGTAGTGGAGAGATGCAGCGCGTCGTCACTTTTGTCCACTATCCTTCATATCAATAGCTTCTCGTATTAGCTTGGTTTTGTAATGGGTTGTTTGTGCAATCTGTTTACAACTATCGAAATTGATTTTATAGCCGGATTGTTGTCACACCACACAATAAACAGGAAAACTAAAGCTATTCTGGATAAAGCAAGCAGGGCCCTTCTCATAGAACAAATAAACAGAATCTGACAAAAAGTAAGCGAAACAGAAAAACAACTCTACTGCCTTCACCTGAAGCTCAGCCGCCCATTACACGGAGTACCTTGGGAGCGAGTGGAGCTGCTCTACTCTACTAGCGCACCGATACCGACAAAACACAAACATCTTCAAAACTCCAGAAGAACCTGGAAAATCTACAAACACAGCCTCGGAAGTACCGACAACCCACAGCCCAAGAGAACACCTGCAGTGTCCTTAACATCTCGAACTACCTACTATCCACCACAGAAATTAGTGTTCTTAGTAAAGGTCGTCAGATCCGCAAAAACCACCTCAACCAAACCTCAGCTGACAGGAAATAAAAGCCCTCAAGGCTCTCAAAGAATCCGAAAATATCACCATACTACCTGACGATAAAGGAAACTCCAACGTCGTAATGAAATCTATAGACTACCAGGACAAAATGAAACAACTTCTCGACAATGATTGAAGTTACAACAGAGACCTACTTAGAAAAAAACAAATAAATCCAAAATTAAAGATTCACCCATAGAAGAAGAACTACAGAAAAAATTATCCCCAGAGAAAAGTCAAGTCGATGCCCAAAGCTCTATGGTTTGCCCAAATTCCATAAAGACAGAATCCCACTTCGACCTATAGTTAAGAAATTACAAGAGAGGTAGATTTTTCTTGGTTATCCTACCCATTAGCTGTAGTCACTACGATAAATTGCCGTTGTACATAGGCCAAGATGAACTACCATCAAATGTGGGTGTTTTGCGCTTACGGTGTTGTGGTATTACCCTCTCTGCAAATCTTGTTGTATTTTTTTATTTTCTGTTTCCACTTTGTTTTGGATAACACGGATTTTATCTTGTACTTGAATTTATAGTGTTTTTTGAATTGAACTGATTTGAACTTTTAGCTGGCTTTGCACTTAATCGATGTCATCTACTTTGGTTTCAAGAGTATCCACAGTATTATTTAGCAATTTTATGTCATCCCTTTATCTCTTTTATGTCTGAATCCACTATTTGCATCTACTGATTAACTACTTTATTAACTTGCGTTACTATTTACATTAATAATACAAATTGCTGTTGTATATATAATTCAGTTTGTTCTTTCTTGTTTTTCTGCAAATACTTTAAAAACATTTTGTCTTAATTAATCAATCAAATAATTTCGTAAGATTTATTTGTGACGATAATAAGAATTACATAAATGTCAGTAGTTGGTTGAATTGATTCGTCAAGAGAATACAGGTAAGGAACAAAGTTGAAGTTAATTACAGACGATAATTGAGATATTTTGATAAGATAGTTCCCCATAACAAAAACTGCATGTCAGTATGTATAAATATTACTACTACATTAGTTAATTATTAATTTACTGTAAATAATACATGGCGTTTATATTAGAAAAAACTGCAGGGCATAACTGTCTTAAAGTACCATTTAAAACGGAGAATCCAGATGGGGAATCATTAATCATTTCAAGTAGTTATAGCACTGATTGACGAGTTTTTTAACTATTTACCTCAAACGAAATATCTTAATGAATAATAATCATTTGAAGGTGATAACAGGTTAGAAACAAAATATTTTTAGAACATTTAACAGCAAGTAAACTACGACAATGTCAAAGTAGTAAGAAACGGGGAATGTAGATTATCATTTTCGTGTCAATGATAACAATTTGACCACAGGCAATGCAGAATAAGTAAGTACACAATAAAAACAAAGTAGCGATTACATTATTGCAAAAATGATGCATTTCTAAAATACAGTACTATGTACATAAAACTGAGATTCCAATACTAAAGGCTAGGAAAATTACTACTATATTAGGAAAACAGATGTACTCAATTAATGCGAAAGTGTAGAATAGTAGAATAATTACTATATGCCACAATGAATGCCGAATAGTACATTTAAATAGGAGAAGATGAAACACACACACACACATGCCAAGGAGACGGCAGAACAACAGCCGCCTACCAGTTTACTGGTGGAACGACACGATCTCACAACACCGACGAGAGTGTATCAAAGCACGAAGGCTGCATCAACGAGCACGGAGACGCGACAGGGTCACAACAGAAGAACTAAGGCTCGACTATGAGATCAAAAGACAACAACTACGAAGAGCCATTCTCTCAAGCAAGAGATCCTACTGGAAGGAGTTGTGTGACGAGGTTGATCAAGATCCATGGGGAAAACCCTATAAAATCGTGATGCATAAAATTAAGGCCCCTCCCATGACATCAACGAACTGCCCCGAATCATTGCACCGCATTGTCACTCACTTGTTTCCTGCGAAGCCTGAGCTACCCACTTATCCTTCGTGGCAGGTGAGGGACGAAGATATACCATCAGTGACTATGAATGAGCTGATGGGCGCGTGCAACCGGCTCCAAAACGGTAAGGCTCCCGGTCCAGATGGCATACCTAACATCGCGCTAAAATGCGCCATAGCCAATAAGCCTAACATGTTTCTACACATGTATGAGACCTGCCTAAAGCAGGGGTTTTTCCCGACTAAATGGAAAAAGCAGAGGCTTGTGCTCCTCCCTAAAGGGGGAAAGAAACCTCCCGACGAACCGTCATCATATCGTCCCCTGTGTATGTTGGAAAACTCCTTGAAAGGATAATAGCAGATAGGCTGGAGCCCTACGTTGAGCCGAAACTTCCCACCAACCAATTCGGGTTCAGAAAGGGGAGATCAACCATCGATGCCGTGACACTCGTTACCAACATCGCCAGAGAGGCTATCTCGGGAAAGAGATGGAGAAGAGGTGGAAAAAAGTACTGTCTAATAGCCACCCTGGATATCAAGAACGCCTTTAACTCGGCCCGCTGGGACCGCATTTTGGAGGCTCTTGCCAGGATGGAAGTTCCTAGGTACTTGCGCAGAATGGTTTCAGCGTATTTCAAGGACCGCATCTTGCTGTACCAAACTGAAAATGGGCAAGTAGACTATAAGATCACAGGAGGTGTACCTCAGGGCTCTGTTCTGGGCCCCCTCTTATGGAATGTAATGTACAACGACCTGCTCCTGCTCGGTCTGCACATAGAGGAGATACAAACAACCTTCTCATTCGCTATAGCCACAATTCAGCATTGGATGCGCTCAGCGGACTTGAGTTTAGCAGAGCAAAAGACCGAAACACTCCTTGTTAGCAGTCGAAAGGCAAGGGAAACCATCACCCTCAAAATAGGCGACATTTACATACAGTCGCAGCCCTTCATCAGCTATTTGGGGGTGCTCCTGGACTCACGGCTCAACTTCAAAGAGCACATAATCGCGGCCAGCAAGAAAGCAGCTGGGGTACAGGGGGCATTATCTAGAATAATGCCGAATGTCGGAGGCCCTAGACAGATAAGAAGACAGCTACTGGCAACAGTGACAACTTCTGTTTTGTTGTACGGGGCACCGATATGGGAGAAACCGCTCGAGCTACCATCGTACCGCCGGAAAATGAAATCAGTCCAGCGGCTCTCAGCGATTCGAGTGGCATCATCCTACCGCACTGTGTCTTACGAGGCGGTGAGTGTGATTGCCTCTACCCTGCCAATCGACATCCTGGCTGCAGAAAGGGGACGGCTTTATCGCAGAAACTTAGAAAAAGACCAGCAGACAAGAAACAGCGATGAAAGAGCCATGAGTCTAGGGCAATGGCAGGAGAGGTGGGACAGCTCTACTAAAGGCCGGTGGACATATCGATTGATACCTAACATCAGTCGTTGGGTCAACCGCCAGCATGGGGAGGTTGGGTTTTACATCACTCAACTCCTGACTGGGCATGGATGCTTTCGAGCATACCTGCACAGGTTCAGGAGGGCAAACTCCCCAAACTGCCCACACTGTACGGACGTGGTAGAGGACGCGGAACACGTGTTCTTCTCCTGCCCCCGGTTTCAGGATCAACGTGCAGCAGTGGAGAGGATTCTGGAGACTAATATCGTTCCAGAACAATTAGTAGAAGCCATGCTGAAGGGCCCCCAAGCCTGGAACTTGGTATCAGATTACGCGGAGACTATCCTCAAAGAGCTCCGCAATACCTTGGAGGAGTAGGCTTTAGAGGCTCTCAATGTAAGAGCAGTTAACATCTGCAATGAACCACCTTTGCGAAGTAGTATTGACAAAGAGTGCCGCAGGGGACCATGGTTGTAGGAGAAAGAGGTTAGGGTTTTAGCGGGTATACGGTATACTGGTTTCAATGCAACGATTTACTATTGCTTTGAAGTCATTGCATCGGGAGTCCCGCACGACGGCCAGCACGTGCTAGCTAAGTACGCAATGTATTTCCCCCCTCTTCGGATAAAAAAACACACACACAGACACACACACACACACAATTTCAACAACTACGAAGAGCCATTCTCTCAAGCAAGAGATCCTACTGGAAGGAGTTGTGTGACGAAGTTAATCAAGATCCATGGGGAAAACCGTATAAAATCGTGATGCATACAATTAAGGCCCCTCCCATGACATCAACGAACTGCCCCGAATCATTGCACCGCATTGTCACTCACTTGTTTCCTGCGAAGCCTGAGCTACCCGCTAATCCTTCGTGGCAGGTGAGGGACGAAGATATACCATCAGTGACTATGAGTGAGCTGATGGGCGCGTGCAACCGGCTCCAAAACGGTAAGGCTCCCGCTCCAGATGGCATACCTAACATCGCGCTAAAATGCGCCATAGCCAATAGGCCTGACATGTTTCTACACATGTATGAGACCTGCCTAAAGCAGGGGGTTTTCCCGACTAAGTGGAAAAAGCAGAGGCTTGTGCTCCTCCCTAAAGGGGGAAAGAAACCTCCCGACGAACCGTCATCATATCGTCCCCTCTGTATGTTGGACTCTGCGGGAAAACTCCTTGAAAGGATAATAGCAGATAGGCTGGAGCCCTACGTTGAGCCGAAACTTTCCACCAACCAATTCGGGTTCAGAAAGGGGAGATCAACCATCGATGCCGTGACACTCGTTACCAACATCGCCAGAGAGGCTATCTCGGGAAAGAGATGGAGAAGAGGTGGAAAAAAGTACTGTCTAATAGCCACCCTGGATATCAAGAACGCCTTTAACTCGGCCCGCTGGGACCGCATTTTGGAGGCTCTTGCCAGGATGGAAGTTCCGCAGTACTTGCGCAGAATGGTTTCAGCCTATTTCAAGGACCGCATCTTGTTGTACCAAACTGAAAATGGGCAAGTAGACTATAAGATCACAGGAGGTGTACCTCAGGGCTCTGTTCTTGGCCCCCTCTTATGGAACGTAATGTACAACGACCTGCTCCTGCTCGGTCTGCCTGAGGGCGTCAGGCTAGTGGCATTCGCCGATCATGTGGCATTGATCATAGTGCGCAAGCACATAGAAGAGATACAAACAACCTTCTCATTCGCTATAGCCACAATTCAGCACTGGATGCTCGCAGCGGACTTGAGTTTAGCAGAACAAAAGACCGAAACACTTCTTGTTAGCAGTCGAAAGGCAAGGGAAACCATCACCCTCAAAATAGGCGACTCCTACATACAGTCGCAGCCCTTCATCAGCTATTTGGGGGGTGCTCCTGGACACACGGCTCAACTTCAAAGAGCACATAATCGCGGCCAGCAAGAAAGCAGCTGGGGCACAGGGGGCATTATCTAGAATAATGCCGAATGTCGAAGGCCCTAGACAGATAAGAAGACAGCTACTGGCAACAGTAACTACTTCTGTTTTGTTGTACGGGGCACCGGTATGGGAGAAATCGCTCGAGCTACCATCGTACCGCCGGAAAATGAAATTAGTCCAGCGGCTCTCAGCGATTCGAGTGGCATCATCCTACCGCACTGTGTCTTACGAGGCGGTGAGTGTGATTGGCTCTACCCTACCAATCGACATCCTGGCTGCAGAAAGGGGACGGCTTTATCGCAGAAAGTTAGAGAAAGACCAACCGACAGGAAACAGCGATGAAAGAGCCATGAGTCTAGGGCAATGGCAGGAGAGGTGGGACAGCTCTACTAAAGGAAGGTGGACATATCGATTGATACCTAACATCAGTCGTTGGGTCAACCGCCAGCATGGGGAGGTTGGGTTCTACATCACTCAACTCCTGACTGGACATGGATGCTTTCGAGCATACTTGCACAGGTTCAGGAGGGCAAACTCCCCAAACTGCCCACACTGTACGGACGTGATAGAGGACGCGGAACACGTGTTCTTCTCCTGCCCCCGGTTTCAGGATCAACGTGCTGAAGTGGAGAGGATTCTGGAGACTAATATCGTTCCAGAACAATTAGTAGAAGCCATGCTGAAGGGCCCCCAAGCCTGGAACTTGGTATCAGATTACGCGGAGACTATCCTCAAGGAACTCCGCAATACGTTCGAGGAGTAGGCTTTAGAGGCTTTCAATGTAAGAGCAGTAAACATCTGCAATGAACCACCCTTGCGAAGTAGTATTGACTAAGAGTGCCGCAGGGGACCATGGTTGTAGGAGAAAGAGGTTAGGGTTTTAGCGGGTATACGGTATACTGGTTTCAATGCAACGATTTACTCTTGAAGTCATTGCATCGGGAGTCCCGCACGACGGCCAGCACGTGCTAGCTAAGTACGGAATGTATTTCCCCCCTCTTCGGATAAAAAAAACACACACACACACACACACACACACATATATATATATATATATATATATATATATATATATATATATATATATATATATATATATATAACTGCTGATTTGTATTCCATTGGAAATAAAAACAAACAAAGACAATTGATTTAAAAGGTTAAAGATCGAATTCAAAACCTTAAACAAAAGAGCTTCAAGGTCTATATAGAGTGAATCTGAACTGCTTCGTGTAATTATATTCGTAAAGAGAGGGTGTCACGTGATAATGGAGCTGTATTGGATTTATCTTGTTGATGTTGGATAGGCTTCGTCTAACTATGGCTATTTGCAGCGTAGAGATCTTTTCCTGGCTTAAATAGCTTCATGAATTGTAGAGACCTTATAATATTGAGAGATATGATAGTCCCGTTCTACTCAAAATATGGTAATGTGGGACAATTAAATTTGGATCTTACAGAGAGTGTTCAAATATTCGAAGGTAGACGCTTTGTGTAGAATCACCGATGTAACTGTATGGAAACCAGAACTTCAATGTAGGTAGTTATGTTGCTTGGTGTAATTTAAAATAAAAAATGTTATAAAAAAATCAAATGCTTGCTAATCATTGTCTCTTTACACAAAAGTATTGCAAAATACAAATAAATCGTAATAATTTGTATTGTGAATAAGCTCATACCATCTATATACGTGCTATTAGTTGATTTTTTGGCCTAGAATATTAAACTTGTTTATCTAAAACAACATTTTGTAGCCTGTCTACCAATAATAAATGCCAAGGAAAGTTGGAGAAGCTAACAAAGCTACTGTTAATATTGTTGCATATCCTCCAGTATTGAGTTCTTATACTTTATATAAACTGGCAGCTTTGCTAGATTAGGTACTCCTCGTAACTTTTAAAGTAAAAATAAAAGAGAACAATTAGCAATCATTGTTTCGAAATCATTGCTCTAAGGTAAAGGATGAATTCCAAGAGAAAACTTAAGTTTAATAATATAGCTCGTGAAAAATAATAAACCGCTTGGCAAATTAATCTAAATATATCCAAACGAATAGTTTGATAGTGTAATAAGCTCCATCTAGCCATTCATTATTAAGTTTAGTAATTATTTATTCATTTGAGAATAAGCAGGAAACACATTAACCTTACTTTTTTCAATAACAATTTTTGTAGCCTCTAACATGTCCATGGTTCCTCTTTTGTTCCGTGACTGGTGGGATGACGATGACTTCTACCGTCCTTCCAGACTTCTTGACCAACAATTTGGGCAGGGCTTAAGAAGAGATGACCTACTCAACTCCCTCAGTACTATACCTCGCAGAAGTAGATTAAGCAATTACATTAGACCTTGGTCAACAACAGCCACATCACTTACAAGACAAGATTCCGGTTCCACCATCCAACAGGACAAAGAAAAATTCCAGGTACAAGAAGTTTTCACATATTAATATCAATGAAATTATCTTATTATTAAGAAAAAATATATTTATTTATATGTAAAATTAATTCATAGTCTTCTAAAATTAGATAAACAGTGAAAACCCGGTAAACATTGGTTCTTATTTTATTCTGAGAAACCATTAACAAGACGTAAGAAGGATCTGTAGAAAAGCTAGTTTGTATCATTAATTAACAAATTCGAAGTTATCAATAAAACATCTATTTAGCTAAAGACTTGCACCGTACTTTGAAACTCGTTATATGATCACGTTCCGATAGAAGGCAAAGTTATTAACTGGTTTGTGACCTCTAGTTGCTGTTTCACGACTTTTTGCGTTATAATGACATGTCGTTCCGTTCCCTTTCGACCATAAGGAGTCACAGAATACATATGAAGTTGTGTCTAAAGACTTATCAAAGGTTGGACCGGTAATATAAATTTATTCATTGGCATAAGGAAAAGGATTTATTTCAACAGAGATGTGAACTCCGACAATTCAATCAACATTAATGAGCCTGCACGCTTCATTTCATAATGTAACAAAAAAAAAAATGAAGTAGGGAAGTACCATACAACAACTTCTTTAACATATTGAACAAAATAACCGAAAGGACAGCACACACTGTAACTGCTATAATTACTTCTACTCATTTATATACTATTTATAAAATGCTACGAACTTATACCCTGATGACAGTGGTGAAAGAATCACACATCATACCATACAGAAAGGAAGAATGTCGGGCAAATTTATGACATAGATCATCTTAGCGTTCAGAACGCCAACGGGTATTGGGCCTGACAACTGCAAAGCTGACATCTGAAAATTATGAAACAAATTGCACAAGATATCAAATACGAATGAATTGTTTAATAGAAAAATAACAAATGTGTATAATGTCATTAGGAAATACATACAAATGGTACGAAAAAGTGCATAACAGAAAAGTTTGGAGATAAAACTACAACCACAAATTATTCCAATTTGTATATCAAATGTCTTTTGTAATATACACAATTGTCCCTGGCAACAATTTTTAGTTGACGCCCCCTAACGATTCTTAAAAATGGAAAATTAGTAAACAGAATATTAATTAACTGAAGGAGTTACCACAATAAATTATTTGATTAAAGCACCGAACGCAAAATCATTTAGAGGACTTGCTGTTAAAATGACGGGGCAGTCACATGTGTGCGTGTGTTAGGTTAGGAAAATTACATGAAATTCATTAATGATTATCAAGGAATGTATTCACTTTTCCCATAGACTCTTATAAAGTAATAAAAACGCTCAGGAAGTGACTGGTTTGTTTTAGTTTTTCAGTGAATAGCCGAAGGACCAAGGCTGCCCGGCCCTGTATATATAGTTTGTACATAACCTACCTTTTATCAAGTATTTCACCAACATTGTAACTCTATTTCAAGTAATAGTTATAATATGTGGTTAATCTAATTATTCACCAACTACGCTACTACGCTAAAGAACATTGGTTTATTTCATTTCAAGAGACAGTTTTTCTTTAATATTTTTACATTTTTACTCGGACTTTAAAAGTTAGTGGACAATGGTGAAATAAATAAACTTTACATTTCAATACTGGTATATGGTATCAAGGGGGGTCTTTACCCATAGCCACTCTTCATAGAGAAATCCTTAAAGAAGAAGAAGAAACGGTTGGTGAGTCATTCAAAATTCCTGAAAGTATATAGATTATAGTATTTGTTTTTGACTTAGTTGATTACTTTTATGCAAGAGGGTTTTCTATACTTTTAAATAAGAGATATAACGCTTTATATTATCGTCACTATACTCGGATATAGTTCTCTGTCTGTTTATGCCTGCGTGCATTTTTGATACACATATGTGTTTATGTGTATCTTTGTGTTTTGAGACTCCTGGTCTACATCAGTTTTGTCTTTTACATTTGACATTTTTCAATCTTAACTCAACTAGAATAAAAACATGTGTGATTTTCTGTCATGGAATTTTGTTTCCATGATCCAAATTTTTGCTGCTGAAAGTCAAAACCTACCATATCTGGCGACGCCAGATGCAGTTACACTTGCAAAAAATTAAATAACGAAGTCGAAGTTATTTCACTCAAATCAGTTGAAAAATGGATGTTTTCTATGAATTTCTCCATGTTCTCATACACTGTAAAGATCCATAACTGACAGTTCTGATGCATAGGACTTGTTGTAATATCAACGTCAACACTATAAGAAAAGTACATAAGTAGTGAAGTAGAAAAGTTGTCGACGATTTGAGAAAGAACTGCTGAAGACTTTCCGAAAGTTACTGGAAATATTTTGTAATAGTTAAGGCGCGGCATGTAGTTCTCACTGGTGTTCATCTAGAGTAAGGTCTATTTTATATAGACTAGAATGCACTCAAAGCCAATACTTATTAATAATGTTAACAAATCTTTCACTTCTCCTAAATATGTTTTATTAAAGAGTTTTAAAACGAAGTGATTCTAATGGCATTGTTTTTTTTTCAGGTCATCCTCGATGTTCAACAGTTCAGCCCCAGCGAAATCACAGTCAAAACCAATGGACGTAGCATTATTGTTGAAGGCAAGCACGAGGAGAAGCAAGACGAACACGGTTTCATTTCCAGACATTTCGTGAGAAGATACTTACTTCCAGAATCACATGACATCGACGGAGTTGTTTCATCTTTATCATCAGACGGCATCTTGACGGTGACCGCCCCTAAACTGGGTGAGAAGCCAACTAATGCTGAGAGGGTGGTACCAATCACCAAGACTGGTCCAGCCAAGAACTCAGTGACTTCTTCAGATGCTGAGCCAAAAGTTGAACATCCTACAAGTTAAGAAATAAAATTGCTATTGAATTTCTGGAACAAAAAAGTACAATTATTTATAATAGTGTTCAAAAAATTTTTCACAAACTGTGACAATTAATTATTTTTACCAGTAATAAAATTTTGTCATTACCCAATTGTGTTTAAACAAATAACCTGATAATTTTTTAGGGTTGTCAACAATGTGAAGATATGAAAAATGAAGACCATAAACACTTCGATGTCATAATTTCTGTTGTTCATATATGGAGTCGAGGAACACAAGAAAAGACAAAATTCACAAACTTGTAAATATTTGTATAAATTATAATTTTATTTTAAAGACTGACCTAATAAAACGTTGAAAGTTTGGATTCTTAATACATTTTTTTCTTTGGCCTAAAAAGGGGCAATTTTTAAATACATGTCGAATATTACTGAATCAAAGAAAACAACAGTGCTTTTAAAAAATCTAGTCAGTAATACTAATAACAATACAACAGAGTATCCAAAATTGGTATCTAACGACTAACTATTTTTTATAGTTCAATAACCCAAGTGTTAGTTAAATCTGAGAACTGCTTGTTTTTCATCCCAACCTCATTAGGAATATATTGTTACGGCTTAGGGGGTTCGAATAAAATTGTTTTCCCGTCTAATGATAACTATATTTAAACAACGATTACAATCAGCAAATTTACAAATTTTAATTAGCGATTAACAATCTGACCTGCACTGTCAAACTACATTGAACTCTGCGGTTTCAGAACACTTCATTACTTTCTGTGTTTTGATTATCCTGATTAGATACATGTTCATCCCGAGGGTGACAACTTTAGCCACTTGTCCTTCCTTTAGGGATTGTACAACAGTTCTGATATATGTAACGGTGGTAGTTCTATTGATTTTAATGCCCAGCCCTCCAGAACTCAAAACATTCGCCGAAATCCGAGGGCAGTGGTATAGCTAGGGCTGAGCGAAGCGGGCCGTTGCTCATAGCCTCGCAGATAGAGGGGCCTCGCGCGACGTGACTTAAGACCTAAATGTCATGAACTCCAAATGAAACAATTAGTACCCTATAACATCCTACTAAGAGTAATGTTTACCCAAGCTTTCGATTACAAATTATTATTAACTGCAGACGCCGAGTGATCAACTAAACGAGAAACCGATTCAAGTCGGAAACATTAGAATAATTCGTTTGAAATAGTTTGTTTGATATCATAAATTATTTAGCTTCACAGACCTAGCCTTTTTGAGGTTATAGAGAATATCTTGATTCGAATCATATTGGAAATTTCATTTATCTGTTTAAATTATTATCTAAATATTATTTGCTCCTTGTCACTATATAAATCGTAACAATGAAAAATGAGAAATCAATTCTATCTAATTTCTAGATCTTAAAAGAACTTATTTATGTCAGAAACTATTCTCAATGCTATGCCGCAATGCTGGATTGTACAAGAGACATCAGTCGGATCGAATGTCCGATATAATATATTGATATATACTCCGTGGGTTCAATTAAAATTTAAAAACTAATATTCACTACCACTTTCTAGAACTTATATTTACATCAAATATATACAACAGCTGATTCGAATATCACATTAACAATTCTACATAAGCTCTTCGCTGCACTAACTAACTGCCGCGATTATGGGTCCGCTCCTTTTAAAACCAACATCGAAAACTCTCGTACAATCCATTATTAATTCTACAGCTGCCGAGGCATGTCGAGATCAATTATTTGTCCTAAAAGCGATCGATGTCGTACTGGAATGAAACCAGGGCCGGCTTAGGGAAATTTCGTCCCTGTCAGAAACATCCTCTCCATGTCTAAGTGCTTCTTGGGAAATAACACCACAGTTTAAAGAAAGTGCTGTATATTCCAAACGTTTCGGGGTCTAGATCAGACCCCGTTGTCAATGGTTAAGAAACTACGGATTAAAAAGGCACAATTCTAAGATGTAAATTAAAATATTTGACAATGTGTATTATTTGATTTTTGACGTAACTAAGAGAATTTTATTTGTAATATACAGGGTAGCACAGAAATTTCTAAAGATTATATAATCATAACGTTCCTTGCAAATTGGAAGAATTTGAAAGGGAGATCTTCAGAATTTTATGTGGCGCTCCTAGGTGCGACTTTGTTATAAGATAGTGCATTCGCCAAAAATGCGACCAAAGAACTTTGTTGATTCAGTGATCCCATTAAAATCATTAAAATCATAAGGGAAAACCTAGGAAAAACCTTATGAACTATCCCGATATTGGGTTGTTCACAAGGACATGACCATTAGCAATTTCTCCCTTAATCATCGGCAACCAGGAACGACTGAATTCTACCGAGGTAGTAGCGATAAAATCGTTTTCATTTAACAAAATTAAAGCAGACTCTTTTAGTTTTCTTTTGGTGTTGTGTTCTTCTTTGTGTAATATAACTGAATTTTGAAACTGTATTTTATGACCAAGGTCCCAAGCATGTTCACAAATTTTGGATTTTTCAAATTGTCGTTTTTTTATGTAATTTTTGTGTTCGTTTATTCGAACATTCAGAGGTCTAGAGGTTTCTCCCATATAGAATTTATTACATTCACACGGAATTTTATAAATGCAGTTTTTTGTATTTTGAGTTGTGTTATTTGGTTTGGTTTTTGATATAATTGATTTTAGTGTATTTCTTGTTTTAAATAACGTTTTGATATTATATATGTTTCCCACTCTTTTTAGTCTTTCTGAGAGACCCTGTATGTATGGTATAGTTATTGTACTAATGTGATTATCTTGGGAGTCAGTGTTGCTTGGTGAAGTTTGATGTTGGTTGTTAGGGATTGTTTGGTATTCCATTTTGTTTAACTCGTTATTAATAAATTTATTTGGGTAATGATTGGCAGAAAGTATATTTTTTATAAACGTTGTTTCTTCATTGAATTTATTGATATTAGAACAGTTGGTTTTGCACTGTCATATAGAGATTTAATGACACCTCTTTTTACTGAATTTGGATGATTAGAGTTAAAGTTGAGATACCTGTTAGTATGAGTTGGTTTTCTGTAAACTTCTGTTTCAAATGTTGATTGTGTTTTGGTTATTAAAATGTCTAAGAATGGTAATTTGTTATTCTGTTCAATCTCTAGTGTACACTGAATAGCTGGTTCTTTGTTGTTTATGTCGACATTCTGTTTACAGAAAACCAACTCATACTAAAATGTATCTCAACTTTAACTCTAATCATCCAATTTCAGTAAAAAGAGGTATCATTAAATCTCTATATGACAGAGCAAAAACCAACTGTTCTAATATCAATAAATTCAATGAAGAAACAACGTTTATAAAAAATGTACTTTCTGTCAATCATTATCCAAATAAATTTATTAATAACGAGTTAAACAAAATGGAATACCAAACAATCCGTAACAACCAAGATCAAACTTCACCAAGCAACTCTGACTCCCAAGATAATCACATTAATACAATAACTATACCATACATACAGGGTCTCTCAGAAAGACTAAAAAGAGTGGGAAACATATATAATATCAAAATGTCATTTAAAACAAGAAATACACTAAAATCAATTATATCAAAAACCAAACCAAATAACACAACTCAAAATACAAAAAATTGCATTTATAAAATTCCGAGTGAATGTAATAAATTCTATATTGGAGAAACCTCTAGACCTCTGAATGATCGAATAAACGAACACAAAAATTATATAAAAAACGACAATTTGAAATATCCAAAATTTGTGAACATGCTTGGGACCTTGGTCATAAAATACAGTTTCAAAATTCAGTTATATTACACAAAGAAGAACACAACACCAAAAGAAAACTAAAAGAGTCTACATTAATTTTGTTAAATGAAAACAATTGTATCGCTACTACCTCCGTAGAATTCAGTCGTTCCTAGTTGCCGATGATTAAGGAAGAAATTGCTAATGTCCTTGTGAACAACCCAATATCGGGATAGTTCATAAGGTTTTTCCTAGGTTTTCCCTTATGATTTTAATGATTTTAATGGGATCACTGAATCAACAAAGTTCTTTGGTCGCATTTTTGGCGAATGCACTATCTTATAACAAAGTCGCACCTAGGAGCGCCACATAAAATTCTGAAGATTTCCCTTTCAAATTCTTCCAATTTGAAAGGAACTTTATGATTATATGATATTTAGAAATTTCTGTGCTACCCTGTATATTACAAATAGAATTCTCTTAGTTGTCATTGTCAAATATTTTAATTTACATCTTAGAATTGTGCCTTTTTAATCCGTAGTTTCTTAACCATTGACAACGGGGTCTGATCCAGACCCCGAAACGTTTGGAATATACAGCAACATTCTTTAAACTATGGTGTCATTTCCCAAGAAGCACTTAGACATTGAAAAATATGCCACAAGTATCATTCAGAAAACATCCTCTCCATGGTAGGGAGCGAGTCGATCTAAATAGACCACCTTCAACTTAGCCCTGGGGTTTTGACAGATCCGGTAGACGAGGTCATTAAGCCTCTTGACCACCTCGTATGGACCATCCCATGCGGGTGTAAGCTTTGGTGATTTGCCCTTGCTCCGTTGGGGGTTGTACAGCCAGACTTTGTCCCTTTCTTGGAACCCGACTGAATTGGACTTGAGCTCGTATAGCGTCTTCATCCGGTCACTGGTGGCCAACATCTGCGTTCGGGCTAATTCGCGTATTGCCAGCATGTTATGTCGGACCTGGTCGGCATAATCGTTGATGTCTTGGGAGGGTTCTTCGGGGGAGCCAAAAGCCAAATCGCAGGGTAATCGCAGCTCTTTTCCGAATAGGACCCTGGCTGGAGTCAAACCTGTACTATTATGTACGGCTGAGCGATATGCCAATAGGAATAGGGGAATATGCTCATCCCAATCAGGCTGGTTATTGCTGACGACCTTGGATAGGTGTTGTTGCAAGGTCCTGTTGAATCTTTCCACCATTCCGTCTGACTGTGGGTGCAATGGTGTTGTTCTCGTGTTCCTGATCCCCAACATCTTCCAGACCTTGTGGAATACATTCGATTCGAAGTTACGTCCATGGTCTGAGTGTAGTCCATAGGGACGCCAAACCTGCTGAATAGTTGCTCTACTAGCACCGTCGCTGCCGTGGTTGCCTCTTTGTTGGGTATCGCATATGCCTCAGGCCATTTGCTGAAGTAATCCATTGCGACCAGAATGTATTTGTTCTCCCTCTCAGACTCTGGAAACGGACCCTTCGACATCGATGGCAATGGCAATTCTCTCAAATGGGACGTCAACATTGTACTGCTGCATTCTGCCCTTGGTCCGGGTCTTCGGGCCCTTACTGGCTGCACAGGTGTCTCATTCCCGGCACCAAGCTCTGACGTCTTCAAAGTAATTTACCCAGTAGTATCGCTGGCGAACTTTGTCTAGGGTTTTGTTCATGCCCAGATGGCCCCCGGTAATCCCATCATGTACTTCGGTCAGGATGGCTGCTACCTTTTTCTTAGGAACTACCAGTTAGGACTTGGTTTCTCGGCCATCAGTGCTTTCCCAAACTCGCTTGAGTATTCCATTCACCACTCTTAGAGAGTCCCATTGGGCCCATAACGATTTCAGCACGCCCGAGTATCTAGCTACCTCGTCCCATCGTCGACTGGGTGCCCCTCTCGTTTTGAGTGAAAAGATTGGTTCGATGTCTTGATCAGCCATTTGGTCCTGGATGCACTGTTCCGTTGTCCAGTCTTCATTGGCCTGCACTCGGATCTGTCTGATGTTCCGTCTTCAGACAATGTCCGCATTCTGCTTTACAGGGTCTTCTGGATAGGTCATCGGCATTACTGTGCAAACGGCCGGCACAGTGTTCCACCTTGAAATCGCATTGCTGTAATTTTTCCATCCACCTCACCAGTTGTCCTGCCGATGTCTTCATGTCCAGCAGCCATTTGAGGGCGGCATGATCTGTTCGGATTAAGAAATGACAACCATAGAGGTATTTGTGGAAATGGTCTACCGCCCTTATTATTGCAAGAAGTTCTTTTCTGGAGACGCAATAATTTCTTTCCGGTTTCGAGAATCTACGGTTGTAGTACTCTATCATCCTCTCTTCACCATCTTGCACCTGAGATAGGACGGCCCCCAAAACCTGTGTTGCTGGCGTAGGTGTCTAAAATGAACTTGCCGGACTGTGTAGGAAAGCCTAGGATTGGGCTGGAACATAGTGCTGCCTTAAGTTGTCTGAATGATGTTTCGCAATCATGATTCCAACGGAAGGTCTCTTTTTCAGTGGTCTGCCGATGTAGAGGCGCGGTAATGGTGGCAAATCCCTCAACAAATCGCCTGTAGTAGGAACAGAGGCCCAAGAAGCCTCGAAGCTCATGCTTGTCTCTTGGGACTGGCCAATCACGGATGGCGTTATTAATTCTGGAGAACCTTCGTCCATGTTCTTCAGATGGTCGTCGAATGTCTGACCCATGACTAGAATGTCGTCGAGGTACTTCCTCTATGTTAACCCTCTCAGGACATACTCCATGAGCCTCTCGAATGTTGCGGGAGCATTACATAACCCAAAGGGCATGATCGTGAACTGAAACAGCCCTTTACTAGTGGAGAACGCTGTCTTCTCTCGGTCGTTTTCGTGTAGACCAATCCGACAATATCTTTAGGCCAAGAGCGGAGAGACAACGGGAGCCTGGTAGTGTGGTCAGGGTGTCATCAATTCGGGGTAGTGGATAGCTGTCTTTCTTGGTGACGTCATTCAGCTTTCTCTAATCCACGCAAAATCGGGTGGTTCCATCCTTCTTTTTAACTAGCACGACGGAAGCGGACCATGGGCTGATGAATGGCTCAATAACTCCATTTTGTAACATGTACCCGATGTTTTCCTCGACTGCCTGTTCTTGGCCCAATGGTAGTCGCCTAGGTGGTATTCTGATAGGTTGAGCCTTCCCGGTATCTATTCGGTGCTGGATGATGTTGGTGCGACCTGTGGTTCCATCTTGAATGTTAAAAATTTACCAGTGCTTGGTGATAAATTGCTTGGCTTTCTTCTGTTCCTTTGGTGTCAGGTGTGTCAAATGGTCAGCAAACTGTTGTATGAACTCTTTACTGGGCCCTGTCTCTTTCACCGATGTCTGTACCCTTCGTCGCAATTGATGATGGTCTCGACTGGCTCGAGACAAGCTATATCTTGACCACTGGCAATTCTGATGTCGTTGTTGGACATGACTCTAATTGGTATATCTCGTCTGGTTTTAACTATAGCCCGTCCAACTAAGTAGTCAAGAGCTGAGTGTACGGGCTCCACCATTCCAACGCAGCTCCCAGGATTGCTTGCTAGCTGCCCATGAATAATCTGTTCCGTTTGACCGGGAATTCTGGCTGGAGGTTTTGCTACAATTTTTATGGAGGTCGATGAGCTGTTATCGGGCCGTGTCAATACAAATTCCTCATTTAGGAACGGAAGAACATCATATCTCGAGTCGAACATAAATCCATGCTGGCTAATTAGGTCCATGCCCAGCATAAAATCGTCCTCAATATTCGCTACAAGGACCCTATGCCGAATAATGTTGTCCCCTATCTGTAGCACGTCATCTGCCTCACCCTGTATTCACATGGACTCGCCGGTGACTGTCCTGAGCTGGATGTTGTTGTTAGCTCGCCGGATTTCCGAAGCCCTCAAGACCCTGGACTTGGTAATGGACACAGCGGCGGCGGTGTCGATGGTGATGGTAATTGTTCGGCCATTGATGGTGCCCCTGATGACTAGGCTGCTGCTTTTTCGGCAAAATCGCCGGATGGATACTGTCCTGGGGGCTGGTGGAGGGTTAGTCAGCATTCGCCCCCTTATGCTGACTGATTGGAGGTTGTTGTTTTGACTACTTCTGGTTGGTGATCGTTCAGGTAGCCTCACTCTGCAGTCACGTTGAAAGTGTCCTGCCCGTCCACACCGGTAGCATGAGCCTCTGTGGTGTATTTGGATTCAAGTAGTATGAAATATTGATCCGTTTGAATAATATAAGTAAAAATCTGAAAAAAGTGGATATATATGTTATGAAATTACCCTGTATATAATTATATAATATTTCCAAACAAAATGTCTTAAAATGTTATTGCGGTAATTTAGTCATTTGGATTCAGTCTCACGTAGTGGTAGATCAAGACGGTGTGAGAAATGCGAATTCTGCAATTAGATCATACAGCGCATTATGAACATTAGTTTAATTAGTTAAATAAAGCATATTATTTTGGATAACAACTCTCCCTTATTTTTTAAGTGCATGTAAAAGTGGCGCAGTGTCAGTAGGAGAAGTAAACTGCTTATCAAAAATTTTAAGTCCAACCAGAAGAGCAGCAGAATTTGTAACCATTACTTGGAGAAAAATAATTTGATAGTTTGAGAAGTCTTCGCAGCCTCAGTCGTAAGACCCTTACAACTATTGAAGGAAAAATCAAAGAAGAGGAGGACCTAATTTTGCAGTAGATTACAAAGACGATGAATTTCTGCGGAATAATCTTCGCTTTGTAAATGTATTGTTTGTTTATTTCATTGATTGATGTTGCTGCGTACTAATTAATTTTTATTATCACACTTTTTATTATTAAACACTTTTTTGTATTTTTTTATTTTTAATTTTGTCTAACAGTATAGCTGATGATAACGCAAATTTATTTTCATTGGGGGAATTGAGGAAAATGATACCAGAATTAGACTTTGATCAAGCTTGTAATTTTATATATGATAATATTAATAGTGCGAGTTGGACTTGCATACCAATGGTTCCGTACCACCTTTGATATAATGTAGGTGAATCAAAATATATTTTATTCTAGTTTTCCAGTTTCAAATAAACAGGGAATGAGTGCATTTTTTATATTTACCCTAAATATATTTTAAACTACGCGTTTTAAATTTATAAAAAATATACACTTTTATTTCTCACATAGAGACTTATTTTATCTGTTTCATGATTCGCTTGATTTTTATTAAAATTTGGCCCCCAAAATTTTTTATTTTACTAATAAACTTTCAGTGAAACCCTATATAATCTATTGTCTGAATTTTAGGCTCAGTAGATTGGAAGATAAAGCGGAAAATGGGTCAAGTTTTAAATAATAAATTATTAAATTTTTTAGTATTTTTTATATTTTTGTTAATATCTTTTAAAAAATTTATTTTACAAATACTAAAAAATACATTTGTATTCCTCATAATGAGCTCTTTCATTATTATATTAGGGATTTCTTCGTATTTTTCCTGTAAGCTTCAAGTAAGAAAATTTTAATTTTAGGTCTTATAGATTTGGAAATTAAGGGGCGGAATGGGTACATTTTTTTATATTGATATTAATATATTTTATAATTAAAAATTAAGACACATTTCGCCATAATGAGCCCTTTGATTTGATATATTGCATGATGCGTTAGAAATAATTTTAATTTCATATTTTCCATTTAATACTGCCCCCAAAAATTAGTATTAGAAGTTTCTCCTTATTTTCCAGTAACGTTCAGTTGAGGCCTTATATCTATTTCTTTTCAAATTTTTATGTTGTAACATAACAATTATTTTTTTAGCAGATAGAGGTTATTTAATATTTCATCACGTAAGTGAACTAGAAACCGACTTGGCTTTTGCGTCGTATAGAAAATTCTGCTCGTATTGCAGAATATGAAACATGTCGCTAGAATTGTGAAATTTCACACAATGTATACCACTTGCATATACTGCGAAACTTAAATCGTTGTCGTGTTAGTAGAAAGTGGAAATCCTGTAAGTGCTAAAAACCAGGTCGACACAAACTGTATTGCAACATTTTAAACAAAAACGAAAGATGGCCGATTATACTCACTCTTGTCTTGATATATTGTTTAAATTTGGTTTTGTTTTAATTTTTATATATATTCCTGGGAATATACTCATAAATTCGTTGGATAAACTGGCTCACCAACGTTTGCTTAACTAGGGTGGAATTGCATCATAATTTTGGGGAGTTAAATTTGTTTTGTTAAATTATTTAAGTAACAACATTTAAAGTTTTTTCCATTTGTGTTTTAGTTACATTGTGGGTTGGTATTATTGTTTCTAATTTTTTTGTCATTTTTTTGGTTGTTTATTTTTAACTCCTTCCTTCTTTCCATACAACCATCAGCATTTGCGAAGCCTGGGGACTTACCCTCTTAGAGGAGGCTAGTTCACGAAAACCGGTAGCTACCAAAAACTGAGAGTCAAGGCAGTTAAGGAGCAGTAAAGTTCCTGTTATATTATTTATTTTCAGCCAACATTTACAGAGAACGGTTCCCAGAGTCTTTCTCTCCAACACAAATGTTCTTCGGGTGGTGGCAGCATTCCCCTTTTCTCTCAGGTTCTATATTATTTTTTTCATTACACCCATAAACTCAACGAATTGAGGGCCTCATTTGTTACAATCTCGTATATTTTCGGAGATAAGGGGGAGGGGGAGGGAATGGGTATTCTTTTAAATATTTTTGAGAATATCTTTTAAATAATTAATTTTAAAAATATGAAAAAAGTATGTTTGTATTCGTCATAATGAACCCTTTGACTTCATATAATTACATGATGCGTTAGAAATAATTTTAATTTTTTATATTTCATTTAATTCTATAATTTGCCCCCAAAAATTAATATTAGGTGTTTCTCCTTATTTTTCCTGTAAAATTCAGGTAAGGCCTTATATCTGTAAAATCAAAATAGGAGAAAATTTCTGTGATGTGAAATAGATAGAAATCCGTAGTGATATTATAAGGGTATCCGTATATTGTATATACGGAACCCTAAAAAAGATCAATAAAATACTTTGATATTTCTGATAAAAAAAAGGTTTACTTCCTCAAGGAATCGTCATACCTGGACAGGCATAAGGGAATTATTAATATGGCATTACGGTGATTACAGAAACGCCCAAGATTTATTATGATTTTTCAAAAATAAAATGAAACACCTAAAGGCTGTTGTCAAAAAATTGAAGATTTGCTAAAATTATTAAGTAGTGTGGGGTAGAATATACGTTATCTAATAAAGAGAAATAGACTGCAATGTAATGGGGGTTTAACTATGATATGTTGGTAACAATGTAAAGAACGATCATGCCAGAGTACTTACGTTTTGTCTTCGCTTGCTCTGCTGACCGCTACTGTAGTTGAAGTGGACTGTATTTTGAGGAGTTGATCCCGCAATGCCCTTTAGTAGATTTTACTGTGTCTATTTCACGACCGGTCGTATTTCACTTAAAACTACAACAATGAAGAAATAGAGAGATTAGTTCTTTTACGAGCGAGAGTGTCTATCCGTCCCAGACGGTGGATCAAGCGACTCTGACAATGAGTATGCGCGTAAAAATCACCAACAAAAACAAAAAAAAATACAAAAGAAAAGATTCGGAATTACACTGCTACTCCAAAACTTTTGTTCCAAACTAAATATACTAATCTACTAATAAATGTTAATGAATCCTCAACATAAACCGCCCACCGAAATACAAGGTATTTCAGCCAGCTAACCCGGAGGGCGCGGGTAGTGGACATAATTTTACGAAAGGTCTTTGTAAAGACCCATTGGCTGTACGAACTGTAGCCACTCTCGAGATCCCGTCAGAGCCCGGATGGAGTTCTTCAACTCTCCCTAACTGTCATTTGAGTGGCGGTATATTATCACTCTTAATAAGTACTAAATCGCCAACATGTAAAGACCGCGACATGCCATTCCACTTTTGACGTTGCTGCAGCGTGTGTAAATATTCGTTATGCCACCATTTCCAAAAAACTTGATGTATTTTCTGTAGCAATTGCCATCTATTCAATCTATTACAGGGAATGTGAGTAACAATAGGCTCAGGAATAGTAGTAACGGAGCTAAAGTGAGAAAATGTCCGGGAGTAAGGACTGATAAATCATTAGGATCCGACTCATGGGGTATAGAGGACGTGAGTTTAGAACGGCTTCGATCTGGGTAAGAACTGTATTGAATTCCTCATATGTTAGAATTTGCGATCCTACAATTCTTAAAAGATGCGATTTTACTGACTTCACAGCGGATTCCCAAAGGCCTCCAAAATGTGGAGCCGAAGGGGGATTAAACGCCCAAGTAATATTCTCGGTAGCTACAACGTTGGCCATATAATCATTGAGGATTTTATATGCACCAACAAAATTGGTACCTTGGTCAGAGAATACATGAGAACATCTTCCTCGTCTCGCTATGAGACGTTTGAAACAACAAAGAAATGTTTCAGCTGAGAGACTAGAAGCCAGTTCGAGATGAAGAGCTTTCGTAACAAAACAAACAAAGAGACAAATATAAGCCTTTTGAGGCCGGACCCCTCGTCGTTTCCACGGAGTCACAAGAAAAGGTCCAGCGTAATCAACACCGACAACTGAGAAAGATTTGACTTCTGAGATCCGTGATGCGGGTAAATTACCCATAAAGGGTTCAAGAGCTTTGGGCTTAACCTTAAAACATCGTAAGCAATTAGAGAGAGTACGCCTAATTACTCTACGAGCTGATAAAATCCAAAAGTGTTGAGAGATTAAAAAATACAGAGTTTGAAAAGCAGGATGTAGGTTTTCTATGTGGTAATTTTCAACAATCAATTGAGTTAGACGATGATTTTGAGGTAACAAAAGAGGAAACCTTTTGTCTTAGGGAAGTTCAGAGGTTTGTAAACGACCTCCCACCCTGAGGAAACCATCACTATCAATGAACAGGTTGAGTTTTCTAAGAGTTTTAGGTAAGCGTCGTTTATTTTCTATTCTGTTAAGTATATCGGAGAATTCGAGATGTTGTACTCTTTTGACTAACATGAGAAGTGCTTGAAACAACTCGAGTGAACTGAAATGACTAAATAACTTAGAGTTGGAGTTTTTGCAATTGTATATAAAGCGTTTACAATATGCCAAAATTCTTTTGAGTTTGTTCAAAGAGGAGAAACGGTTCAGTAATGTGTCAATAGAGTTTAGAGAACAGAGAGTTAAGAAAATATGTGTTTATTCTTCTACCGTACATTCTGTCTGAAGCAGAATATCCTTTTGAGGCCAACATTCCTTTGATAACAATAACCATGTAGGGCCATTCCACCAAAGTTTCTTTTCTACAAGGGATTGAGGAAACAACCCGCGACAAGCACAATCCGCCGGGTTGTCTATTGAGGGCATATAAAACCAGTATTCAGATTTAACTTTATCCTGAATATAGGAGACTCGGTTACTAACGAAAGTTTTCCAGCGATGTGGAGAGGATTTGATCCAAGTGAGAGCTACCATTGAATCAGACCAGGCATATACCGAATCTATATTCAACTTATTTTTGTAAGTATGGACAACAAATTCGATCAAACTTGATAAGAGGACAGCACCAAATAATTCCAATCGAAGAATGCTAATGGTTTTAGGCGGTGCAACTTTAGATTTTGCGTATAGTAAAGACACTTGAGCAGGGCGATCAATATAGAGAAATTTAAGATAAATTACAGCAGCATATACCAACTCAGAGCTGTCAGAAAAACCATGTAGTTCACAGGAAACGAATGAGGTCGAGACTATTTTTCGAGGTATCATGAGATTCGAGAGAGAAGGGCATTCCTGTTTATATCGTTTCCACTTTTCACGGATATCTGGAGGAGGTGAGTCATCCCAATCACATTTTAGACACCACAATTTTTGAATGATGTGTTTAGCAAGAAATGAAAGAGGGGATAATAATCCAAGCGGATCAAACGTCTTGGCTAATTCGGAGAGCATATTCCGTTTACTACAAGAGAGGTCTATGGGTGTAATTTGATAGAAGAACGTATCCAAGTTTGGTTGCCACTGCAGACTAGTGTCATCATCCGAATAAAATGACATGGGATCTAATAATCTACAATCCTCAGGAATGTTTACGAGCAGTTCTGGTGTATTATCATTTACAAGAATTTGTCGATACATTTGTTGAATGTCAGCGATGAAAACAATAGAGTGTAAACGAAAGCGTAACAAAATAGAACTAATATTATTTTGAAGTTTAGGTCCAACTAAGAGAGAGTTATTTAAAGAGAAAGTATTGTAGGTTTTTGCAGAGGCATCGAATACTTCTCTGAGTTTCGTAGTTTTACTATTATGATTGATATCAGCATGGTGAGGAATATAGTAATAACTCGGAGGAGGAGTCTCTTCTAAAACCTTTTCCATGTGTCCTTTGTCGAGGTAATCTTGCATGAAGATTTTATAACTATCATAGAGAGAGGGATGAGCTAAAAGACGTCTTTCCAAGGCAAGGAATTTGCTAAGTGCTAGAAATCGAGTATCAGGAAAAAGAGGTTCGAGATCACGAAAAGGAAGAGAGACAATGTATCTACCACAAGGGGTTCGAGTATGAGTGTCAGCGAAAATTTGTTCACATTTTATATCCTCCTGAGAAGAGGTAATATAGTGGGGAGTTCTGGCAGTTAGTTCCTCTAACTGCCAGAACTTGGCGAGTGTGTTTTCTAATGTACAGAAAAAGGAGTTCAATTTTGGAACAGAGGCATTGACTTTACCCATAATAATCCAGCCAAAAACAGTATTTAAGGCAACAGGACTGTCTATTCGACTTTGTATTTTTCCATCATTGAGAAGAGATCTGCTCCGAACAACATATCTATCGGACCAGGGACACCAAAATGTTTGTCCGCCAAAATGAGGTTAGAGAATGAATTAGGGCTTTCAAGAGATACAGGTACTTGAGGCATATCTCCACAAATCTTAGGTATTACAAGAGCTTCAATATCGAAGGTAGGAGTTGCTTGAAATATAGGTCTTATGGTGGATGAGAGTGCAGTTGAAGTTTCAAACCTAGTCGACGGGCACATGGCTCGGAAATGAAATTTGTTTGACTGCCGGAATCTAATAAGACCCTGATCTTTTAATAATTTCCAAAAGCATCCAAAATTTCCACACAAGCAGTAGAGAGGAGAACAACCTTTCGACTAGTACTATCAACCGTAGGTACAGTACTAGTGAGTGTTTGAGATGTAGAGGTCTGATTTTGCTGTGGAATAGCTGGAGTACTAATGTGTGAATCTGAGGTAACCGTTTTTGCAGTAGTGCGAGGAGAGGTATCAAAGTGAAGCAAAGTGTGGTGTTGTTTGTGACAAACCCTGCAGCAAGAAGTGGAAGAGCACTGTCTGCTTACATGTGTGGCACCGAGACAATTAAAACACCAATTGCGCTGCTTCACTATTTCAAATCTATCTTTGGGAGACAAAGTGTTAAACGTAGGACATTTATAAATTTTATGTTCCTCGTTACAATAACTACATTTGTGTACAATACGAGAATCGGTATAGAGTTCTGCGTTACTGATTAATGCAGTTTTAGAGAACCGTTTGATAGGTTTTACTTGCGAGTGCTTCAGAGGAGGTTTAAAACCTCTTTGCAACATAGCGACCGAATCGTTGTCCTCAAAACTTTTTTAGCGAGGTTACATGATCCCGTTGGGTCTATTTTAAGTGCACCAAATAACCTGAAAGTTTATCTGAGGCAGAAGAAAATGTTGCATATTTAAAAAAATAGAATTTCAAAACCAGGTTCAAGCAAAATCGATAATAGTTATGTTCATATTTTTACAAAACAAAATTACGGCTATACAAAAAAATCTTCTAATAGTAGATATAAACAGAATAGTTGTCTATTTTAATGTTTTCTTGGGAATAACACCACAATTGTAATAAAAAGCTGTATATTGGACGAAGAAACCAAACGTTTCAAAGTCGATTCTGACATCGTTGTCAATGACTTTAATATCTTTTGAAAATGTAAATTGCAAATGATTGGTGTTCTTCCCAAGAAAACATTAAAATAATCAAGAATATACCACAAATAACATTTTGAAGACAACAACAATTGTCATCATGAACATAGTTCTCAAAGTTGTTGTTGAAATTTCCATGACAGGCATCGATCAGGGACAGTTCAAAATACAAACAAAAATAATGGAGCTTTTCAAAATATCAAGGTCAGTTTCAAGGAAGACAATTTGTTCTAAGAAATTCCAATGTCAATCATTTTAATCTACCTAAGGCCGTTCAAATCACCCAGGAAATTTGGGAATGAAGGTTAAATTTTAACCAATAAATTGAATCTAATAGATGTCGGTGACATCTACCGTCTATTGAGTAATTTAAGTATATGAAGGCATACTATGCTATAACATATACCATACTCTTGACAGATGGTTAGAGTGTTTTATGTAAAAACACATAAGTACATATATATACAGATATATATCCACATATTTAGAAGTATATCATTCAACGTATGTCAGCCGTTTCGAACCAGGAGTTCTCGTCAGATACGCTTCCTTGAATGACAAGTTCTAAATTGAAATACTTGGATGTTATACAAATCAGTAATCGGTAATCTGTTGTCTTACTGATTATCGGCGAACTCTTCTATATGGTATACGGTTGCAGGAGTGCATGTGATATTAGGTGGTACATAAGCAGTTGTATACATAGGCTGGTCAAAATGTAAGTTGGAATTGAATTAGTTATACAGGGTGGTACTAAAAATATTGTTTTGGGTGGCAAAATAAGTAGTTTCGTCTAATATATTTTGCATTATAGGACGGAGAATAATTTGTTATACAAAAGGCTTTAAAAATTGTCAGAAGCAGTTAAATATACAGGGTGGATGAAATATAAGGTGGAGTAGAATTACAGTTAAAAAAGTTTAAAAAAGTTATATAGTTTGGAACATCAGTAGTTGCTTATAAGGGTGGGGTAAAATTATTGTTATTCAGAGTGTATCAAAAATTTGTTATATAAGCATAAGCACTTAGGATATTTGAGTTATAAGACATAGGACGGGGAATAATTATAGACATGGGTTTAAAAAATTTTAGAAGTAGTTGCATATACCGGGTGGTTGAAATAAATGGTAGAGTAAAATTATAGTCATAAAATGTGGTTCAAACAGGTGAATTTTGTTATATAGTGTAGACCATGAGCAG
Source organism: Octodonta nipae (assembly GCA_034190945.1). Taxonomy (NCBI): domain Eukaryota; kingdom Metazoa; phylum Arthropoda; class Insecta; order Coleoptera; family Chrysomelidae; genus Octodonta; species Octodonta nipae. Next base: position 137,833,599 of record CM067216.1, read on the forward strand.
TTGCATAAATGGAATACTGGACATATGGAGCGAAGTAAAATCATTGGTATACAGGAATAATTTAAACAATAGAAAAGTTAAAACAGTCAATAGTGTGGAGAGGATATATACTTATACTAAGTGGTTTTAAAGATATCAGGACCGTTGTAAGATTGTGTCTAGTTAAATTATAACATCTTTTTTTGTATTATTAACTGTTATCAATTTTTAGATATCAGCGTTTTATTTTTATATAATAATTAGTTCACAATGCAATTTTTATGTTGTTCAATTCAGATTCCTGTTTTTATTAATAAATAATAAATAATGACAAGCCAAATTTCCTTAGATATATGTTTTTTATCTTTTATTGAAACATTTACAATTGGAAAAATCGCTTGCAACAGACTTCGCATTTTGCATATTATATTATTGCTCCGTCATTATAATGTGTGTCTAAATGGATATAGGTATTCCGTTGTGCTAAATTTGTTACAAAAATCAATATTATGTAAGAAATATGTGTCTGCTTAAAATTAAAATATGCATTAAAATTGTTTATTATAAGGGTATCGTTTTACAGGTATCACCCCTTAGCAATTTTTCGAATGGACTCGTCCATAAAATTTAAAACGGAATGACCAAATATTTTCAATACTTGTATGTACTTATACCTTAAATTTTAGAAAAGTGAGATGAGGTGTCTCCAGATCAACTCTTCTACTTTCCAATAGTGGTTTATTCATAATGATAGGGTCATCGGGAGAGGCAATATAGCCTTAAAAAATATGACCGAAAAAACTGTAGGGGTTGCAGTATTTATTAACCGAGTTCCAAAAAGGAGGAGTTTATCAATTCGGCGCGTATTTTTTTTGTATGTATTTTATCTGATTTTTTCTCCTGTTGTGCACCGATTTGAACGATTATGGTCTTGTTTAATAGAGTATATATTCTGATTTGTGAAACTTGAAATATGGGAAAAAAATTCTGCTGGTAAAGTGATGATTTTATCGATTTGCATATTTTTTTAAAGCTTAATCTATTATGGAAGATCCCTAGGTGGTCTCATATATTTTTCTGCGTCGTGCAACATGTAGTTTTGCAAAAAATCGCCGAAAAATCCAACATTCTTATCAAACATTTCATCGAAATGACGTAACTTACATTTCCTCATAAATATTTTAATTTCAACGTAATAGGGCGGGAATTGCAGCCACTAGAAGTACTAACTGATAATAAGAAAATTTTCTATGTACATCCCAAGCATATAAGTAGTATAGTATAGTATTTTTTGGCTCTTGAAATCAATGAGTACTAAGCTCATTTTGTTTGTATAGTTGGCGAATATCGATTTCGCAATGACGCGGCTTTTGGTGTCACGTACTCCCGGCCTAATAGAAAATTCAGTAACAGCAAATGTCAAGTTCCAAACTGCTATTTAGTGTGATTAGACACAGGGTGTTTAGTTAGCAAACAAAACTACAAAGTAAAGTAATAAACACTGTAACAATTGCACAGAGGAATCGGTCGGAATTATATCGATATATAAAATAACTAATATTTATCATTTCTTCGTGTAAATGTCACAGCCGATTCAATTATACAGTGAACTTTTTGAGAAGTGTTTCGTCTTCACGGTAAGGTAAGAGCAGTCAATCCTAATATTAAGTTCAATTTAATATGGAGTTTTTGGAATTATTGTTAGACATACACATACATACAGAAAAAATAATTATATATGGTAGCCATCAATAGTTGAATATATATGATAGTGAAATGATAGGGCGGATTAGAATAGTTGTTAAATATGTTGGTTAATAAATGTAAAAATAATGATATACCTATAAGGTAGACATTAGCAATTGAATTTCCAAGGTCCTTAGAATATGGGTTGGAATGACATTACAGTTATATAGGGTTATTAAAAAAGTTATATTGGGTCGCAATAAGTAGGTTTATGTAAAGGGTGGTTGAAATACATGCTAAGTAGAAATATAGTCATACAATGTGATTTAAAAATGTTTTATTGCTTAGCCTAAGTAGCAATATAGGGTGGAGAGAAGATATTGTTATACAGGGTGATAATAAAAACTCACTATCTTATTTATGCAACGGCTTATGGACTACGCTATATAACCATTTTTGAACCACCCTTGAAAGTATAATTTGTCTTCACCTTGTATTTCAAACACACCTTATATGCAGCTTTTTCTAACAATGTTTTAATCACACTGTATGAATTATAATTTTACTTCGACCCATGTTTCAGATATTGCATATATGCAACAGCTCATGTTCTATCCTAGAAAAAAATATTATCCAACCTTTAACTATAAATCTACTCCACCCGCTATTTCAACCGCCTTTTATTTGCAATTACTTATCGGCCACCCAGTATAACATTTTTGAACCACCCTGTATAACTATAAATCCATCAAGGCCAAATATATTTCACCAAAACCGCTACTGCTTGTTGGGCACCGAATATAACAATTTTGTTCTACAGGTTTTTGCATCACCTTGTATGTATTACAACTACCCTGTATACGCTACTGCTTATTGGTCAACCAACATTTTTTAACGTAATTATTATAACACATACACCCTATATTTCAACTATCCTATCTTTGCAACTTATTATGAACTACGCTATTTCACAATTTTTCCTCATATTTTTTCAAGACTTATTAAAGTATAATTTCTCTTCACACTTCATTTACACCACCCTTGATTTACAACTTTTTCTAACTTTGTTTGAATTATACCGTATAACTATAATTTTACTGCGCGCCATATTTCAACTGCTATATAACAAACTTTTTCTAGCTTTTTTTATCCACCCTGTATAATTATAACTGTACATCACCCTATATTTCAACAACCTTTTATATGCAAATACTTATTTGCCACCAAATATAACATTTTTGTACCACCCTATATCCTTAGAACCCTACCCCACCCTATATTTCAACCATCCGGTAAATGGAACAGCTTGTAGATCATAACATTACTTTATAATATTTTTTAACCCACCTGTATAGCTGTAATAATACTCCGCTACATATTTCAACCATGCTATATATGCAACTATTTGTGGATATACAACAAGTTTTTAACCATAACATAAACTATAATTCCACTCCATCTTCTATTTCAAACACCCTGTATAAACCACTGCTTCTAACATTTCTTCAATCCATTTCATAACTATAGTATCTTATGAACATAATTCAAAGATCCTAACTGCTTACCTAACATATTTTTTTAAGATTTTTTATTCACTGTATAAATATACTACCCTGTTTCAACCACCTGTATATGGAACGGATTATGGACCACTCAATATAACTTTTTTGGACCACCACGTATAACTATTTCCACTCCCCCTTATTTCCACCACATTGTATATATCAAGCTGCTTACAGGACAACAAATATAACTTCTTTTGGATTTTTTAAATCCATGCAATTCTACTCCGCTTTAAGTTTCCTATATACAGAACACCCTGTAAAATTACGCTTGTTATGTTAGTTGATTTTTGTTAAATCCAAACATGTTACATTTGCACATTCCGAATTTTGAATAAAAGCTAAGCTGATTCCAGTATCTAATATTTTGTGCTTGCGGTGGAAGCAATTGAGTAGTTGTATTACTCAACGTTTCTGTCAATTTAGGGAGATAAAATGTCTACCAGATTTTAAGTCAAACTATAGGCTTCGCAACAAAAAACGATTCAGCCAAATCTGTTAAGTAGTTCTTACTTGCCCGAAAAACAAACAAACAAAGAAACAACTTACAATTTGAAAATAGTATATATATATATATATATATATATATATATATATATATATATATATATATATACCCCTCGGTGGCTTAGTGGGAAAGTCCGTCAGCTCATACAATTGTACTAAATTGGAGCTTGATATAGCGGACCGGACCCGGGTTCAAATCCCAGCCAAGTCAAGGTTTTTTTCATTAATAAAAAAATTGTGACACAATTCCGGGGGGGACAGTCGTCTCTGACGTAAATGGCAAAAATCAGGGAAATAGACATTTGCCCCTTACCAACCCGCACTGAGGCAGCGTGGTAAGGTATGCCTCATATCCCCTGTAAAAATTCTAAGAAAATTCTTCGTCTTCTCAATCCTTCGAGACAATTCTTCCTACAAAAAGACCTTAAGCTCTTTATCAATTTCCTCAAGACCTTAAGTGTCTCCGATTAGCTCTTCAGCTTTCGCTTCATTAATACATTCCGTTACGAGTCTATTTATACAAAAGGCCAATTCCTCAACCTCTAGCCTTGAGTTTCCGATTAAAACTGCCAAAATTATGTTCGTCTTCTCAATCCTTCGAGCCAGTTCTTCAATTCTTCAGTCCTACACTTCTTCTTCTTCTTCATTTCACTTAGCAAAACCGACCATTTGCCCACCTATCTTCAATTCTCTTCAATACAGTCCTTCAGTCCTTCTCACAGATCTTAAGCTCTTCTTCTTCTTCGTCTCTTCTCAAGACCTTAAGTTCTCCATTTCCACAGCTCTTCAAGTTCCTCTGCAAAATCTTTCAATTCTTCAGGGAGGCTACACCATGAAAAATTGGTTGAATATAGCTGCATATGATGATGATGATGATATAATATATATATATATATATATATATATATATATATATATATATATATATATATACTATTATATGTGTGTGTTTGTGTGTGTGTATGTATATAGCTAGGTAGTGTGTTATCGTAGCTACTGTGAGTCTTGGCCCATTAATGTCATTTTTGCACAAAATACATATATTACAGAGAATAATGGAAAAATTGAAATTTTAGATGTGGGTTTTCTTCTAGGGTACATCCGTGCGTTTGTTGAATTCGGCTGAATTCTCGCTTGACGTTTCGCCAGAATCTTATCTGGCATTTTCAAAAACTATTATCTAACTATATAATCTAAAATCCTGCATTGCGTACTTATCTACAACTTCATCAAACTTAATTGTTGTTTGGCACCGACTTCAAAAATATACTAGATAGGTAGGTAATTAATTTGTACAGAATGAGCACTTTTTAATGTTTAAATTTTTTAGTTTGTATATAGGTACCTATCAACATTGAATGTGTTATTTACTGTCTAGAGTTGTATTTCGTTATAATTATTTTCAACTTTTTAGTTATACTGGGAAGTCGGCTATATATTTTTTTAATGTTTTATTTTCAACATTTTAGTTTTTGTGAACTCGGGTAGTTTTTATTCTTTATTTTTTATTTTGTATGTATAACCTTACGTGTATGTATACCTGGTACGTGTTAGTAGGTCAAAAATATGTTTAACTAACTAACCAACATGACAGACGTTGTCTTGTCCAAAAGTTCTATAAAGACTGTAATTATTTGTTTTGACGATATTATATCAAAGAAACCATTAAAATACCTGACACCATCACGCGTTCAGTTAATACAACTTAACCTCTGAATAGTATGTGAATATATCTGTATACTTCAAGCTTTAATGTGTTAAATATAAATTCAAAACTGTTAATTAATAGTAGGAAAGACAATTTTAGTAGCTAGTAGCGGACATTTGATTTGTATACTAATTGTTTTGACGAAATGAATCAGTTTAATTTCAATTCACTTCTATTAAAACACTTTGTAATAATTCCACTTCACAATATAGTTCAATTACTCTGTTTACTACCGTATAGGTAATCACATTATTCTAAAATTTTTAAGCACCCTTTATAACAATGATTCTTTTCCTCCCTATATTTCACTATCATATTTTTTTTAAACATTTTTCGACCAGCAAACGTCCACTCCATCCTATATTCTAACTATCTTGTACATACGGCCGTCTATGGGCCGCCATATTTTGTCTAACTGCGTTCTGTTACTATAATCTCCGTCGGATATATATCATATATATGCAATTCCCTTTGTCTCGCCCTATAAATAATTCATTTCTCTAATGTTTCTATTATCACCCTGTATAACAATATCTCCTCTCCACTCTATATTGCAACTTAGGCTACGCAATAAAGCATTTTTAAATCACATTGTATATCTATATTTCTACTTAGCATGTATTTTAACCACCCTGTATATAAACCTACTTATTGCCACCCAATATAACTTTTTTAATAACCGTGTATAACTGTAATTTCATTTCAACCCTTATTCTAAGCCCCTTGGAAATTCAACTGCTAATGTCTACCTTATAGGTATATCTTTATTTTAACAATTTTTAACCAACCTATTTAACAACTATTCTACTCCGCCCTATCATTTCACTATCATATATATTCAACTATTGATGGCTACCTTATATAATAATTTTTTTTGTAAGTATGTGTTAGTCAATCATAACAGTCTAACAAGACTTCCGAAATCTCCATATTAAATTGAACTTTGAATATTAGGGGTGACTGCTCTTACCTTACCGTGAAGAAAAACACTTCTAAAAAAGTTCACTGTATAATTGAATCGGCTGTGACATTTGCACTAATAAATGATAAATATTAGTTCTTTTCTATATCGATATAATTCCAACCGATGCCTTTACTTAATTATTACAGATTTTTTCACTTTACTTTGTGGCTTTGTTTGCTATAAATAAACACTGTGACATGTGTTGTCACTGAATTTTCTATTAGGCCGCGGCTTCGCAAAATTCTTTTTTTATTTAAATCAGTATTTGCCAGGTATGAGCTTGGTACTCATTGATTTCAGGGGCCGAAAATACTATACTATACTACTTATATGCTTGAGATGTACATAGAAAATGTCACTTGGATGGAATTTTTTCATAAGAATATTGAATTTTTCTGCGATTTTCTGCAAAACTGCATGTTGCCCGCGCAGGAAAATATGCGAGACTACCTAGGGATCTCCCATAATAGATTACACTTTGAAAAAGTATGTACATTGATAAGAGGTTTTGGAAAAATCGACCAATATTTTAGGGATATTGGTCGATTGCCATGCGTGCATGTGTTCATTCACAAATTTCATCACTTTACCAATAGAATTCTATTCCCATATTTCAAGTTTCACCAATCCGGAAATATACTTTATTAAACAAGACCATAATACTTCAAATCGGTGTACAACAGGAGAAGAAATCAGGTAACATACTTAAAAAAAATACGCGCCGAATTGTTAACCTCCTCCTTTTTGGAAGTCGGTTAAAAAATTAGAAAATGTCGTAAATATAAAAAATGTTAAGTGATGAAAACTTATGAAATGAAAAAAAAAATCAAAATAATTTATATTTAAAAAAGCATCGACTTCAGCTGACTTAAAATAAAACCGTTTAAAAACCGTGTGCAATCTATCACTATTTTCAGACATATGTCCTTTTTTATCTGATTTAAGCTACATTTTAATTGAAAATTTTAGCGTATTTTATCTCTCTCTCTCTCTCTCTCTCTCTCTTTTTTTTTCTCCCTCTATAATTTTTTTTCTTCGTCTATATTTTCCAAATATATTTGAACTTTTTTATTGGTTTTATTATTTGGACCACTTTCTATAAATGTAACAAATTCCCTATATATGGCATCTACACTGTATATGCTTCTGTGTACTAGTCACCTCTATATAACTTATTGGTCTTTCATTTTCTGAATCACCCTGTACAACTATAATTCAACTCAACACAATATTACAACGGTCCAAAACCACCCTGTATAAGTATAAATCCTCTCCACACTATTGACTCTTTATATTTTTCTATTGTTTAAATTATTCCTGTATACCAAAGATTTTTCTTCGCCCCATATGTCTACTATTCCATTTATGCAACTGCTCATGGTCTACCATATATAACACTCCTCTTTGAACCACATTTTATGAATATAATTTTACTCTACCATTTATTTCAACCACCCGATATATGCCACTGCTTCTAAAATTTTGTTAACCCATGTCTATAATTATACCCCGTCCTAAGTCCTATAATTCAAATATCCTAACTGCTTATGCTTATATAACAAATTTTTGATACACCCTGAATAAAAATAATTTTACCCCACTCTGACTTCAAAGATCTTGTCTAAGCAAGAACTTATGTTCCAAACTATAAAACTTTTTTAAACCGCCCTGTATAATTGCAATTATACTCTACCTTATATTTCAACCATTCTGTATATTCAATTGCTTCTGACAATTTTTAAAGCATTTTGTATAGATGTAATTATTCTCCGTCTTATAACGCAAATATCGGCTCTGTATAACTCTAGTTTTGCTCCACTCTTATTTAAACCACCTTGTATATGCAACTACTTATGTGCCACCCAATACAATATTTTTAGAACCACCCTGTATAACTAATTCAATTCCAACTTATATTTCAACCATCATTGTATACAACTGCTTATGTACCACCTAATATAACATGCACGCACTCACACACCTTCAACCGTATTCCACATAGAAGAGATCGCCGGAATAACAAATTTTCGTTTTAATAAGCTAATGGAATATTTTCTGTAATTCCACGCGACTGTAACTTAACTTCGTCTCTAAAATAAAATGACTTCAAGATCATCAAAATGAAAATCATTACAAACACCCGTACGCCATACTTTCATGGCATATCTTGACATTTAAACTAGATATTTATGATGAAAATGTGACATTTAGCAAGAAGTTTACAGTTTTTGGGCATATATTTTTCCGATTTTCAGAAAAATGGTATGTTTTACGTTATAGAAAAATGTACGGAATCAAGCTGGAACATATTTTTGTATAATACAATTTATAATATTCAAATTGCGTGAGCAGTTTTGAGTAACAGTGAAGTACCGTAAATCTCATGTTATGGGCAATTATATGGGACCTTTCTGTAATGCTCCTTAATATAATGTAGTTTAAGTCATCAAAATTGCCCAAGCTGTTTATGAATAATCGCTAGTCATACATAAAAAAAAGTTGTAGATGAATTGATAACCTCCCCCTTTTTGGAAGTAGGTTAAAAAACTGCCAAACGGTGAAAATGTTAAAAATATTAATAATGCCAAAAATATTAAAAATGTCCGTGATATCGAAAACAAGAAATCTATAAAATAAATATCAAAAATTTCAGACACGTCAAATATGTATTGGTCTCATTTTAAATACAAAAGTAATTTATTTTTAGAGGATGGTATAGCCACATAATGTATGCGATGTGAAAATTACCAACTGAAAAAATGTTCAAGAACGTCAAACACGCCCATTTGACCAGCCCGTGCCTAGCCGGGACAGGTCAGCTAGTGTCTTATAAAAACCAAATTATCAAAAGGGTTAGTCACAATAAGGTGTGAAACTGAATTAGATTTCGCAGTTTAAAAGAATCTAACTTTACTCTTGTACCGGTTCCATTAATCTTTATCAAAAAATTAGGCTTATCAATACTACAAGCATTACTTTCTCCATAAGGTCGCCTATATACGAGATTTTGCTCAAAACTTTTACTAAATACATTTCTATTTTCTAAACGGTTCCTAGCAGAATTAGTGGAGAACTGAGAACCTTTAGCACTTTTCGACACTACACGTTTCCCCTGGCCATTCACTGTAAGGGAAGCATGGCTGCGATCTTTACTCGTAACATCTTTTGCACTACACCTAAAACAAAATTTACCTGTTTTAGGTAACAAACAATTCCCAAATGTATGGCTGGATTTACCACAACTTCCAGATTAGTATCTGGACACGGATTTGATTACAAATTTTACTCTGAATTTATTTACCTTTCCTAAATGTATTCTTAAACTCGGGTTTACTACTACTGTCCTCAGACAAAAAGGTAAATCTGTATCTATAGAATAAATAAGTGTTGTACTAGATTCAGTATTTATAACATTAGCCTCTCCAAGCTTCTTACTAAGTCTAGTTAATGTCAATAATGTCTATATCACTAATTTAGTTTGATTCCAAATCTCATTATGAAAACCTGATAGTAAAAAATCTTTTTAAGTTTTGACACTAAGAGGTCCCAATAACTAACAATAGTTTTGACTTTTATTAACCAAAAAGTTTATCAGTGAATAAATCATTGGCTGAGTGAAAAAGTTTTCTCTTAGAAACATTCATTGAGAAAGAAATTTCCTCAAATTTTTCTATAAAAGAAAGCAATTTTTTGGGTTGCCACCAAATTTAACACCTTACTTATATACAGGTACTGACTTAAAACAAGAAGGAAGGAAATTACTACATTACTTAAAGTTGAATTTAAAATTTGCAATTGCCTTTGATCATTATCTAGCTAGAATTTTACGCTTATCACCCATAGGTTTGTATTATTGATTCTTAATTCATAATAATCTGAAAACACTAAATACAGAATGGGTAAATTTTTTTATATTTTTGTTAATATCTTTTAATTAATTTATTTTAAAAACATAAAAAATATATTTGTTTTCATCGTAATGAGCCCTTTCATTTGATATATAACATGATGGGTTACAAACAATTTTAATTTTATATTTTTCATTTAATTCTGTAATTTACCCCCCAAAATTAAAAGTAGAGGTTTCTCCTTATTTTTCCAGTAAACGTCAGGTCAGAACCTATACCTTTAATTTTTTTTCAAAACTTTACGTTTTATAGTTGCGGAGATAAGGGAAATGAATGGGTAAATTTTGGTATATTTTCGTTAATATTTTTTTAAATAATTTTTTTTTAAATATGAAAAAAATATATTTGTGTTCCTCAGAATGAGACCTTTCATTACATGATGCGTTGTAAATTTTTTTTTATTTTTAAATTCTTATTTAATTCTATAATTTGCCCCCCCAATTTATATTAATATTTATTATTCCTGTAATGTTCGGGCAATGTTCTATATTTCCTATTTTTTTCAAAATTTTGGGCTCAGTAGTTTCGGAGATCAGGGGGGGAAGGGTTGATTTTTTTAGTTTTTTCCCCTAAAATCAAAATTTTTTCTTTTACGATATGTACTCCTGATCGGGTCACCAAACTATACATTGATACTAAATTTCAACCTCTTCCGTCCAGTAGTTTAGGAGAAATCCGGAGTGATATTATAAGGGTATCCGTATATTGGATATACGGAACCCTAAAAAAGATACTAGTATAAACTGTTAACAGATATACCTTTCCTTTCACAATGTTGTTCAGAAAATTCTTATTACCATATATGCATCAAAAGTGTTATTTGTACCGTACTTCTAGAATTTACTGTAGTCCCGAATACTCCAAATATTTCGAAAATTGTCTGCCATCAAAGAAACTGTATATCATTCACCAATAGCTGTACAGGAAACGAATCCTCATAAAGTCAACTGTTAAATAGCCATTTGAAGAACAGCTAAATTTTCCCAAACTGATTCCAAAACTATAAAAGTTAGACGGCAAAAATATTAATTTCACAGGTTCTGTAGTGACATAACGTTTCCACTATAACAAGCCTAGCAGTGAAATGATACTTCAAAAAGACGGCTCTAACATGAACCCGTCCATAATGTATCAAGTTCACCTCACATAATGCTGCACCGTAAGAAAATAATTCCAACTAACAAGCAAGCCCAGTTCCACATAATATAGCTCCACGGTAAGAAAAGGCTCCAACGTAAGAAAAGGATTCCAATTAACATGCCTAGTTCCATGATCAGAAATTGATTCCAGTTAACAAGTCCAGTTCAACCGTAAGACTTTGACTAAAATGGCCACGCTTAACTTTTCGAAAAATGGGTAACTCTAATTTAAAAGTTCCTTAAACATCGGCATATCTTCTTAATTGTTTCAAATGCTATCTTCTACGTATCTTCTACGTACGCCTTAAAATACTGTACGGCCGCTTCTCTTTGTCAGAAAATCACTATTACTATTAATTAGCGTACACTGCTAGTAAACGTTCGCTCAACGAAGTCAAGATCGAGAAGAGAGACACGAGTTTTGCGTTCAAAAAATGTCCCCACTAAGACGGTAAACCAGGCCTACTTCGAAGAAACTAAAACGGTGCACAGCACCGGCCTCAATTTTTTCACACCTTACAGTCTATTTCTTCTCCCAAGCTACCAGTATTTCATGTCTTAGAATCTCCAAAGTCCGCGTGGTTCGGGTAAGTTTCCGAGCCTTCTACCCAACATATCCGAAACATGTTCTTTGGGCGAGAGATCGGGGGATCTTGGCGGCCATGGCAATATATTTACCTGGGTCTCTTCAAAAAAGTTCATACTAACTCGAGGAAATGAGGCCGAGCATTATGTTGTTGAAATAGGTGATCCATGAGCCGATTAAGGTAAGGAAGTACATACAGCCCCACTACTTCCATTTGCAATATATAGTATTCCATACCATAACGCATTCTGTTCTGTGTACATGTCGCTCAATATCAAATTGATGGCCAACCCTTCGTTGGCCATCATGTCCACTCAAGCAGAATCGAGATTCATCAGAAAAGACGACCTGATGCCATTCCACATTCTAATATTGTCGGTCTCTGTACCACTTTCGTCGTTGCTATCGATGCTCAGCGGTCAGAGGTAGCACAAGATGGGGTCGATAATGCTGCAGTCCAAAAGACCTTATATGGCGGTACACCATTCGGACACTAACAAGATGGCCTTGTTAACCCAACCACTCATCAGCTAAACTTATAGTTGTCGAAAATCGATCTCTAAAGGCCATAACCTCGGTTAGCGATTTCTCAAAATGAAAAACCCGCCTTCCGTATACCAAGAATTCGACCTCTTTTAAATTCATTTAACTTTCGATATATTCGACGTACACTTACTCTAGGCATTTTAACATTATTAAACATCGATTTTGGATCCCCACCAGTTTGTTTTTTTTGGAAATTAAAAACATGCAAATAACGACTACAATATTAATAGATAAAAAATAATTTATATGAAATAACATTCACAACTTTACCAAATTTTAATAATTTACTCCTTACTATAGCTCTATGTTTTACCAAAACAATATTAAATTTGATTTTGGGTGATGCGATTTATTTGTTAGTGAGTATATGTTTTGCTCATTCAACTTAGCCAGGGGTAGTGTGTCTAAGGCCTTTTTTAGATTTATAAATAGATGTATTGTCATATTATGGACTTTTCAGTTCTCTATTATCAACAGTAAAGTAAATACATTATTCAAACATGATCTACCAGCTTTGAACCTACAACTTTGCTCCTCTATGTCTTCAAAATTTTCAACTTCCTATTGAACTAGTAATACTTAGTGCCCAATAATTTTCACATCTTTTTTGTAATTTCTTTCTTATATATAGAGAGAGATTTTGTACCCTAAATTCCATTCTGATTGCATATTGTCTCCTTGTATCAAACATTGATTGAACAGTTTCATCGAAAATTCTAAAAATATGTAAGGTGTATCAATTGTCCTCTTTAATTAAGGTTAAATTCGTTATTTATTTTTTCTGTTTTCTAACGTTACTGCTGGTTTTTCATGCTTGTGAGCGCCTTCTTGCATCATCTATTCCTCAATTTCTTTACACTTTTTTTTCCATCTCGATTTACTTCTCTCTGAACGTCTTTATCACTTCTTGATCATACGTCACTTTTCTCTCCTACCCGAATACTTATGAAATCACTGCTCATGTAAATACAGTAGATAATCTGCGTTCACATGCATAACATTAGATTTATTTTATCAAAATCGATCAAGACATAGGTACTTGTTGTAACAGCATTGCCTTATTTGCAACTTAATGTGATTTTAGATACTGTTAGTAATGAATCTTGCTCTTATCAACTCTACAATTGCGCCCAAACCAAATTCTAACAATGTAAAGTGGCATTATGCTGCTGCTCCGGTAGGAGGATTTGTGGCTTTATTGGTAATTGCATGTAGAAGGGGTAAGTTTGCATACTGATCATTAGTGTTTATTGATATATAGAAACAAATTAAGTATGTATGCAATTGAAATAATAAACGTATTTCGAAAGAATGACGAAAAACAAAATATCAAATAAATTTTATCGAGAATTCAAATAACGGTTTCTTAGAAATCGTTTAAAGGAATAGAGGATAACTCCAAATGAAAATCTTACGGAATCTCTAGAAAAGCGATAAAAATATAGTTTATTTTTTTCTCAGTTCACTAGTATTGTTTAATATTTGAATCTGTTGTTGCGTTTAGCAAACTTATTTACTTGTATTGCGCAGTATTTCGTTTTCGATGGAATTCCAAAGTTTGGATAATCGAATAAATATAAATCCAGCTAGTGTTTTCTGAAAAACGTATATGATCTAATAGCAACTAGGCCTCTACAAAATTGATATAAATCGGTTAAGTTTGTTGTTATATCGGTACTGAAATATATTGTTGGTTGGATACTTCTGTGAAATTGATTCCAACTGTATTCATCCGAGATAATTGTCGAACCACGAGGCGTCATAAATTTCATACATGATGTTCACTTAGGGATTTATAATTTATAAAGTTAATTTCTTCTAATAAAATATTGCTTGATTTTAGTAAACTTTTCTAGTCTATGTGAAGAGAAAATATACAAAATGAATCTTAAATGCTATGATTTATGGTTCAAACTATAACAATTATAAATTTAACATAATAAAGTTGCTATTATTTCATTACAACTTCGCTCGTTTAGTAACAAGTCATGTTTTAAACGAACACAATTATCCACTGACACAATAATGGAATTACTAACATTTTGTACGAAACATATTTTCAACTCAACGATTTTGGCATGGCCATGAGTTCTTGCCCTAAGCAACATTTTCATTGAAAAATTTAAAGAACAAATAATTTTTACAAAAGAGAATAAACCTTTAGTTTGGTGGCGTTATGTCGACGATATACTGTATGGAAACACTCTCTTGAAGACTTACATGAGTTTTTAAATGACATCGACATCAATAACAAAGAACCAACTATACTATTCACATTAGAAAACTATACTATTCACACACACACACACACACACACACACACACACACACACACACACACACACACACACATATAGGTCAACTTAATACCCCAGGTGGGTACCTCTGCAGAGGATAATCCCACCACCGGTTCCGATCGAGTGAAAGCCTCGGTGGCCGGTGCACGCTCCACGGATTCTGGGGGGAGCGAATTATCACTGGTTCCGTCACATGGTGACAAGAAGAATAAGAACACTGCTAATGGTTCAACATCGACCATTAAAACTAGAGCTGGCAGCAAGACACTATTCAGCCAAGTCCTCCAAAAGGCGGATAGTGCAGTTGACGCCTCCCAAAGGGCCACAACTGAGAGTGGCGCTCCAAACAAATTAGGAGCAAAGATCGATGAGCTCTTGAAGTTCATTGGGCCTAGGCACAATGTACATCATGAGATCAAGAAACTGGCACACGCCATTAAGTCAGAATATGACAAATATCAGACGTCAACGACGCGGCCACCTCCTGTAGCGAAACCTGCTACAACACAGACATCGCCAGTAAAGGTGTCAAACACTCAGACACAAGGTGAAAAGCAAAAGGAGGTCCCAACAGCGGCTGCCTCAAAAGCAGCCAACTCAAAACCGACTGCATCAACACCGGCGGCCCCAAAGCAGGCGGCTTCAATAAAAGTAGCCTCAGTAGCAAGGACCTCGCCACCGAAGGCCTCGCCTTCAGTAGCCCCATCAAGTAAGGCACCACTAGTTAAAACTCTTAAACCGGTGCTACCTAGCAAGCTAAAGCCCGGTAAAGAAGGTTGCCAGAACATCGGGCAAACCACCCAGGCAACAACAAGTAGGGTGGTCAATTCAGAAGCGGAGAGAAACAATGTATTAAAACCCAAGTTTAAACCGCAGACCAAAAAACAACCTTCAAACCAGTCGACTGACTGGCAAGTGGTAAAGAGGAGAAAGGCCCCGAGGACCAATAAGCAAAAACCAGCGCCACATTGTACGCTGCTTATAAAGAAAGGCGAGAAGAGCTCTCATGCAGATATCTTGCGAGGTATCAAGAATGATCCCACCTTGCAGGATATAGGCAAAAAAGTCAATAAGATCCGACGAACAGCTAAGGGAGATCTACTTTTGTTATTCGCCAAGGCAGACGCTCAGGAGATGGAGCGCTATTGTAGCGCCATCAAGAATAAGCTCCCAAGCGGGGCCACTGTACAATCTCGAATACCCCAAATCGAGATTGAAATTAAAGACCTGGACGAGATCAGTACCAAGGAAGAGGTAGTAAACCTGCTCAAAGATAATATCGACGGCCTGGCAGAGATCACTGAGGAGGCAGTGAAATCACTTCGACGGGCATATAGATCAACACAAACGGCAGTTGTTTGTCTCCCAGAGGTCCAGGCCAAGAAAGCCATCGCACTTGGAAAGCTGAAACTTGCGTGGGGCACAGTACGTGTTCGCGAGAGGATCAGCCTTCGACGGTGCTTCAAATGCTGGCACTTTGGGCACAACGCCCAGGCGTGCAGAGGCAAGACTGACCGAAGCAGTTGTTGTCACAGATGCGGAGGCGCTGGTCACAATGCCTCGGCTTGTCAACAACCTGCCAAGTGCTTACTCTGCAAAGAGAAAGATAGTAGGTCAGACTGCCGGCACGTTGCGGGTAGTTGGAAATGTCCGATCTACCAACAGGCGATGAGAGCAGCACAAGCCCGTAAATGAAAGTACTGCAACTCAACCTCAACCATTGCGAAGCAGCCCAAGACCTACTGGTACAGCGGGTGCGGGAATTGGATTGCGACGTAGCCATAATCTGCGAGCAGTACAAAAACTTCGACACCGTGTCCTGGGTAAATGACACAACGGACAGAGCAGCGATATGGGCTTGCGGTAAACTTCCGTTCCAACAACTCCCAAATACCCCCGAACCATGGCTTGTGAGAGCCAAAGTGGGAGGGGTCCACTTCTATAGCTGCTATGCACCTCCTAGTGCACAGCTCGAGGAGTTCGAGTTATTCTTGGACACCATGGCGGAGGATGTACGGAAGCGTGAATCGGTCGCCATCGCAGGAGATTTCAACGCCTGGGCAATTGACTGGGGATGCCGGGAAACGCGCGCGAGAGGACGAGCTCTCCTTGAGACCATGTCTTCGCTCAACCTGGTACTCCTCAACACAGGAGACGTAAGCACATATCGCAAAGGCACAGCCAGCTCCATTATCGATGTGACATTCGTTAGCAGCAACCTAATTAAAGGGGGCTGTGAGTGGCGGGTCGATGAGGAGTTTACTAATAGCGACCACCAAGCTATTATATGGGAAATCAACACCACTCCCAAACCAAGATTGTGTGTCAGTCGTGCGAGGTCACAGCCAGTCGGTTGGAACAAAAATGCTTTCGATGCTGATTCATTCGCCTTGGTTATGGAGCAGGAACCATTGTCAATAACAACAAGCGCAGAAGCCACTGCCAAAGAGGTAATGACAAGCGTTGTCAAGTCCTGCGATGCTTCCATGCCAAGGAGACGGCAGAACAACAGCCGCCCACCAGTTTACTGGTGGAACGACACGATCTCACAACACCGACGAGAGTGTCTCAAAGCACGAAGGCTGCATCAACGAGCACGGAGACGCGACAGGGTCACAACAGAAGAACTAAGGCTCGACTATGAGATCAAAAGACAACAACTACGAAGAGCCATTCTCTCAAGCAAGAGATCCTACTGGAAGGAGTTGTGTGACGAAGTTAATCAAGATCCATGGGGAAAACCGTATAAAATCGTGATGCATAAAATTAAGGCCCCTCCCATGACATCAACGAACTGCCCCGAATCATTGCACCGCATTGTCACTCACTTGTTTCCTGCAAAGCCTGAGCTACCCGCTAATCCTTCGTGGCAGGTGAGGGACGAAGATATACCATCAGTGACTATGAGTGAGCTGATGGGCGCGTGCAACCGGCTCCAAAACGGTAAGGCTCCCGGTCCAGATGGCATACCTAACATCGCGCTAAAATGCGCCATAGCCAATAGGCCTGACATGTTTCTACACATGTATGAGACCTGCCTAAAGCAGGGGGTTTTCCCGAGTAAGTGGAAAAAGCAGAGGCTTGTGCTCCTCCCTAAAGGGGGAAAGAAACCTCCCGACGAACCGTCATCATATCGTCCCCTCTGTATGTTGGACTCTGCGGGAAAACTCCTTGAAAGGATAATAGCAGATAGGCTGGAGCCCTACGTTGAGCCGAAACTTTCCACCAACCAGTTCGGGTTCAGAAAGGGGAGATCAACCATCGATGCCGTGACACTCGTTACCAACATCGCCAGAGAGGCTATCTCGGGAAAGAGATGGAGAAGAGGTGGAAAAAAGTACTGTCTAATAGCCACCCTGGATATCAAGAACGCCTTTAACTCGGCCCGCTGGGACCGCATTTTGGAGGCTCTTGTCAGGATGGAAGTTCCGCAGTACTTGCGCAGAATGGTTTCAGCCTATTTCAAGGACCGCATCTTGTTGTACCAAACTGAAAATGGGCAAGTAGACTATAAGATCACAGGAGGTGTACCTCAGGGCTCTGTTCTTGGCCCCCTCTTATGGAACGTAATGTACAACGACCTGCTCCTGCTCGGTCTGCCTGAGGGCGTCAGGCTAGTGGCATTCGCCGATGATGTGGCATTGATCATAGTGCGCAAGCACATAGAGGAGATACAAACAACCTTCTCATTCGCTATAGCCACAATTCAGCATTGGATGCTCGCAGCGGACTTGAGTTTAGCAGAACAAAAGACCGAAACACTTCTTGTTAGCAGTCGAAAGGCAAGGGAAACCATCACCCTCAAAATAGGCGACTCCTACATACAGTCGCAGCCCTTCATCAGGTATTTGGGGGTGCTCCTGGACACACGGCTCAACTTCAAAGAGCACATAATCGCGGCCAGCAAGAAAGCAGCTGGGGTACAGGGGGCATTATCTAGAATAATGCCGAATGTCGGAGGCCCTAGACAGATAAGAAGACAGCTACTGGCAACAGTAACTACTTCTGTTTTGTTGTACGGGGCACCGGTATGGGAGAAATCGCTCGAGCTACCATCGTACCGCCGGAAAATGAAATCAGTCCAGCGGCTCTCAGCGATTCGAGTGGCATCATCCTACCGCACTGTGTCTTACGAGGCGGTGAGTGTGATTGCCTCTACCCTACCAATCGACATCCTGGCTGCAGAAAGGGGACGGCTTTATGGCAGAAAGTTAGAGAAAGACCAACCGACAGGAAACAGCGATGAAAGAGCCATGAGTCTAAGGCAATGGCAGGAGAGGTGGGACAGCTCTACTAAAGGCCGGTGGACATATCGATTGATACCTAACATCAGTCGTTGGGTCAACCGCCAGCATGGGGAGGTTGGGTTTTACATCACTCAACTCCTGACTGGGCATGGATGCTTTCGAGCATACCTGCACAGGTTCAGGAGGGCAAACTCTCCAAACTGCCCACACTGTACGGACGTGGTAGAGGACGCGGAACACGTGTTCTTCTCCTGCCCCCGGTTTCAGGAGCAACGTGCTGAAGTGGAGAGGATTCTGGAGACTAATATCGTTCCAGAACAATTAGTAGAAGCCATGCTGAAGGGCCCCCAAGCCTGGAACTTGGTATCAGATTACGCGGAGACTATCCTTAAAGAGCTCCGCAATACCTTCGAGGAGTAGGCTTTAGAGGCTTTCAATGTAAGAGCAGTTAACATCTGCAATGAACCACCCTTGCGAAGTAGTATTGACAAAGAGTGCCGCAGGGGACCATGGTTGTAGGAGAAAGAGGTTAGGGTTTTAGCGGGTATACGGTATACTGGTTTCAATGCAACGATTTACTCTTGCTTTGAAGTCATTACATCGGGAGTCCCGCACGACGGCTAGCACGTGCTAGTTAAGTACGCAATGTATTTCCCCCCTCTTCGGATAAAAAAAAAAAAAAAAAAAAAAAAAAAAAAAAAAAAAAAAAAAAAAACACACACACATATATGGTGGTTGTTGGTCCACTACCGGGCGCCTCCCCAGGTGGCGGATAGGGGAACGCTCTCCAGCAATGGGGAGTACTGAGGATTTCCTCAGGGCGGACCAAAATCAGATAGGGGAAGGAACCCCGAAAATAAACCATTTATGGATATGGGTGATAAGGTGAACTTAATACCCCAGGTGGGTACCTCTGCAGAGGATAATCCCACCACCGGTTCCGATCGAGTGAAAGCCTCGGTGGCCGGTGCACGCTCCACGGATTCTGGGGGGAGCGAATTATCACTGGTTCCGTCACATAGTGACAAGAAGAAGAAGAACACCGTTAATGGTACAACATCGACCATTAAAACTAGAGCTGGCAGCAATGCACTATTCAGCCAAGTCCTCCAAAAGGCGAATAGTGGAGTTGACGTCCCCCAAAGGGCAACAGATGAGAGTGGCGCTCCAAACAAATTAGGAGCAAAGATCGATGAGCTCTTGACGTTCATTGGGCCTAGGCACAATGTACATCATGAGATCAAGAAATTGGCACACGCCATTAAGTCAGAATATGACAAATATCTGACGTCAACGACGCAGCCATCTCCTGTAGCGAAACCTGCTACAACACAGACATCGCCAGTAAAGGTGTCAAACACTCAGACACAAGGTGAAAAGCAAAAGGAGGTCCCAAAAGCTGCTGCCTCAAAAGCAGCTAACTCAAAACCGGCTGCATCAACACCGGCGTCCCCAAAGCAGGCGGCTTCAATAAAAGTAGCCTCACTGCCGGGAGACTCGGTAGCAAGGACCTCGCCACCGAAGGTCTCGCCTTCAGTAGCCTCATCAAGTAAGGCACCACCACTTAAAACGCTTAAACCGGTGCTAGCTACCAAGCTAAAGCCCGGTAAGGAAGGTCGCCAGAACATCGGGCAAACTACCCAGGGAACAACAAGTAGGGTGGTCAATTCAGAAGCGGAGAGAAACAATGGATTAAAATCCAAGTTTAAACCGCAGACCAAAAACCAACCTGCAAACCAGTCGACTGACTGGCAAGTGGTAAAGAGGAAAAAGGCCCCGAGGACCAATAAGCAAAAACCAGCGCCACATTGTACGCTGCTTATAAAGAAAGGCGAGAAGAGCTCCCATGCAGATATCTTGCGAGGTATCAAGAATGATCCCACCTTGCAGGATATAGGCAAAAAAGTCAATAAGATCCGACGAACAGCTAAGGGAGATCTACTTTTGTTATTCGCCAAGGCAGACGCTCAGGAGATGGAGCGCTATTGTAACGCTATCAAGAATAAGCTCCCAAGCGGGGCCACTGTACAATCTCGAATACCCCAAATCGAGATTGAAATTAAAGACTTGGACGAGATCAGTACCAAGGAAGACGTAGTAAACCTGCTCAAAGATAATATCGACGGCCTGGCAGAGATCACTGAGGAGGCAGTGAAATCAATTCGACGGGCATATAGATCAACACAAACGGCAGTTGTTTGTCTCCCAGAGGTCCAGGCCAAGAAAGCCATCGCACTTGGAAAGCTGAAACTTGCGTGGGGCACAGTACGTGTTCGCGAGAGGATCAGCCTTCGACGGTGCTTCAAATGCTGGCACTTTGGGCACAACGCCCAGGCGTGCAGAGGCAAGACTGACCGAACCAGTTGTTGTCACAGATGCGGAGGCGCTGGTCACAATGCCTCGGCTTGTCAACAACCTGCCAAGTGCTTACTCTGCAAAGAGAAAGATAGTAGGTCAGACTGCCGGCACGTTGCGGGTAGTTGGAAATGTCCGATCTACCAACAGGCGATGAGAGCAGCACAAGCCCGTAAATGAAAGTACTGCAACTCAACCTCAACCATTGCGAAGCAGCCCAAGACCTACTGGTACAGCGGGTGCGGGAATTGGATTGCGACGTAGCCATAATCTGCGAGCAGTACAAAAACTTCGACACCCTGTCCTGGGTAAATGACACAACGGACAGAGCAGCGATATGGGCTTGCGGTAAACTTCCGTTCCAACAACTCCCAAATACCCTCAAACCATGGCTTGTGAGAGCCAAAGTGGGAGGGGTTCACTTCTATAGCTGCTATGCACCTCCTAGTGCACAGCTCGAGGAGTTCGAGTTATTCTTGGACACCTTGGCGGAGGATGTACGGAAGCGTGAATCGGTCGCCATCGCAGGAGATTTCAACGCCTGGGCAATTGACTGGGGATGCCGGGAAACGAGCGCGAGAGGACGAGCTCTCCTTGAGACCATGTCTTCGCTCAACCTGGTACTCCTCAACACAGGAGACGTAAGCACATATCGCAAAGGCACAGCCAGCTCCATTATCGATGTGACATTCGTTAGCAGCAACCTAATTAAAGGGGGCTGTGAGTGGCGGGTCGATGAGGAGTTTACTAATAGCGACCACCAAGCTATTATATGGGAAATCAACACCACTCCCAAACGAAGATTGTGTGTCAGTCGTGCGAGGTCACAGCCAGTCGGTTGGAACAAAAATGCTTTCGATGCTGATTCATTCGCCTTGGTTATGGAGCAGGAACCATTGTCAATAGCAACAAGCGCAGAAGCCACTGCCAAAGAGGTAATGACAAGCGTTGGCAAGTCCTGCGATGCTTCCATGCCAAGGAGACGGCAGAACAACAGCCGCCCACCAGTTTACTGGTGGAACGACACGATCTCACAACACCGACGAGAGTGTCTCAAAGCACGAAGGCTGCATCAACGAGCACGGAGACGCGACAGGGCCACAACAGAAGAACTAAGGCTCGACTATGAGATCAAAAGACAACAACTACGAAGAGCCATTCTCTCAAGCAAGAGATCCTACTGGAAGGAGTTGTGTGACGAAGTTAATCAAGATCCATGGGGAAAACCGTATAAAATCGTGATGCATAAAATTAAGGCCCCTCCCATGACATCAACGAACTGCCCCGAATCATTGCACCGCATTGTCACTCACCTGTTTCCTGCGAAGCCTGAGCTACCCGCTTATCCTTCGTGGCAGGTGAGGGACGAAGATATACCATCAGTGACTATGAATGAGCTGATGGGCGCGTGCAACCGGCTCCAAAACGGTAAGGCTCCCGGTCCAGATGGCATACCTAACATCGCGCTAAAATGCGCCATAGCCAATAGGCCTGACATGTTTCTACACATGTATGAGACCTGCCTAAAGCAGGGGGTTTTCCCGACTAAGTGGAAAAAGCAGAGACTTGTGCTCCTCCTTAAAGGGGGAAAGAAACCTCCCGACGAACCGTCATCATATCGTCCCCTCTGTATGTTGGACTCTGCGGGAAAACTCCTTGAAAGGATAATAGCAGATAGGCTGGAGCCCTACGTTGAGCCGAAACTTTCCACCAACCAATTCGGGTTCAGAAAGGGGAGATCAACCATCGATGCCGTGACACTCGTTACCAACATCGCCAGAGAGGCTATCTCGGGAAAGAGATGGAGAAGAGGTGGAAAAAAGTACTGTCTAATAGCCACCCTGGATATCAAGAACGCCTTTAACTCGGCCCGCTGGGACCGCATTTTGGAGGCTCTTGCCAGGATGGAAATTCCGCAGTACTTGCGCAGAATGGTTTCAGCGTATTTCAAGGACCGCATCTTGTTGTACCAAACTGAAAATGGGCAAGTAGACTATAAGATCACAGGAGGTGTACCTCAGGGCTCTGTTCTTGGCCCCCTCTTATGGAACGTAATGTACAACGACCTGCTCCTGCTCGGTCTGCCTGAGGGCGTCAGGCTAGTGGCATTCGCCGATGATGTGGCATTGATCATAGTGCGCAAGCACATAGAGGAGATACAAACAACCTTCTCATTCGCTATAGCCACAATTCAGCATTGGATGCTCGCAGCGGACTTGAGTTTAGCAGAACAAAAGACCGAAACACTTCTTGTTAGCAGTCGAAAGGCAAGGGAAACCATCACCCTCAAAATAGGCGACACCTACATACAGTCGCAGCCCTTCATCAGCTATTTGGGGGTGCTCCTGGACGCACGGCTCAACTTCAAAGAGCACATAATCGCGGCCAGCAAGAAAGCAGCTGGGGTACAGGGGGCATTATCTAGAATAATGCCGAATGTCGGAGGCCCTAGACAGATAAGAAGACAGCTACTGGCAACAGTAACTACTTCTGTTTTGTTGTACGGGGCACCGGTATGGGAGAAATCGCTCGAGCTACCATCGTACCGCCGGAAAATGAAATCAGTCCAGCGGCTCTCAGCTATTCGAGTGGCATCATCCTACCGCACTGTGTCTTACGAGGCGGTGAGTGTGATTGCCTCTACCCTACCAATCGACATCCTGGCTGCAGAAAGGGGACGGCTTTATCGCAGAAAGTTAGAGAAAGACCAACCGATAGGAAACAGCGATGAAAGAGCCATGAGTCTAGGGCAATGGCAGGAGAGGTGGGACAGCTCTACTAAAGGCCGGTGGACATATCGATTGATACCTAACATCAGTCGTTGGGTCAACCGCCAGCATGGGGAGGTTGGGTTCTACATCACTCAACTCCTGACTGGACATGGATGCTTTCGAGCATACCTGCACAGGTTCAGGAGGGCAAACTCCCCAAACTGCCCACACTGTACGGACGTTATAGAGGACGCAGAACACGTGTTCTTCTCCTGCCCCCGGTTTCAGGATCAACGTGCTGAAGTGGAGAGGATTCTGGAGACTAATATCGTTCCAGAACAAATAGTAGAAGCCATGCTGAAGGGCCCCCAAGCCTGGAACTTGGTATCAGATTACGCGGAGACTATCCTTAAAGAGCTCCGCAATACCTTCGAGGAGTAGGCTTTAGAGGCTTCCAATGTAAGAGCAGTTAACATCTGCAATGAACCACCCTTGCGAAGTAGTATTGACAAAGAGTGCCGCAGGGGACCATGGTTGTAGGAGAAAGAGGTTAGGGTTTTAGCGGGTATACGGTATACTGGTTTCAATGCAACGATTTACTCTTGCTTTGAAGTCATTGCATCGGGAGTCCCGCACGACGGCTAGCACGTGCTAGTTAAGTACGCAATGTATTTCCCCCCTCTTCGGATAAAAAAAAAAAAAAAAAAAAAAAAAAAAAAAAAAAAAAAAAACACACACACATATATATATATATATATATATATATATATATATATATATATATATATAGATATAAAATAAAGATGCCACAAAAATGTTTTGTAATGAGTTGTAAGTGCGATCTGTTTGCAACTATCGAAATTGATTTTATGGCCCGATTGTTGTTGGTGTTGGAACAGGGCTGATGTTGTTTGTTTATTTTTGACAGCTAATTTGCCAATTCTGTCCGTTGTTCCTTTGATGTATGGTAAGGCTACTTTTGGTTTTCGGTGAGGTCGTCGTTTGGTTTTGGTGTGACCCAAACCTGGTATCATAAATTTGGAAAGCTCAGAAATCAACATAAAACCTACTTTGGTTTGCTCACATGTGCTAGGCGGCTGCTGTTCATCGGGGAACATAAGGTCGTGGGTAAAAGCTAGTAAAACACAGAATTTAAATTTAGTCAGGGCGCCATTTGGTTGAAAACCTTTACGTGAACATACCTTAAAAAGCAAAAAATAGTATGTGGTTATGATGTAATTCACACAGGCTATAGCGATATTGTTATGTTGCTTATAAACAAACTGCTAATAATATGATTCTGTTAAAAAAATTTTGTATTCAATACTTTCAGTGGTGCTTTAAAAAATTCTTTCACAATCGGTAGGTTAGGTACCTATATAAAAAATATGCAAAATGTAAATACAGAGAGTTTAATAAAAAAATTGAAAAGAAAATATATAGTACAAAAAATCGAAATAAGAAGTTTGTTTCAAAATGAATTAGGAATATTTAAAATTTGACTTAAAAATCATCATCGTGAAAATTTAGATGTTTACACAAAAACAATTCAAAATTCAAAATCTACAAAAAATGCACTCAACAATAATGACCTAATCAAAATGATTTGATTAAAAAGGATAATGGTACAATCTGTCGACAAATTAAAACCTTTCCTTAATAATATTGACATGATTATCTGTACTGTATTCTTGATCCTGGAACTCAAAGCCAAATATCTCCAACGAATTCATCACCGACTGGACATCAGTTGAATTCCATCTAAACGGTTAAATCGGTTCCATACCAAATAATAACTTCAAAATCCCATCTCGAAAATAACAGCCTCCTAACGTAGAAAATTCTAACTTTAAAAATTCCTAGTTAGAACTTGGCTCCAAACGTAGAACAACCCACCATAAAACAGTGTTCAAAACGTAAAAAAATCCACCGTAAGTCAATACTCAAATATACCGAAGGATAAACCCTCCTTAGAAAAATCTTCCTTAGGGAAAATTCTCCCTAGAACCCTAAAATAGAATTTCCACGTGACGAATTTATTTCGCTAAAATTGCTCTGCTTACCTTCACAACGAAAGAGTAATCATATCCAAAGAAATTTCAACCATCAACGCCTCTTTGTAACGGCATTCTTCACCAAATAACACCCACAATCAGCCATCATTTTCTGACGTGCAAAAATCGAATAACTAACGTAATGGAACGCCATTTTGGTAGCCTACAGAAATCGCACACGGCAAATCTCCCTACTCAAATGAACTAAACATGCGTAAATCTTTACATCACAGGAACGGCTTCAGATAAATTACGAATTAGAGGATATGAATTAATCTAACAGATTTTTAAGAAGAAAAGTATTTTATGGATGGCATCAAACTTAACTGACATTGTACTGTGCTAATAAAAAAGTATTATCCTGGATATCGCCGGCTTTGAGAAAAGTCGAACAGACAACGGACAAGGTACTCGAGGAGGCACCAGAATGCTAAGTAGTTCAGTAAGCCTACAAAAAACAATTCTAGCCACAGCAACTCCACCGTACTACAAGCACATAATCTCCTTCAACTGATTAGTCAAGAGGGCTTCAATGTTTTACACGTTACATTGGCTCATGGTGTTGTCGTACTATTGCCTTTTTGATTGTGTGGTTTGTGTATCCGTTTTGTGGTAGAGCAGCAGTTATCTGTTCTAATTCGTGTGTTTTGTTGTTGTTTGTCAGTCGTATAGGTCTGGAAACTAGCATGTTGGCAACTCCCTGTATTTGAGAAGGGTGGTGATGGGATTTGTAGTTTAAGTATCTGTTCATGTGTACCGGCTTTCTATATATAGTTGAACTGCCCATCCTGGGTTTTTTGCTTACGAGGACGTCAAGGAAAGGCAGCTGGTTGTTTTCTTCAACTTCTAATGTAAATTGAATCCTGGGGTGGACGGAGTTTAGGTGCTCCAGAAACATAAGGAGTTCTTGTTTGCCGAAAGACCATATGACAAATACATCATCGACGTATTTTAGCCATAATTTTGGCTTCAGGTTTGCTATTTGTACTGTCTTTTTCTCGAAATAGGTCATAAAGAGATTTGCCATACATAAAATAGGCACTTTTGAGGCAAATCGTGACATGTCTATTATGAATTGTGGGAGGTCTTCATTCTCAGATATTTGTTGAAGTACTTCTTCTACCGGTATGCTTGGATATACGCTCTTAACATCGAAATTAGCTATGATAACTTCTGGTTCTATGGAAACGCTGTTGAGAATGCACGTGAAATGTTCCGAGTTTTTAATGTAAGAATCTGCTTTTTTACAATTGTAGGTAGGGTACTGGCAAGATATTTTTCCAAATTGTATACTGGCGTGTTGAAAGCAGTAACTATAGGTCGAAGTGGGACTCCGTCTTTATGGATTTTGGGCAAACCGTATAGCTTTGGGCATCGACTTGCCTTTCTCTGGGTAGCAGTTTTTTCTGTAGTTCTTCTTCTATGGGCGAATCGTTAATTTTGGAATTCGTTTTTGTTTCTAGGTAGGTGGTTGGGTCTCTGGATGATGATTTGTAACTAGAGTCATTGTCAAGAAGTTGCTTTATTTTGTCTTGGTAGTCTATAGTGTTCATTACGACGGTGGAGTTTCCTTTATCGGCATGGAGTATGGTGATATTTTCGGATTCTTTAAGAGTCGTGAGGGCTTTCATTTCCTGTCGGCTGAGGTTTGGTTGAGGTGGTTTCGCGAGTCTGATGACTTGGGCGACGTCTTGTCTTATCTACTCTGCCGTTTGTTTATTTAAATTTGCGAGGCTTGTTTCGACATTGGAGATGATTTCCTCGATCGGTATTTTCTTCGGAGCTATAGCAAAGTTTAAACCTTTACTAAGAACACTAATTTCTGTGGTGGATAGTGGATGATTCGAGATGTTGTGAACACTGTGGATGTTGTCCTGGGCTGTGGGTTGTTCGTATTTCCGATACTTTGTTTGTAGGTTCTTCAATTTCTTTGCAGTTTGGAAGATGTTTGTGTTTTGTCGGTCTCGGTGCGCCAATATGTTAGCAGCTCTACTCGTTCCCACAGTACTCCCTGTAATTGGCGGCTGAGCTTCAGGTGAAGGTAATAGAGTTGTTTCTGTGTTTCGCTCACTTCTGGACGTATTCTGTTTATTTGACCTTTGAGAAGAGCCCTGCTTGCTCTATCCAGAATGGCTTTAGTTTTCCTGTTTCTTGTGGGTGTAATAGGTTTGTGAACGTTGCTAGCAAGTTCTGATTGCGGCAGTTGACCAGAAAGTTGAGGTTGCATAGCGAAATACATACATATTTTTTTTCCTCTCAGTTTTCATAGGCCTTTGTGGCTTTGAAAGTCTCCTCCCCGTAGAGGTGTACAATGTCAACACCGACCAATCAGGCGCGATACGACCTCCGACGGAGGCATATAAAATAAAAATCTCAGGTAGATCACCTCTCAGTTCACCGTAACAACGCATTAAGAATGCCAAGTGAAACCTTGGCGAAACTTCTGCATGATTCTAACTTGAATCAACATAACGAACGGATGTATTCCCGGATAAATATTTCTTAATATTGTTCTTTCTATCCGTGACTAGACATATATATATATATATATATTATCACTTCTTTTCAAATTGACTTTTAAAAAAATATATTAAATAACAAACTTTAATAAAAACAAACAATAATAATCTTAACAGTAAAGTAAATGAAATCATCTGCTGGACTGAAGGTCGTGAATAATAATTTATAAGAAATAATATCCTGACTCTATATAAACTTAAACAATGAAAAGGAAAGAAAGTCTGTGAAGCGAAAATAAATAAATATGCAGATTTTATCGATGCGAGAGGAAAGTAATATAATACGAAAGATTAAAATATAAAATAAGATATAGTACGTGACAATTTAAATAAAGAAAAATAATGTTGCAAAACTGTTGGATAAAAATATAATATTAGAACTTATTATTATTTTAAGGAGTCTGTTAAAGACTCTCTTCGAGGTGTCATTCCATTGTACGCAAGACAATATATATTATCTCTGGTTAGGGAACCTTCATCAGTTGAGCTTCCCACAATTGGTTGTCCTCTCGAACACTTCTTTATGTATTTGATACATTTCGTTAAATTTGAAGACGCGAGATGTACGACCGACATCTAGGATTTTCGAGAGGCGAAGAGTAACCTGAAAATTTTATCTTGACATTCTGTCGTAGGAGTTAAGGGAGAACAGCAATTACACGGAACGGGTCCATATTCGGAACCTCCGTGTGCCATTTCTCTCGAAAATCCTAGATGTCGGTCTCACATCTCGCGTCTTTAAAGTCTTTTAAATACCTATATATCAACTCCACTTATCCCGAAAAAGTTGATGTTATGCTTCAACTTTTCAGACCATTGGTTTGAGTTAAGCTTCTTCTATAGGTTCCTGGAGCCTTGGGTGTCGTCTGGGGAAGAATCTGAAGCGTCTGGTTTCACTTCGACTTCGCATTGGTGGAGGTGATGGCGGGTCATCACTTGTGGTGGCTAAGGCTAGTCGTCTGGGCTTTCTTCTGCTCTGATGGAAGGAATGGTTAGAATTGTGAACCAAGATGTGTTTTTTAAATAAAGGGTTGGTTTATTAATTTGTCTAATTCTTCGGAGTAGGTATTAGTAGAGCTTGTGTTGCGCTATGTTGAGATCGTCGGCGTCGATTTTGCTTTATCTGAGGGGGTTTCAGATCTGGAACGTACTTTTTTGGTGGGATGGATTCACAGCAGTTGTAAGGATTTGAACTGGATGGATCTTGTATGTAATATTTTGCGAATCTTCAATTAACTTTTTTGAATGGATTCGAGTATTGCGAAGAATGCATTGCAGTCTGATTGCGATTGGAGGTTTGAATTGGTTGCAATAGTTTTGCTTACAACGTTGTTGTCGCTACACTTTATGGGGATTGGTAGAAGATCGGAAACAGAAATTAGATATACATTTTGAACTGATCTCGTACACATTATAGTCTTTGGCGTACAGTGTCGAAGTTTGGCAAACTTTTGGAAGGAATGTGGACTGCTTCAACAGCTAGGCCTCACAGATTGAATCGCTGTCAATAGGATACGGGACGACGTCTGAACATATCCGTTGAACTCGGCTTATAGGGTTGCAGTTGTCCAAGTTCCGAAATGTGGTATATAAGAATGAATCATCGTTTTTTCGCGATATATTTAGTTGTGGTTGGTAAATTGTGATGAAATCCTGTTCGGTCGTCCAAAATGGGATCGGGTATAAACGATAAAGGATAAAAGTTTCGGGATTCAGTGAAGGGATTTACAAAACTAAAATTATTTTTGTATCTAGCTGTATCTAACTCTATAATGTCAATATATTGTGCAATGTTATGGGCATAAATTGAAAGAGGTAAATTATTTTTGTGCAAAGATTGTGAAACAAGTGGAAGAGACTCGACTAAGGCGGCGGGGGTTATTATTGAGCTGTGTAACATTTTAATGCGAACGAAAGATACTGCTGACAATACATCATGTAGAGCATCTTGGATAAAGACCATTAATGATTCGCATAGATCTAATGATTTGACTATGCTTCGAAAAATGCAAGATCGTCTAAAATGTACAGGGTGGGCAATATAAGCAATCTATATCTCAGGAACGGCTCGTAGTACAGGTTTGGGGAAGAATATTCTAGACTAAAGTGGCCACGAGAAAAACCTGGAAATTATTTAGAATGCTGTACGATGACCGCTAGAGGGCGTAACTGAAGACCAAAAGGGCAAATCGGTCATTTTCTACAAAGTTTACCTAAATAAAGTATTCTAAAACTAGAAAATTGTAATTTTAGAAACATTCCGCATATATTTTATTAGAGGTATTTGGTTCTATTTTGTTGAAAACAAACGCTTGTCATTCCGGTTTGACCTAACCGATTTTTACTAACTTGAGCTTTTTGGAATTGACTTTTCTCCACTAATCTATCGACTATATATTATAACAATTCTAATGAATAATCGAAAAATTAGAGGACGCTATTCATTTTTTTTTAGAAATCATGTTTTTTTTTTCAAAAATATTATATGCAAACATGTAGTTTGCACAACGGAATCAGAAAGAAGAATAAATTATCAGCAATCCAGTGAAAACCGTATATCGATATAATTTTTCAATCTCAAGATATGTTACAAAATGTGTCGGTGATGGGAATTTTCACTTATATTTCGACTACTCCGGTTTCTCCGATTATAATTGAATAAGGTTCGTTACGTTAATATTCCCAGTATTATTTATACTGCCACCGCTAAGTGTTAGTTTATCTTATTCAATATGAAAATGAGAACAAATTACCACTAAATCAGGTAAAGCTGATTGATAATGTAATTTTCCAACCAGAAAAAACACTTTAAGAATTTATTTATATAAGGAAAATTTTCCTATATATACAGGGTATTCCATCTCAAACGAGCCATTTTGAATATCTTGGTTATTTTCAAAAATATTGCAATAAAAAAAACAGGTGGATTTCTGTTTCCAGGGGAAAATTTTTTGAGGTGAATTAGCGTTTGCGTGCATTCAACATAAACAGGCCAATTCAATACCTTGAGATTTGAGATAAGGAAAATAGGTGTTGGCGTATATCTTTTGAAATCCCTTTTTACGGACTATACCGTCATAATACCGTTCTTGTATAGTACGCTCTTAAACAATCTTGTTTTACTGCCGCACCCTGTAATAACACACAATGCAAAAAAAAACAATAAATGTAATTGTTTATTTGTTCAGACCTTTATTCGATCATTTGATGCATTGTACATTTAACTGTCAAGTTATTACTTTACTGATTTGTTGAAAATTTAAAAGGAAATTATGGTATAAAGATTGCAAGAACGTGTTGAGCTGGTAAGTCTTTATTACCTAAATCAAAATTGTGATTGATCTGCTGCAAGGGTTTTTAACCAAAACCATCCCGAACGTAACGTTCGTCATAAATACGTATTGGAGTTGATTTTAAAATTTGTTGAGACGGGCTCAGTAATGAATAAAAAAAGATGTCCATTGGAATTGTAAATGATGAAGGGGTAGCTGTGGCTACATTGGGCCATGCCAACTAATATCAAACACGCAGCCTGTCTAGCAAATTTCTGCAGCTTCCGGTATTAGGAAAACTAATGTTTTTAGAATTTTGCATAAGTACAAGTTTCATCCGTACAAAATTAAATGACTTCATGAATTGAATGAGTATTATTGCAAGGCAACAGTTTTGCGAAATTATGACCCTGGGTATGATCAAAAACCCGAATTTCTTGTACAATCTTTGCTTTTCGGATGAGTGCACTATTTCACTTCATGGGGAGGTTTACCGATATGACTGTAGATTTTGGAGGGATACAAATCCTCATTTATTTCGAGAAGCTCATAGTCAACATCCGGTAAAAATAAACGTTTAGGTAGGCATTTTGGGAAATCATCTAATTGCACCCCTGTTTATTCCTGGTAATTTAAATGGTGAAATTTATCACAATATATTGGAAAATGAATTTAATGCATTGATAATACAAAAATTAGACATGATCCTCTACTACATGAAGAGCAATTGAATTTCCAACAAGATGGAGCTCCTCCTCCCTACGCCGCACCAGTTCGTCAATACCTCGATTCGGAATACCCTGGTCGCTGGATTGGAAAAGGTCCTATACCTAATGTTATCCATGGTTTAAGCTTTTTATTTTAGTTATAATTGCTTTCGTTTCTGTACATGATGTTATGAAGTTGTTGAGTTTATTAATAAACATATTATAAGCAAATTGTGGATTAGAATTGCAATTTAATATTTCTTTCCATGATTTCTTATGTAACAGAGATTTTAGTTTCACGTAATTTATCTTGTTTATTATTTTTTTATTTGGTGATTCTAAATCTGGTTTGTTTTGTTTTGACGTTGAGATAAGGACAAAAGGTGAGAAGTGATCTGTCATGTCAGTGTGAAAAAGAGTAGGATCAATTTGTACTTGTTCTTTTATATAATTTTGTGTTCTAATGAAAATATGATCAATAATGCAGAGTGTTCTTTCTCTGGTTGGTTTGTTTATGTAAGGAATAAATCCGTTGGAAAGTGTTTATATATTTAGTTGTTTCGTTACTGTCTTTCCTTAATAAGTCAATATTAATATCACCAATAAATAATTCTAAATTATGTTTTTGTAAGTTGCTTATGTATAGTTCTAAATTTTTGTGATATTGTCTAATGTTGGTCGATGGAGACCTATAGAAAGCTGTTATTCCTATTTTAATATCATTTACAAAATAATTACTAGATAGAGTTACCCTTAGAAAATTGCTGCTATTTATGTGCGAGATATTAACTGTTGCATTTAGCGCCATTTTTGCATATGTAATTAGGTGGACTGTAATTTATATGAGGTATTGATTCAAGTTATACTATTTTGGAGAAGTTAAAATCTTATAGTGCATAGAATGTTTCCAGTGCATAAATATATAACGGTACAATTTACAATTATTAAGATAAATTAGGCAGCCTTACCGGAAAGGTAAAAGGGTGTATGGAAATTCTATGTGTAGATCCAGTATGTAGTTATGTCCATAAAATGTGCACATAAAGTCAGGGACCGTAACTGTTATAGTTCGAACTGTTCGGCATGAGAGTCGATGCGAAAGTCGCCGTTGACACATTCAACGACGAAGTATGTGGTTTTTTTTTCCAACATATGGTACAGGAATGAAATGCAAATAAAAGGAATTAAGGATATCAAAACCTAATTTCTGCAAATAAATAAATAATACATTCAGTCTAATGCACTTGAGGATTCAATTTATATAACCCGCAAAAAACTAAATAAATATTCATTAAATAAACAATGAAGACGAAACATTCTCCCCCACATAAAAGGGTATGGTGCCTTTTATCCCTCTGGTAAAGGACAAAGCTTGACTAAAGGACGTGTGACTGTTCCCTTAGTTGTATGTAAAGTTGCAACTCTAACTTTGCCATCGGCACCTGCATGAGTTTAATTATACGTGATAATGGCCATTTAAGAGGAGAATTCAACTCATTCTTTATAAGTACCAAAGAACCCACTGAAGGTGGATGAATTGAATCCTTATACCACTTTGCTCTCTGATGAAGGGTATGAAGATACTCCTGTTGCCATCGCTTCCAAAAGTCGCAGTGTAAACGTTGCAAAAGTTGCCAACGAGAAAGTGTATTATATTTTAATTCCGCATTGTCTGGATCAGACAACGCAGTCAAAGGTTCTAAAGTCAAAAAATGACCAGGAGTTAAAGCATTCAAATCGTTGGGATCCGTACTAACTGCACAAAGCGGTCTACAGTTAAGAACAGCTTCAATTTGACTTAAAACAGTATATAATTCTTCGTATGTAAGTATCTGTTCACCTACTACTCGCAACAAATTTAACAGATTTTGTGCCTACTTCCCATAGACCGGAAAAATGAGGAGCAGACGGTGGATGAAATTTCCATTCAATGTTTTCTCTATCACCCATGGCGTAAATTGTAGAGCACCGACCTCTTCTAGCTATAAAACGCCGAAGAGCTGCTAAAAACGCTTCCGTAGATAAGTCAGATACAAGCTTGATATGTATCGCTTTTGTAGAACAGCAAACAAAAACGCAAATATACGCTTTAATAGATTTGGAACCGCGCAGTCTATTCATGTAAGTATTTATTGTGAATTTCTCTTATCAACAACTTTGTAAAATTGCAATTATTCGGAATTAATAACGGACACCAACGCGAATTATACCCTTTTCATCTAGAAAAGGATTAAGTTTTCTCATCCACTTAGTAGTAACATTATTTTGTGTTATTTGTTTAAGTTCGTTTTGAAAATGCAGCAATTGAACTCGTTTAACTATAACAATGAAAGCATTACTCAGTTCCTCTGCACTTATGAAACCTAACAATTTGTTTGATTTGTTTTTTATGTTATATGCAAACCGCAGAAAAAACGACAATTCCTTTAATTTTCAAAAGTGAAGAATGATTGTTTAATAAGGAATCAATAAAACTTTCAGCTAACGAAGCAATAAAAACATTGATTTTTTCTTCTAACTGAATATTTGAATTTTCCTTAAAATATAAAGTAGGCAGGTTCCAACATTCTTGTTGTAGTTCAAGAAATTTAGGTCCATGCCACCAAGTAGAATTCACTAAAAGATCATTTGGAAATAATCCCCGTGATCCGTGATCCGCAGGATCTAATGAAGATGATATGTAATACCAATTCTTTGGATCAACTCTGTCTTGAACTCACTCTATTGCTTACAAAGGTTTTCCATCTATAGGAAGGAGATTTTATCCATGAAAGTAGTATAGAGGAATCCGACCCAGCAAATACAGAATTAATTTTATCTTGGTAAATATATAATACATAAGCAATTAATTTAGAAAGCAATACTGCAGCAAATAGTTCAACTCTTGCAATGGATAGTTTTTTAATAGGTGCAACTTTACTGTTCGAACATAGAAAATATGTTTTTGCATTATATTGATTACTATATGAAATTCTCAAATAAACAATTGCACAGTAAGCTCGTTCTGAAGCATCACAAAATCCGTGTAAGTCACAGGAAACCATGTCATTGAAATTAATGTAACGCGATAATTGTACACTTGTAATCACGTTTATTTCAGGCAAGAACTTTGTCCAAACCTTTATGATACTATCCGGAGGTTTGTCATCCCAACTTATACCCAGTATCCACATTTGTTGAATTAATAATTTTGCAATAATTATAGAAGGTGTTAAAATACCTAACGGATCAAATAATCGGGCAACCTGCGATAATATTTTAGGCTTGGTACACTAAGAATCAAAATGTTTAATTGTAAAAGAAAAACAATCAGATTGTGGATTCCATTGCAAACCTAAAATTTTTATTGTATTTTGTGTATCCTTATCAAGGGATGATGATGTTTGTTGAATATCATTAGTAGATATTTCCTGTAAAATATCTGGTGTGTTACTAGCCCATTTTCCAAGCTCAAAACAAGCTTTATCTAGAAGTGTAGTTAATTGACACTTTAATTTCAATATCTCGTTAATTGTATTAGCTTCAAAGTATATATCATCTACATAACTATTGTGTAAAATAATTTCAGAGCTAAAGCAAAATCAATTTCGCATTTAGTCAATTCATATAGTGAACGAATAGCAAGAAATGGTGCAGTGCTTACACCAAAAGTTACAGTAGTTAATTCAGAAACTTGCACAGGATCTTCGAGTGATGAACGACAAAGAATTCTTTGAAATTTCCTTTGTTTAGAATCAACCAAAATTTGATTATAAATTTTCTTGATGTCTGCAGTACAAACAAATATATGTACACGAAAGTTAAGTAGAATTTTTATCAAATCATTCTGTAGTTTAGGACCTACAAACAACGCGTCATTTAGCGACGGAAAGTTTTGTGCATGATGAAAAGCATCAAACACAACGCTTAAAGGAGTTGTTGTAGATTCATATTTGATCACACAATGGTGTGGTAAATAAAAACAATTATTGTTGAAATTAGAAGTTTCATTAATAGGAATTAAATATCTTTTGTTAATGTAATTTTGAATAAATTCATTATAAGAGATTTTAAGCAACTCGTGTTTTGCAAATTTGCGTTCCAAGTTATGGAACTTTTGTAAAGCTAGAGAACGTAGGTCCGTTAAGCTATCGGGGACACTATAGCGGAATCCAAAATAACCCATACCATAATTTTTTACTAATTTTTTACTAATTTTTTACCGCCATAAAAATTTTTTACTCCGAAACCCACCCCCGTTATAGCTTCCCCGCTAGCTTAACGTTTAAGCTAGCGGAATATTTTATAACTTCAAGAAGAAAACAGCTATCGACCTAATTCCACCGCCATAATTTTTTTACTCGTCAAGTACTAGAAGAAGGTTTATAGTGGATATCGCAAAAAAATACCCCCTACCCCTTACCACCCTTAAAATTTAGTTTCATTAATCTAGTAGGTACTTTATAGCGGAATCAAAAATAAAGTATATCATAATTTTCTACTACTTTTTGACTAATTTTTTACCGCCATAAAATTTTTTACTTCTAAACCTACCCCTAAACCACCTACCCTACTACCTTAACGTTTAAGCCAGCGGAATATTTTATAACTTCAAGAGGAAAACAGCTATGGACCTAATTCCAACGACATAATTTTTTACTCGTCAAGTACTAGAAGAAGGTTGATAGTGGTTATCGCAAAAAATACCCCTACCACTTACCACCCTTAAAACTTAGTTTCATTAATGTAGTAGGTACTTTATAACGGAATCAAAAATAAAGTATATCATAATTTTCTACTACTTTTTGACTATGTTTTTACCGCCATAAAAAATTTTTACTTCTAAACCTACCCCTAAACCACCTACCCTACTACCTTAACGTTTAAGCCAGTGGAATATTTTATAACTTCAAGAGGAAAACAGCTATCGACCTAATTCCACCGCCATAATTTTTTGCTCGTCAAATACTAGAAAAAGGTTTATAGTAGATATCGCAAAAAATACCCCCTACCACTTACCACCCTTAAAATTTAGTTTCATTAATCTAGTAGGTACTTTATAACGGAATCAAAAATAAATTATATCATAATTTTCTACTACTTTTTGACTAATTTTTTACCGTCATAAAAATTTTTTACTTTTAAACCCACCCCTAAACCACCTACCCTACTACCTTAAGGTTTAAGCCAGAGGAATATTTTATAACTTCAAGAGGAAAACAGCTATCGACTTAATTCCACCGCCATAATTTTTTACTCGTCAAGTACTAGAAGGTTTATAGTGATTATCGCAAAAAATACCCCTACCACTTACCACCCTTAAAACTTAGTTTCATTAATCTAGTAGGTACTTTATAACGGAATCAAAAATAAAGTATATCATAATTTTCTACTACTTTTTGACTAATTTTTTACCGCCATAAAAATTTTTTACTTCTAAACCTACCCCTAAACCACCTACCCTACTACCTTAACGTTTAAGTCAGCGGAATATTTTATAACTTCAAGAGGAAAACAGCTATCGACTTAATTCCACCGCCATAATTTTTTACTCGTCAAGTACTAGAAGAAGGTTTATAGTGGTTATCGCAAAAATACCCCCTACCACTTACCACCCTTAAAATTTAGTTTCATTAATCTAGTAGGTACTTTATAACGGAATCAATAATAAAGTATATCATAATTTTCTACTACTTTTTGACTAATTTTTTAGCGCCATAAAAAATTTTTACTTCTAAACCTACCCCTATACCACCTACCCTACTACCTTAAGGTTTTAGCCAGCGGAATATTTTATAACTTCAAGTGGAAAACAGCTATCGACTTAATTCCACCGCCATAATTTTTTACTCGTCAAGTACTAGAAGAAGGTTTATAGTGGTTATCGCAAAAAATACCCCCTACCACTTACCACCCTTAAAATCTAGTTTCATTAATTTAGTAGGTACTGTTTTTTACCGCCATATATTTTTTTTCTAAACCCGCTCCTATACTATCTACCCCAATACAACGATACGTTAACTACAGAAGGTTCCTTAAGCCAGCTGGGACATTAAAGGGGAATCCAAAATAAATAATTGTAGGCTATTTTTTTTCTTTTATAATTTCATTAAAAAAAATTGCTATAATTTCTATAATTTTTTACTCGAGAATGATTAAAAATCACGGGTACATAATTTTGACAAAAACCATTCTCAACGGATAAAATAAAAGAGAAAAAAAATTAAAGGAGGAATAACTTCCTTAAATTTTAAAACTTATTTATTAAAACAACTATAATTCTAGAAATATTTATACATCAACCTTTACGTAAAAAGCTAATGCAGGTTGAACTAAACAGTTTCCTTCCACCGTAGTTGTCTTGCCTTGAATATCGTCGAATCGCAACCATTTACTCTGACCTCTTCTAAAAACCAGAGCTGTATAATGTTGAGATTCCATATCATAATCCACAACACCACATAATTTTAATGTTTTTTTTTTTCATCCTCTGGGATTCGAATATGTTTCGTAATCGAATGTAGTTTAACTTTTCGTCTTGTAGCAGAGGCCAGATTTATATCTAATACTATAATATCACCTGTAAATTTGAAACAATAAATTATTTTAATGTAACTAGGTATTTCGGTTAGAACATATTTCTAGTAATATATAGTATATATATATATATATATATATATATATATATATATATATATACTGCTTTCGCTTCTAGTTACTCGAATACTGAAGCGAAAGCAGAAGGCTACGAGAATTATGCGGACCGACCTGAAGAGGGCAGATGTGACTCTGCCGAAACGTCGTCATTTTACCATCGATCCCGGCAGGGATCAGTTATCAACTACGCGGATGAATTCCCGGAAACCACCTAAAACATTTAGTGCCCGCGAAAACTTAAAAACAAATATATATATATATATATATATATATATATATATATATATATATATATATGTTAGGTGTTAATTGTACACACGTGTATGATGCAACAGTATCATATTACGCTGACAGCTTCCTGGTACTCCGATGTTAACGTGGGAACGCATTCAGTGAATATCTTTTCGCTGACTTCAGCTTTTATTAAATCATAAATAGAACCGAAGCGGTCCCACGGTCGTCATTATATCTTATTTTGTCCGGTTAGTTTTAAGTTCAATTTACATTTCATTATTTTTACAAGTTTAAAAGTGTTAATTTTTATTTTTTTTTTTTGTTTTGAATAAAATAATTTTTTTTTAAGTCTTAAGTGAAATCAACGGTATATATATATATATATATATATATATATATATATCAAAACGATAGTTACCTATACAAAAGGCTCTAGATTCTATTCCATCACAATTTTCCATGTTGCAAGGAGTATATTTTAGTACATTGAAGAATTTATTGAAAAAGTCTTCATTCGACGAGAACGTCAAACATGATCTTGTTATTGTATAAGTAGGAAATGTTATTTCCCTTGTTGGGCATCCCTTTGAACATTGTACAACTTCTCTAAAACTTGGAACGTCTTTGAATATTTTAGAAGCCATAACGCCAACATTCATGAAACAATTCATCACTTTAACCACAGGTGTACTCTCGTTTTCATCTATAGGTACGAAATTGTGCAAAATTCGCGCACGTAAAACGTAAGCATGTGGTCCTAATCCATGGTCCATCACATATTTGATCATACCATGAAATAGTAGGTTACTACAGTTCTCTTCTATCTGCAATTGTTTTTTAAATAACTTCACTTTTGCAAAACCATTATTAATTGAATTTCATGAATACATTAGTTATCATAGATAATTGATTGCAGTAGATATTAATCTACACTAATAAAGTAATGTTAACTTTTTTCTCAAATGAGTACACATAACTAATCATGTGTGTTAAGCTAGCAGAGCCATTTCATAACGCCCAAATGGGACCTACTCCAGAATTTATTGCTAATTTATTGCTAATTTCTTACACAAAAATTAAATTTATTGCTCCCACCCCTCCCGAGAAACAGTGGCTATGCTAACTTTAGACTAAAGTTAGCATAGCCATATTCTATATCTCCGGAACGAACAGCGCTACCGAGGTGATGTTGGTGGCGTATTTTATTGCTAATTAATTGCTATCGAATGGCACTAGGGCAAATAACCAAAAAATACCCCTTCATCCCCTACTGAATTTCTCACCCCCGACAATTACGAAAAAATTTTATTTCAATATTTTGTGTTGTTTAAAATCAGTAGACTTTTAATTGCTAATTAATTGCTGAAGTTTTACCATCATTACGATTTCATTCCTCCAACCCCTTCCGAGAAACTGTGGAGACGCCAACTTTAGAATAAAGTTAGCATAGCCACATCTATATCTCCGGAACGAACAGTGTTACCGAGGTGATCTTGGAGGC
Organism: Octodonta nipae; assembly: GCA_034190945.1. Lineage (NCBI taxonomy): Eukaryota > Metazoa > Arthropoda > Insecta > Coleoptera > Chrysomelidae > Octodonta > Octodonta nipae. Next base: position 137,874,717 of record CM067216.1, read on the forward strand.
GTATTTTATTGCTAATTAATTGCTATCGAATAGTACCAGGGCGAATACCCAAAACCTACCCCTTCAACCCCTACTCAAGTTTTCACCCCCTGACAAGTAACAACAATATTTATTTCAATGTATTTTGTTATTAAAATCAGTATACTTTTAATTGTTAATTAATTGCTAAAGGTTTACCTTCGTTACGATTTATTGGTCCAACCCCTTGAGAGCCAACTTTAGACTCAAGTTAGCATAGCCATATTCTATATCTCCGGAACGAACAGCGCTACCGAGGTGATCTTGGTGGCGTATTTTATTGCTAATTAATTGCTGTGAAATGGCACTAGAGCAAATAACCAAAAAATACCCCTTCATCCCCTACTGAATTTCTCACCCCCGACAATAAAGAAAAAATTTTATTTCAATATTTTGTGTTGTATAAAATCAGTAGACTTTTAATTGCTGAAGTTTTACCCTCATTACGATTTCATTCCTCCAACCCCTTCCAAGAAACTGAGGACACGCCAACTTTAGACTAAAGTTAGCATAGCCACATCTATATCTCCGGAACGAACAGTGCTCCCGGGTTGATCTTGGGGGCGTATTTTATTGCTAATTAATTGCTATCGAATGGCATCAGTGCAAATATCCAAAAACTACCCCTTCATCTCCGACTGAATTTCTCACCCCCTGACAAAAAACAAAAATTGTATTTCAATGTTTTTCGTTGTTAACTTCAGTAGACTTTTATTTGCTAATTAATTGCTGAAGCTCTTTTTTCGTTACGATTTTTTTTCTGAGATACTGTGATTATGCCAACTTTAGACTAAATTTAGCATAGCCATATCTATATCTACGGAACATATATCGTTATCGGTATCGTCTTGGGGGCGTATTTTATTGCTAATTAATTGCTATCGAATGGCACAAGACCAAAAACCCAAAGCTACCCCTTCATCCCCTACTCAATTTCTCACCCCCTGACAAGTAACAAAAATATTTAATTCAATGTTTTTCGATATTAAAATCAACAGACTTTTAACTGTTAATTAATTGCTGAAGGCCTACCTTCCTTACGATTTTATTGCTCCAACCCCTTGCGACAAATTGTGGCTATGCCATCTTTAGACTAAAGTTAGCATAGCCATGTCCATATCTCTGGAACGAAGTTCGTTATCGGTATGGTCTTGGGGGCGTATTTTATTGCTAATTAATTGCTATCGAATGGCACCAGACCAACAACCCACCCTCTGACAAGTAACCAAAATATTTATTTCAATGTTCTTCGTTATTAAAATCAGTAGACTGTATATGATTAGGAAAATAAAACTATACTTATTAATTATAGATATAATTATAGGATGGTTGTCGAGTAATACGTATCCATGAATGTCCTCAAATTATACATTACCCTACTTATTTTTTCGGAATCCCGTTTATGGTAATTTTTCCTCTAGCCTTACTGCAATTGGAACTTTGTTGTTATAATCGATATTCAAGATTGAATTTAGAATTTGTGCCATTCTTATTTATTTTTAGTCAGTTTATTTCAAAAAATTTCATTTAGATACTACCAAGCCTGGCTTTTAAATTTCCTATACAAATGGCCTACATACATCTAACAAAATGCTATTTCAAAAGAAACTGCACAAAGTATACGAATGATGCTATTGGTTACTCCATGTAAGTAACATAATATAGGTACCAAACAATACTACGCAATGTAGGAAGATACCTATAAGAAATAAAAACTTTATTATAATTTCGGCAGTGCTAAGACACACCAAAACATCATTTATTTAACGTTATTTAAAAATATACTATTAAGATAAAGTTTAAAACATTTAAATCACTTATCGTTAATATACCGGTACAAATCAGAACGTTTGACAATCTTGTAAAAGACTCGATCTAATATTGGGAATTTACATTACTGCGAAAAAATATAAAGTGTCTCTCCGAATAATAAGTCAAAATTATCGATATACAGGTGGATTCAACTTAAAAGTTAACTGAGTCATTATTTACCTTATTATCATTATTCACCTTACTATGCATGTTGTATTTTCCGACAATTGTAGTTAACTTTCAATAAATTGTTTTATGTAAAGTATTTGGGACAGTTTATTTTCGGATCTGAAAATATGTAAAACACTTTCCAATGTATGAAGAATTAAAAATAAAATCTGAAAGTATTTTAAAAACGAAAATATATAGGAAAGACTATTGATGATAATGCTGTAATTTGAGTATTTATTTACCAACTTTTCTTAGAAGGATTATTTGAGGCAGTTCTTCCGTCGGCAGATGGTGCATAAAAATATTCATAGAAACATGAATAGTGGTAGTATTTTATCCTTAAATATATTAAGTTCAGCAGTACTTCAACAAAGGCGTGCATATTACGTTAAATTATTTTCAGTATTATTAAAATTTTACAAGAACAATCGAACATGATATTAATCGTGATTGATCTGTATTGTAATAGAAGAAATATTCATGTTAAATATACACATACTGAATAATATAAGTAAGGATTTTACCAAACTGAAATTAAGTAATTGAAGTTAAAGGTTTTAATTGATTTGCTCATTTCTTATTTTGTTGTATTGCTGAAGCCCGAAAGATATAAAACAGGCATTTAAGGCAAAATCTAAGCTCTACTGAAATGAGATAGAGTGTGTCTCAAAATAAAACGAAGTTAGTTTTCAATTCTCGATAAGTATTCTACTTTAATCATACACGTAAAAAACAATGTCATATTTTTAACTGTTTCTTTAAATTAATAATTGATTTCAACAAATAGAGTAATATAGTTTGGTATAGAAAAAATCTTACAGTTAGTTAGTTTTTTTTTATTGAAGGAATTTGATTTAATTATGTTTCAACATCTGATTGTTGATAAAGTTTATGTAGAATTCAGTTTAGTAACTTAATCTTTGGATTTCGGAATTTTTAGTTAAGGTTTTTTACTAAAATACAAACATTTTCGATGAAACAATTCGACCAAATATCTGACTTTTTAGGATGTTATTAACTGTAATTTTTGAGTGAATATTGATTATTCAACATATTCTTTAAAAGTTGTGGAAATTTTCTATATTCAGGCCGATAGTCAATTTAAATTATACCGCAATTTGGTGACATTTTTTAATACCGCTTATTGAAATATTAAACTCCACGACACATGATAGTTCGTATTAGTTGTGGTGAAGTAGACCTTCTATCTCCTAACTAACATATTCAAGTAGAGCCAAAAATTAACAAAAAAATTAATATGAGTTGTCTCCGTTTGTTCAGTATGATTAGCATCTGGTATTTGTACTATTTATTATAAATAAATAATCAAACTTCGAAATCTTGTCTCTTTACTTAGGTATATGCTAACCATATATTGACCAAATACCTATACGCTGAGTAGTTTTCAATTGTTGAGGTTAGCCTAGATAATAATATTCATAGTTTAAAAAATTCACATTCAAGCATTTTCTTGTATTTTCACAACTATATCCCAGACTGCTTCAAATCAAAATAAAATACGTTTCTAGATGTCATTATTTTATTGGCGTTTAAATAACTAATTGTTGATGTTCATCATAACTAAAACAAACAGTAGAAAAACACTTTCTATGAACTAATCTCACTCAATTATACATTCTTAAACATTACTAAGTACAAAGGTAGTCTTGTCTTAAAATGTTTAAGTGCACCAATCTGCATATATAGCACCGTATAAAGTCTTACAATTTATATTTAAAAAAGAACGGACTTCAACTGGCTTAAAACAAAAACCGTTTAGAAACCGTGTGAAATTAATAACTATTTTCTGACATACATTCTATTTTATCTGATTTACGGTACAATTCTATTGATTATGTTAGCGAATTCTTATCTCTCCCTCTCCCTCTAATTTCTATTTTTTTATATTATCCACATATTTTTTTACCTTATTTAAGAATAGTCTATTCTTTGAAACGTTTGGTTTTCCTTCAATATACGTCGTTTTATTTCGATTGTGGTGTTATTGCCCAAAAAAACATAAAAGTAATCATAGTTACATTGATATTAATTCTTTATAACTGACATTCACAGACTCTATGCCGAAGAAAACAAAATTTGATAATCAAAATACGTATTTACTAAATTGTTCACAAGTGTTCAATTTCAATTTCTTTAGTATTTAAAACGAAACTTCCGAGTCCGATTCGGTGAATTTAGTGGACCTTGCACCCAAAAAACTATCTACTTCCTGCAAAACAATAACAAGAACGTTTCAAGCCATTCTTCGGTTTCCCCGAACGAACAGCGTTGCCGAACTGAACTTGCATACTATTAAAATAATTAATTCACAATAACAAAAGATTGTTCATAAACAATAAATATTCGAAATTTTCTCTTTAAAAAGTGTATTAAACTGGTTGAGACGCTATTTTATATTTAACATTAATTCCATTCAATTTCTCTCATGGGTTCCAATATTAACAATTTTAAATGAATGATAAATTTCTTAATTAATCTGTACTTCTTTGTTGATATTACAGTGAATAATTTATGTGCTTGAAAAATATAACATACAGTGTCGATAGTTGCTTCTGTTGAAGGTCTGTAAAACCGCAGGTTCCAGCTCAAGTTTAATTATTTTCATTCTTTCCTAATAGCATGTCGGGTGTTTTTTCATTATTGAAAATATACTTTACATGTTTAAATTAATTGTTCTTTTTTACTTCTTTACTATATCTTGCATCTCAATACTTCTACTAATGATGTTTTACTACTTATTCACCGACAAATGTTAAGAGTATATTTATCAACCTTTTAAGTATAAAATCTCATTTCATATAGTCCTACCTAGCAGAACTCATTTAAACGCGAGATAATGATGGTATGCTTAGTATTCATGTTGATTTGAGATGAGATAGTAACCGTCCTCATATGATACTTTGGATACATAAATGTCCTCAAATAACTCAACTCAACTTGTATTTGTTTCAAAGTTTTCGTTAAACATTATTCCCAGTTTTCGTTTGCACACCGTTTAATGCAGTAATAACTTCATGAGTAAGGTTGAAAGATGGGTCCTTTAATTAGTTTATGTTTTCCTTATCAATTTCTTAATAATCAAGGTCAGAACTGTATTAAGACCTGTTGTTATGTTCATATCAGAACCTTTGTTTAGAATAATACTTAAATTGCTTTAAACTGCAACGGATGAAGTGGTCTTTCCAGTCTAGAATCAAAGCTATTTGAATCTGTACATGTATAATGTTTTTTTGAGTCCTGTCCCCCAAAACATACAAATGTCCTTGAATAATACGTTGGACATATAATATTTTTGAGACGAGGTCACAAACGATACAAATGTCATCGAAAAATACAAGTATGACGTAACAAACAACAATAGTAACAAAGGTAGATCTTCAGCAATTAGTTAGCAATTAAAAGTCTACACATTTTCACAACGAAAACATTCAAAATAAATATTTTTGGTAATTGTCAGGGGGTGAGAAATTGAGTAGGGAATGAAGGGGTAGAGTTACTGAGTTACTGTTCTGGTGCCAGTCAATAGCAATTAATTAGCAATAAAATACGCCTCCAAGATCACCCCAATAGATATAGCTATGTTCACTTTAGTCTAAAGTTGGCATAGCCAGTTTCATGGAAGGGGTTGAACAAATGAACTCGTCACAAGGGTAGAACTTTAGCAATTAATTAGCAATTAATACTCTACTGATTTTAACAAAGAAAAACATTGAAATAAATATTGTTGTTAATTATCAGGGGGTAATAAATTGAGTAGGGGATGAAGGGGTAGTTTCTGGGTATTTGCTCTAGTGCCATTCAATAGCAATTAATTAGCAATAAAATACGCCCCCAAGACCATACCGATAACGTAATTTGTTCCGGATATATAGATATGGCTATGCTAAATTTAGTCTAAAGTTGGCATAACCACAGTATCTCAGAAAAAAATCGTAACGAAAGAAGAGCTTCAGCAATTAATTAGCAAATAAAAGTCTACTGAAGTTAACAACGAAAAACATTGAAATAAAATTTTTGTTTTTTGTCAGGGGGTGAGAAATTCAGTTGGAGATGAAGGGGTAGTTTTTGGATATTTGCACTGATGCCATTCGATAGCAATTAATTAACAATAAAATACGCCCCCAAGATCAACCCGGGAGCACTGTTCGTTCCGGAGATATAGATGTGGCTATGCTAACTTTAGTCTAAAGTTGACGTGTCCTCAGTTTCTTGGAAGGGGTTGGAGGAATGAAATCGTAATGAGGGTAAAACTTCAGCAATTAAAAGTCTACTGATTTTATACAACACAAAATATTGAAATAAAATTTTTTCTTTATTGTCGGGGGGTGAGAAATTCAGTAGGGGATGAAGGGGTATTTTTTGGTTATTTGCTCTAGTGCCATTTGACAGCAATTAATTAGCAATAAAATACGCCACCAAGATCACCTCGGTAGCGCTATTCGTTCCGGAGATATAGAATATGGCTATGCTAACTTTAGTCTAAAGTTGGCTCTCAAGGGGTTGGACCAATAAATCGTAACGAAGGTAGACCTTTAGCAATTAATTAACAATTAAAAGTCTACTGATTTTAATAACAAAATACATTGAAATAAATATTGTTGTTACTTGTCAGGGGGTGAGAACATGAGTAGGGGATGAAGGGGTAGGTTTTGGGTATTCGCCCTGGTACTATTCGATAGCAATTAATTAGCAATAAAATACGCCTCCAAGATCACCCCGGTAGCACTGTTCGTTCCGGAGATATAGATGTGGCTATGCTAACTTTATTCTAAAGTTGGCGTCTCTACAGTTTCTCGGAAGGGGTTGGAGGAATGAAATCGTAATGATGGTAAAACTTCAGCAATTAATTAGCAATTAAAAGTCTACTGATTTTAAACAACACAAAATATTGAAATAAAATTTCTTCGTAATTGTCGGGGGGTGAGAAATTCAGTAGGGAATGAAGGGGTATTTTTTGGTTATTTGCTCTAGTGCCATTCGATAGCAATTAATTAGCAATAAAATACGCCACCAACATCACCTCGGTAGCGCTGTTCGTTCCGGAGATATAGAATATGGCTGTGCTAACTTTAGTCTAAAGTTAGCATAGCCACTGTTTCTCGGGAGGGGTGGGAGCAATAAATTTAATTTTTGCGTAATAAATTAGCAATAAATTAGCAATAAATTCTGGAGTAGGTCCCATTTGGGCGTTATGAAATGGCTCTGCTAGCTTAACACACATTAACTAATCTTTTTCTTGGCTTGTTTTTAGGTGCAAAATCAAATTTCATTATACTAGCACAAAATAAAAGTAGTGAAAAGTGATTTTAAGATGAACTAGCATAAGCTGCATTTATTCTTAGGAAGTTTTATTATCTATTCACTTTTCAATGAACTCATCAATTTTTTCCAACAGTTTGTACAAATTTTTGGTAAACAAGGATGTTTAATTATCAGATTCAAGTAATTAATTTAGAAGAAATTAAAATTTGGTGTTTCTCGAAGGTTAGCTAATTTTTGAGTAATTTATTTATCCTATTTCTGCAAATTTTATATTTATTTTTGTAAGGTTGCCCGTTGAAAACAGTAGTTATAATATGCATTTAAGTATGTACTGAAGAAATGGATATAACAGTGAGGAAACGGCCAAAGTTTACATAAAGGTAACATTTATGCATTTCAGGGGCATCATAATTAGGTACACCACTACAAAATATGTACATTTGAGAAGTACGGTATGGAGATACACTTAAATGGATCAGTTATTTAATATGAAAATGTAAATAATGGAAATTATACCTACTTGATTTTTTACGATGGTAAAATCATATGCTGCTGTTAAAATTATTTGGAAAATAGTATCGAACGAACAGGTTAATTTCAAACTAACGAATTCATCATTGATCTTTAAAGAGCTTAATGCTAGAGAACTCCCATTCCTTATAACAGGAATTCTGAAATGTTTATCGATATGTAGTTTATCTTTTATAATAGTGGACATTTTTTTTGATGTGTACAGAGATCTCTTTTTTATCAGCTTTTTTTTTGATTGATTAGTTCCAGCATCTATTATACAATTTTTAGCGCTTTTTTCTTTCTCCATCATTTTATTATTTTCTTTTCTGTCTTTTCCTTTTTCAAAATTGTTTTTGTAAACTGACATCTTATTTTTGTTATTAATTTGTTCATTTATCAAACCTTTGCCCTTCCAATTATCAAATGATCTAAGTTCAAGAATATTTTCAATATTCCCCGCAGCAAAACATACCGTACAGACACGCTTTTGCCCATAACCTTCATTATTATCGTTGTAAGCTGTTGAGCATTGGTCGATTGCATGCACTGTTTTATTACAAACAATGCATTTGTGAGCTCCGCCTGGACTATCGCCATTTGCACATGCTGGACACTGTACACAACTTTGGATATTTATAGAAATATTGTTCGATGTATCTATGAAAGCCGACTTTCTCGATTGTTGATCATTTTCGAAACCATTAGATGAGTTAGTGTGAATGGGAGAATTTACAAGTCTATTTTTGGTGTGGTTGGTTTTTTCTTCTTCAATTTCAATTAAGTTTGCTTCCACTAATAAACTTTTCCCATTTAAGTAATTAATATGTCTAGATACAAATTCGTCAACTCTAAGTGGAAGTTCTCCTTTTGCGAAAACTTGCCATTTCAAGATCTTAAAATCTGCTTCTATATTATAACTTGTTGGTGAAACACTCGGAAATCCATATTTTTCGTTGTATAAAATTGACCAAAGGGGAAAGACACTTAAATCTTTCACTAAATAATTTACAAAGTCCAAGTCTTTAAGGTATAGACCGTTAAATTTATTGCCTATTTCATGTGTACACTCCGCCACAAAATCTCTTATTTCTTTTGCCCATGTGCTCCAATAGTTGTCTTTTCCATCATCTACTAATTCCCGAACTAGTAATTCTTCTTCGAGTGTTACTTCTATGTACATTGCATAATCATCGACATCTAAAACAATATTAACATATATTACATATCAAAAGAGACATTCAACGTATCAAATTAAAATAATATGCTCACCTGTAATCAAAGCGTGCAAGGAGGTAATTGCCTCTTGGCACATTGTGCTGTTACCATCCGACAATAGTCCTTCAGTCTCTGATTGGGATACTATGAATAGTTTTTTAATTAATGATGCTGCTTCTTCTTGAGATGTACATTGAGTCAAGCGTCCAATTGACGCTAAATAGAATGTCTTTACGCGACTACTGAGACCTTTCAAGAAGTTGGAATATTTTTTCATGAAATGTGCGATGTCAATGCCAATTTTTGTTCTTTGTAAAATCGGTCCTTCTAAAGAATCCGCATATTCTTTTACGGTCTTGCATGACGTATAGGCGTTTACTGCCGCTTTAAGAATTGGCAAACTGAAATCGCTAACTATCTCATCAGGAATAGGACCACCCACCTGGTGATAGGATTTCAAAAATATCTCATATTCGAGACTTGTGGAAAGAACACTTAACCTCTGCGAAACAAGCATTTGACCGCCAGAACTTCTAACACTTAAACCATGCATAAATACGTGTCTTGCAGCAATTTTTAAAGGATATCTTAATTTTTGTACGAGACTACCAGTACTATCAAGGCTGTAGGTAAGCTTTTGGGCTGTTCCACGTATTCGTTTGGCAGCATGCAATTGATTGTTGGTAGTATAAGAGACATGGAAAGGCTCATATCCAATAGTTTGAATACAGTTAGAGTGTATAGTATGTTTCATTTTAAACAAAGATATTATAGGACATGGATCTATATAATTAGAAGCTTTATTTTGGCTTTTTGCTGTACGTAATACTGAAGCTTTTGGCAGAGTAGGTGGTTCTTTACCATTAGACAACACACCCTTCGCAGCTTCTTCTGCTCGATATCTTTCGACACTATTTGATTTTAAAAGATCGCAAATTTTGGTTCTACACGGGTCTCTTAATGGTGCCTTTCCACACTTCGATGTAGTAGGTTTCTTTGTAATCGTACATCGACCAAGTACATCCTTAGAGCAATAGTGTTCAGAAAAAACACATTTTATATGAATTCCACATTTACAATGAGCTGCAAAAAAAAATATATATATATATATAGAAGAGGAGTGAGATCTTATCGAAAAGTTAAACTGCCTTTTCTATGACAACTAAACCATACACACGAGAATCCTGAGAACCTTCAAAGACATTTCATACTTGCGAAAACATCCGAAGTTATATATATATATATATATATATATATATATATATATATATATATATATATTCGGCCAATTCTGTCTGTTGTCCCTTTAATGTATAGTAAGACTACTTTTGTTTTGTCGGTGAGGAACAGATGTATTCCTGGATAAATATTTCTTCACATATATATATATATATATATATATATATATATATATATATATATTTAAAAAAATCTATTGAGATTACTACTAAACTTTAATTGCTAATAATGACAACAGCATTTGAATTATATTAGGAAAAGTATTGAACAAATCGACTTATTTCAATTCAATCATTTCTAGACAGTTTAAAAACAAAATGTTTTGTCAAACGGACGACCTTTTACCACGCAAGATCGAAACATACCCTTAATAATTTACACTATTAAGCCCATATTTTTTCACTACAAAATGGTAGATTTAGTGCGAAGTCAGCCCTGAATATTAAGTGAGTAGGAAATATAACTACAAAACTGAAGAGAAAATAAATCTATGAGCACAGATAATTAACAGTTAAATCATAATATAGTAAAGTACCCATAATAAAACATGTAATAATAGAATTCTTCACAATTTTTATCTTGTGCACCCTTGTCAAGATAATTCTACATCAACGTCTGTTATAACTTGATAGTAATAATTGCAGTTTTTGAATCGTATTAACCTTAGTCATCAGTCTAGTCTCGATCGGTTTTATGTTGGTTATTCTTTGTAATCTTAAAATTGTCTGATCCAATACGTGCGAAATCATTTCAGTGGGGCTACAAAATTATTGAGTGATAACTATTTAACCAATTTTATCAAAATTTGGTGTTGTGTTATATTATTTATCAATTTCTAACATTTCTTGGTAGTTTTTGTTACATTTTCTAAATACCTACTAATGGTCAGCGGAAAATAATGTGATTCATTCTGTACTTCTCTTAATATAAACAAACAGAAAAGTATTTTGCAGATAGTTCGATGTTAAATTTAATAACGGACTTCCGGTCAAAATGGCGACGCAGCCGCATGGTTTTGTGTGTGTGTAGTAGGGTTAGGAAATTTAAATTATATGTCCGAAAATTGTGACAAGAAGTCAGCATTATAATCCCCAAAGACACTTAAAAGTGATGGACCCTTACAAAGTTATTTATTGTGCTATTTTAGTGGAAAAAACTGGAAGTCCAAGGCTGATTCTCCTTGGAGATATCGTATTGTACATATCATGGTAATCATAAATTTTTCACGGAATTGTTACAGAATAATGTTTCATTTCATTACAAGAGAAATGTTTTTTTTTAATATTTTCCACATCCGCCCTGTAAGTATAGTATTGTACATATCCTAGTAATCATAAACTTTTTCACGGGGTTGTTAAAAGAATAATGTTTTATTTCAATACAAGAGAAAGTTTTGTTTGAATATTTTTCTAATTGAAATACACTTGTAAATGGTATCAACGGTCACCACCCATAGCCACTCCAGTTGGAGAAACCGCTGCAGAAGAAGAAGAAGAAAAAGAAATTTAATAACATTACAGTGCTATTCATTACTGTTTGAAGCCATATTTAAGTAAATAGTGTGTATAGTTATAATTGTAATACATATCCCGAAAATTTCCCTTATTTACTTCTAAGTTGACATAATGGTCTTTGAAAAGAAATGCACAGGACATTCCTGTAGCTTGTAAAATCTTCCGTCTCATAAAATCCTCCCATAATCCAGGAATAAAGCAACGGTACAATTTGTTTTGCTTTCTGTATGTTGTTGTTTTTTTTGTGCGTATTTGGATTATTTGTAAAAATTCTTGATTGGTGATTGAAATTTCAAAATCAGCAGATGTTTCTGAATTGTCACAGAAGTCATCATCAGAACTGTGAAGTTTACTGTTAAAATCGCTTTCGTCCACTTCAGCCTCTGATTTTTCCTCTGCAGCAGTATTCGTACAAAATAACTTATTTTTTATCGAGGCTCGATTGCTATGGATAAATGCGTACAGAGAACCAGTAGACACTTTGTATTGCAACACAGCATTAATCTCTTCCCAAACATAGTTTGTTTTCGATACTATTTTATCATTAATAATTAAACGATCTTTGAAAGCTAAAACGGCTTTCACAAAGTCTTCATCACTAATTTTTCCTGGTCTTCCTGCTTTTAAACTTTTCATTTTGCACCAAAATATTTACAAGTACACCACTATATTACTTTCATAACAATCTGGAATACGCCAATGATTCGAGCGTTGGCAAATGGCCTTTCCGATGTGCCTTTGCAACTAACAATTTCGGTAAAGTCGAATTTCAAGAATGCAAGTCGTATGTTACAAAAAATATTGTTTACAAAACATTAGGACTTAGAACTCTATCTCAGTGATACTGGGGTTTGACCGGGGAAATTTAATTTTCTGCATTTAAATAAGGGCAAGGACATTTAGACACATTGATATTTACAATATACTGTAACGGAAATTCATCCGATAATTCGTGGAAGTTGCATTCCTCTGATATTTCTGGGTATCCGAAATATTTTTCATCTGGGGCATCGATGTCGGCTGGTTGCTTTGATGAAGCTCTCGAGGAATTCTAGTCTAGTCTCGACGGCTGTTTCTGTAGAATTCCGAGAAAAAATATATAAATACGGAGAGCTTAGGAAGCATTTACTCAGTATTCGATAGCCGTATAGTTAAGATAAATTGTAAATAGTTCTGGGAAAATAAATTGCCTTAAAGTAGTGAAAATAAATTAAGAGTGAGTTGAACTGTGTTTATAAATAAATCCAAGAACCCGATTGTGAAAATAAAAACATTACAATACATTAGGTATGCAGTACATTCCCAAAATAGCGGATAAGTTAAACAAAACTTGCAATGAAAATTGTTAAGAAAAACGACGGAATCTGTGTGTTTATGTATATTTTAGAGTTTTATTACGTATACCATTAAACAAATATGAAGTTATAAATTTTTTCATTACCAGTTTTTTATCTTTCGTTAACGAGCTTTTATTATATATTTGCCTTCTTGTCCTGTGGGGTTTTATCCTTTCTTTTGAGAGACTATTGATATTGAAAAAAAATCACTTTCTAGTCGTAAGTTTAGTATCGTTAAGGTTGCTTAAGGATTATTAAAAAATATTTTCTATTTTGCGGAAATCTTATGTAATTTTGTATCACAATATGGAACAAATATTACGTTATAGGAACAATAAAATCACTTTTTTGGGATATAATTATAGTCCTACTCACAACAAAATTGTAAGAAAAATTGTAACAAAAATATGTCAGATTAGTTTTTTTTATTCCCCGTAATGAACTTCAATTTTTCTGCCCGCCAGAATCATTTCAAATCTAAATCTAAATTTTTATATAAATATAATTCTTGAATATTTTTTCAAAAGAAATTAAATTCTAATATAGTGGCTATTCAGACTTAGAATTACTCTCCAATCATTAATTTAAATTCCACTAGAAGATTAATTAGTTTATTTTGGTCATCTTGCATCTAATAATCAAAATCAAAGGTGTTTTGTTGACCTGATTTTTCTTTCCAAATTCTTCGATTTGTTTCCTTGTATTTTTTAACCGTTAAATGCTTTACTCGTAATCTAATGGAATTTATAAGATAATCACATTTGTCTAAAACCGAACAAGAACTGTAATATTTTTCTTAACCACATAGTAGTTCTTTTAATTAATTAACTATTTTCTCATTAGAAAATGTCAATAATTTTTATATACTGAAATCTAGATCTTAAGCAGTTTCTCAAGAACCAAATGAATTTCGATTATTTCAAATTCTCGATATGTCCCAACGAGATCAAGAATATTTCGAATCATAGATAATCTGCAGATTAAAACTTACCAATGGTTTGGATTTGACCTATCTCAAAACAAATCGGTAGTAGTCATTAAATTTAGGATGTTTTTTGTCTGTAGTTTAAATCTTCGGACGTACGGATTTATAAATATAAAGAATTTTTCATCGGTTACGTGGTCTGCAGATCAAGAACGGTAGATGCACTTCTTATGATCTTATGGTTTTCTTCTCTTTCTTATTAGAGACAAACAGAATCTACCATCAATTTTTGATCAATAAACATCAGTTAGGAGACAACACATTGTAATATTGATATGAAACACCATAATGCACAAATAATAATTAAAAAAGGCGAAATCAGGCATTACCTTGTATATTATTATAATTTTCGTCCTCAATCATACAACAAATGTATATCATGAAATGAAAGATTGTTTTCATTTTCACAAATTTCTGACATTTGATAGCTAATCGACAAATCCTGATGAATTGTATATTTAGCTTGGAACATGGACGTATCGAAAAATCTACCGTGAGCCTACAAAATTTCCTATAAATTTGCTGGCTTGCCCCCCTCTAGGCATTTTTCTGATTTGCACCTCTTTCTAGGATTTTTCTTCCTAATTTGCCCCCTTCTAAGACAATTTTTTTTTCTGATTCCCCCCCCCCCCCACCGAACTAAGGACTGGGCTTAGAAAAATATTTTGCTTATTTCTTTACGTAATTTACTATGTTCATGTTCAATTCACATATTTGTTGTTTGCTCAACCTGCATTAGCTCTTTACGTAAAGGCTGATGTTTAAATATTTCTAGAATTATAGTTGTTTTAATAAAGAAGTTTTAAAATTTAAGGAAGTTTTTCCTTCTTTTATTTTTTTTCTTTTATTTTATCCGTTTTTGTCAAAACTTCTGTAACCGTGATTTTTAATAATTCTCGATTAAAAAAGTATAGAAATTATATCAATTTTTTTCATGAAATTATAAAAGAAAAAAAAATAGCCAACAACTATTTATTTTGGCTTAACGGACCTTCTGTAGGTAAAATATCGTTGTATTGGGGTAGATGATATAGGGGCGCGTTTAGAAAAAACAAATTATGGCAGTAAATAATTAGTGAAATGTAGTAAAAAATTATGGCGGTGGAATTAGGTCCATAGCTGTTTTCCTCTTGAAGTTATAAAATATTCCGCTGGATTAAACGTTAAGGTAGTAGGGTAGGTGGTTTAGGGGTAGGTATAGAAGTAAAAAATTTTTATGGCGGTAAAAACAGAGTCAAAAAGTAGTAGAAAATTATGATATACTTTATTTTTGATTCCGTTATAAAGTACCTACTAGATTAATGAAACTAAGTTTTAAGGGTGGTAAGTGGTAGGGGGTATTTTTTGCGATAATCACTATAAACCTTCTAGTACTTGACGAGTAAAAAATTATGGCGTTGGAATTAGGTCGATAGCTGTTTTCCTCTTGAAGTTATAAAATATTCCGCTGGCTTAAACGTTAAGGTAGTAGGGTAGGTGGTTTAGGGGTAGGTATAGAAGTAAAAAATTTTTATGGCGGTAAAAACATAGTCAAAAAGTAGTAGAAAATTATGATATACTTTATTTTTGATTCCGTTATAAAGTACCTACTAGATTAATGAAACTAAGTTTTAAGGGTGGTAAGTGGTAGGGGGTATTTTTTGCGATAATCACTATAAACCTTCTAGTAATTGACGAGTAAAAAATTATGAGGTTGGAATTAGGTCGATAGCTGTTTTCCTCTTGAAGTTATAAAATATTCCGCTGGCTTAAACGTTAAGGTAGTAGGGTAGGTGGTTTAGGGGTAGGTTTAGAAGTAAAAAAATTTTATGGCGGGAAAAAATTAGTCAAAAAGTAGTAGAAAATTATGATATACTTTATTTTTGATTCCCCTATAAAGTACCTACTAGATTAATGAAACTAAGTTTTAAGGGTGGTAAGTGGTAGGGGGTATTTTTTGCGATAACCACTATAAACCTTCTTCTAGTACTTGACAAGTAAAAAATTATGGCGTTAGAATTAGGGCGATAGCTGTTTTCCTCTTGAAGTTATAAAATATTCCGCTGGCTTAAACGTTAAGGTAGTAGGGTAGGTGGTTTAGGGGTAGGTTTAGAAGTAAAAAATATTTATGGCGGTAAAAACAGAGTCAAAAAGTAGTAGAAAATTATGATATACTTTATTTTTGATTCCGCTATAAAGTACCTACTAGATTAATGAAACTAAATTTTAAGGGTGGTAAGGGGTAGGGGGTATTTTTTTGCGATATCCACTATAAACCTTCTTCTAGTACTTGACGAGTAAAAAATTATGGCGGTGGAATTAGGTCGATAGCTGTTTTCTTCTTGAAGTTATAAAATATTCCGCTAGCTTAAACGTTAAGCTAGCGGGGAAGCTATAACGGGGGTGGGTTTCTGAGTAAAAAATTTTAATGGCGGTAAAAAATTAGTAAAAAATTAGTAAAAAATTATGGTATGGGTTATTTTGGATTCCGCTATAGTGTCCCCGCTAGCTTAACGGACCTAGAGAACGTGTGTCCCCGAAGCTAGTATAATTTTGTTTAAATGGCAGTGAGACGATAAAGCTTTACGAAAATAGTTTTCGCAATAATTAATCACGAACGTAATTATTCTGCATCTGTAAAGAAAATTTCTTTTTATTTTACAACTGTGATCCGAATTTATTGTAAATTCTCGATTTGTGTCAATATCTTTTAATTTGATTGCATTGTTGTCAAGGATTCTGATTATTTTAGAAGGTCCATTAAATTTGTTGCTTAATTTATTTTTTATTTGGGATTCTTTAATGAATACAAAGTCATTTAAATCGAAATGTTTTTCTCGCGGTTTAGATTTTTCATCATGTCTTTTCTTTGCTTTAAGTTTCTTTAAAATCGTTTTTTCTTTGGCTATCTGGTAAAAATATGAAATTTTATTGTTTAAATCTCTTACGTATTTTGAAATTAATTCTTCTTGATTATAGAGTTTTTCCGGGGGTCTAGAGTTTGTATGTCCATATAGTAATTCGTATGGTGAAAAACCGTACGTACTGTTTATTGAGTTATTATAGCAAATTACTGCGTAAGGTATACAAGTTAAAGGATGATCTTCTGAGTTTTCTGTTACCGTTGTTCTAATCATTTCTAGTAATGGGCTCATGAATCTTTCTGTAGAACCGTTGCTTTGAGGGTGGTTTACTTATGAAAATGTTAGTCTGATACTGTAGAGTGTACATTAATCTTTTAACAATAGATTATCGAATTCTTTGCCTCGATCGCAATGAATTCTTAATGGGGTTTCGAAGTGCATAAAGTACAATAGCAAAGTGTTAACTACATTTTTGGCTGTTTTGTGTTCAATAGGATATGCTTGTGTGAACTTTGAGAATTCGTCTCATCACTACTATATAGTTTTTCTCTGGAATTTCCATTTTTTTACAAGCTTTCGTTTTGTTACACGTTTCGCAGTTACGTATAAAGTTTTCTACATCTTTATTCAAATTTTTCCATTGATATTTTCTTTTTATTCTCGTGACTGTTTCATGAATACCTGGATGCATGTTTAATTTTCCGGTATGGTTTTCTTCTATAATTATCTGTCTTTGATTATGTTAGGGTTACAAGTTATAAATTCGATTTCTTTATCAGAAAAAATAAATGATAAGATTTCTAAAATTGGTAAGTTATTCGTTTCTTCCATATGATATTTAGTATTTCTTAACAATGCCTCTTTGTTATAATAAATAATTTCAAAAATTGCTTGTTTTGGATTTAATTGCGAAATTGTGATAAGAAAGTATTTTCGTTTAGCATGTGCTTTTGAAGCGACTACGTTTACCTTATGCTCTTCGTATACATTGTATCATTTATGTCAACTATTTTAAATTGGGATTCTGCCAATTCACCTGGTTTCATAAATGAAAGGATATGCTTTTGGGTTTTGTCTAAGAATTTT
Organism: Octodonta nipae; assembly: GCA_034190945.1. Lineage (NCBI taxonomy): Eukaryota > Metazoa > Arthropoda > Insecta > Coleoptera > Chrysomelidae > Octodonta > Octodonta nipae. Next base: position 137,892,733 of record CM067216.1, read on the forward strand.
TCATTTGAAAATGTACATTTTGAGTAATCAATTAAAGATTTATTTTCTTGTAGTTTTTCAAATATGCTCCATTCATGTTGTATGGTTTCGAATGCTATTTCCGTTTCTGTATCTGATGCTACTTCTTCGTTTTCTTCTTCTTCTTCTTTTAGACTATCATAGAATATTTTTGGGAAATTTTGGATATGGTTAATCCTTATTCGTGATAAAGCATTTGCATTTGAATTTTGCTTTCCTGGTTTGTAAATTATCTGAATAGTTGTATTCTTCAAGTTTCAGTCTCCATCTGACTAATCTTGAACCTGGGTCTTTGGCGTTAAAAAGCCATGTTATCGGCCCATGATCGGTCCGCAGTTTGAAGCTGCGTCCGTAGAGGTAATGCCTGTATTGTTGAACTCCCCATACTATTGCTAGTAATTCCTTTTCAATAGTAGAGTAATTTTGTTCATGTTGGTTTAGCGTTCTTGATGCGTAAGCGATTGGTAAATCTTTTCCAATTGGTTCTTGTGATAAGACTGGTCCAATTGCGTAGTTACTTGCATCGGTAGTGATGATAAATTCCTTTTCGAAATCAGGGTACGGAAATATCGGATAGTTTGTTAATGTTTGTTTTAATATCTCGAATGCTTCTATACAGTTTTTATCGAAATCAAATTTTACGTCTTTCTTTAGAAGTTGTGTCAGTGGTTTAACTATTTTTGCAAAATCTTTGATAAAGCGTCTATAATATCCTGCTAATCCTAGAAAGCTTTTAACATCTTTGGGATTCTTTGGGGTTGGAAATTCTTTAACTGCTTTTATTTTTTTCTGGATTTGGTTTAACTCCGTTTTCTGTGACAATATGTCCTAAGTAAGACACTCCCTTTTTCAAAAATTCGCATTTATCTGGTTGTAGCTTTAAGTTTGCATCTCGTAGTCTTTGGAATAATTCTGTTAATCTTTGGATATGCTCTTGTAATGATGATGCGAACGATATGATGTCATCCATATAAATTAATGCTCTCTCATTTTGAATACCTGTTAATACGTTATCCATTACGCGTTGGAAAGTTGCAGATGCGTTCTTTAATCCGAATGCCATTCTTTTGAACTCATAGTGGCCGTTTTCGACAGTAAAGGCTGTTTTTTCAATATCTGCAAGGTTTGTTTCTATTTGGTGAAAACCTGATGCTAAGTCTAATGTAGTGAAGTAGTTACATCTGCCTAATTTGCCAAGAAGATCATTAATATTTGGTAACGGGTATTTGTCATCGATTGTTACTTCGTTCAATTTCCAATAGTCGATTACTGGTCTCCATTTTTGTTTACTGCTAGCATCCATTTTCTTTGGTACCACCCATACTGGTGAAGGCCATGGCGATGAAGAAGGTTGTATAATATTCTGTTCTAACATTTTGTTGATTTGCGTTTTTACTTCCTGTTTATGTATGTATGGATATCTATTTTACTTTATTTGTGAAAGATAGTTCATCTTCTTTTAAATAAAAGATGTCAGAGAAACGTCTGCATAAATAGATTATGGCATCCTTTTCTTCTTCATTTAAATGTTCAGTTCATAGTGCTTTTTCCACTCGCTGTTGTCTTGTGTAGAGATTTTGTTTTTTAGTATTGGACACTGAAGTTTGTTTTCTGTTTTCATTCTTCTCTTCGATGAAGGGTTCCAAAATTAGATTTTCAAAAATAACGTTTTTTGTTTCTTCCATTTTGTTTAAGACTGAAGTGTAGAATTCACCTCTCTCATTGGTTTTTATTAAGCAATTCGAAATTACAACATCCTCTTTTTTTGTGAATTTAAAATTAATTCTGCATTTACTTGATCACACTTTAATTTAAAAATTTGCTCAACTCGCGGCTCTATTATGATTTCATTAGTAATCTCATTTTCTTTGTATAATGGTACAGTTTTTGTGCTCGTTATTAATTGGCGAATTTTAATATCAATAACACACTCATATTTTTGTAAGAAATCTATTCCTAATATACCATCAAAATTTATTTGTAAATCATAAAGATACACTTCCATTTCTCCGTTCTCATCATTTGGGAAAAAATATTTTTTACTGATTGAGTTATCTCAAAGTGACTATTTGTTACACCATGTACGTTGATTGGGTTAATTAATTTTATTTTATCTTGGGGAAATAAATGAGGTTTTAGAATCGATATCCCGGCTCCTGAATCTATAAGATATTTTAATTTTCCGTTTCCCGATTTCGTGTAAAATAAATTGTTTTCGTTTAACGTATTTTGCGATATTTTTATATTTCGTTGTGGTTCTCTTCTCGTTTTTGATATTGTTTTTGATTTTGCGCTTGGCTGGTTGAAGCCTTTAGAGCAGAAGAGCCAGCCTCGGTTTCCGCTCTCGTCTCATTTAAATGGTAGCTTCTTTGTGATCCGTGTTGAAAATTTCGATTTTGGTTACCCGGAGGGCGGTTTGAATTTTCGAATCGCGGACTGTGATAAGCAGTATTATCACGTATGTGGTAATTATTTTCGTACCTTTGTTGAGAATGATAAGCTGTATTATCATTTCTTTGAAAATTATTGAAGTTACGTTGATAAGATTGATTTTGATTATTACCCGAATTTCTATATCTTTCGTTATTTTGTTTTTGTCGGCATTCGTTTATTAGTGTCTTATAGTTACAGAATTTTTTATTTTTAATAATGTTGGGGGAATTAACACTCGGTTTTCGCTGTTCAAGGTAGCTCAGCTGATATTCGGACTTAACTATATTTTTGTCAACAAGTGCTTGCTGCGCGTCCTTTTGTTCTCGGGTGAGAGTTAACTGCTGGTTTATCGCGGCATATAATTTCGAATGGTGTGCATTTATTCGATGTACGTAATTTTGAGGATTTTCGTTTGAGCTTTGTTTAATTTACTGAAGGTCGTAAATTAAACTTGTTAAATCATGGGAGTCTCCAAAATGTGTTTTAAGAATGATTTTTATACTGTCCCATGTTTTGAGGTCACGCGAATTTATTAATTGTAATGCTCTACGTTTAAGCTTATTTTTCAAATGTATTGTCAATAAATACGCTTGCTGGTCGTTTGCAACGTCGAATGCTGCATCGCACGAACTTAAGAACGTATTAAGTAATATTGAGTCATCGTCGTATTCAGGGATAATTTGGCATAACTCGCTTAGTCTATACCCTGGTTCATAGATGTTTTCTTGGCTCATTTTGGGTTGTTACAGTGATTATTTTAAAGTTAAAAATGAATCCTATTTAAACTCAAAATAAATTAAAAACCTTCAATTAATTTGTTTAAGTTCTCTAACAAGTTGCGTTTGAAGTAGAACTCGCGGATTTAATAATGACGATTTTCATTCGGCAATATCAATCTCTTAGTGAAAATGTTCAAGGAATGTTTTACACAGAAAAATACAAATTCTCATGTATTGTAAGGATACGAAATGTATGTGTATGTATATAGCAATACATGCAAAATGAAATCGTTGACTCACCTCGATTATTCCCTGGGGAATAGATTTGTTTGTCGTCTTGGCTCTTTTGTAGTTAAAGGCTTAGAAGTCACCTAATTTGTTGTTCACTGCTCGAAATCTGGACTGGTCAATTTTCGTTTGATTTCAGGCCTCTGGATTTTCGTTTACTGGTCAATTTCCAAATTAGTTTTCTACATCCGTGCTGACTGCGCCAGTGTTAGGGGTTATTTTCATTAACTCCTTTTTTTAAAAAACTATTTATTTATTAGCTGGAAAGGACACTGATTTTAATTGAAACACTTAGTTTTACAATTTCAAAGCTCAAGCTGAGAACGATGTTAAGACTAACAAACACAATCTAAATCTCCTAGAAATTAATGAATATCTCCTATTTATAATCTTTGGATATGAGACGCTACGCATCGCTTTGTTGCAGTTTTGCAGGTGTTCAGCTAGACAACTAAATAAGGTTAAATGAAGTACAATGTGATAAAATATCTTAATAACTGCGTAGTATCCTTTAACAATAGATTCTTTTATTGGGTCAGCCATAACACATATTTCTTGAAAATCAATTTTTTGTTCATACCCTATGTTTTGTCGTTATATATTTACATTTTTATTACATTTGTTTGTCTTTTGTACTATACGTGACCTTCTATTAGCAATGAAATAGACATTTAATGTATAATGGACGCACTCATCATACAGCAATGGATACGTTTTTAACCGACTTCCAAAAAGGAGGAGGTTTTCAATTAGTCACGTATTTTTTTTCGCTTTTTTTTGTATATATGTTACCTGATTTCTTCTCCTGTGGTGCACAGTTTTGGATGAATATGGTCTAGTTTAATAGTGTATATATCCAGATTGGTGAAACTTCAAATTTTGGAAAAGAATTCTATTGGTAAAGTGATAAAATTTGTGAATGAACACATGCGTGCATGGAAATCGACCATTATCCCTAATACTTTAGTCGATTTTTCGATAACTCCTTATGGATGTGTATAGTTTTTTAACATTTAATCTATTAGGGAAGATCCTTAGGTGATCTCATATATTTTTTGCGACGTGCAACTTGCAGTTTTGCAGATTATCTCCGAAAATTCCAATGTGCTTATCAAAAATTTCATCGAAATGACATAACGGACATTTCCTCATAAATATTTGAATTCCAACTCAATAGTGCGGTAATTTTAGGCACTGGAAGTTTTAATTGCGAATTTGAAAATTTTCTATGTACATCTCAAGCATATAGCTAGTAAAGAATAGTATTTTCGGCTCCTTATATCAATGAGTACCAAGCTCGTTTTGTTTGTATACCAGGAAAATACCTATTTAAATGAAAATTTTTCCATTTTGCGAAGACGGTGCTTTTGGTTGTCATATTCTCCCGGCCTAATAGAAAATTCAGTGACAACACATGCCAAACTTTAAACTGCTATTTGGTGCGTTTATAGACAGGGTGTTTAGTTATAGCAAACAAAATCACAAAGTAAAGTGGTAGAAGGAGTTGCATTTATATGAAGGTTGAAATATGGATGGACTAGAATGATAGTGGTCCGTAGGCAGCCGTATATACAGGATGGTTGGAATATAGGGTGGACTGGACGTTTGGTGGTATAAAAATGTTGGAAAAAATGTGAAATTAAAATTATATACGGTGATTAAAAAACTGTTATATGATGTGGACATAAGTAAATCATGTACAGGTTGGTTGAAATATATGCTGGAGTTGAATTATATTTATACAGTGTGATCAAAAAATTATTTCTTTTATAGCCCATAAGAAGTTGCATAAAGTGTTGGGAGGAATTAATGTTACACAGGGCGATAATATAAAATGTTAAAAATGAAATAATTTATGGGGTAGCCCACAAGGAATTATATACTATGGTTGAAATATAGGACGGATTTGACTCCGTAAATATGGGATTGATTTTAGTCCGTCCTATAGTTTACAGAAGGCAGCTAACAAATTTATGCTTGCCCTTGGGCAGTCGTATGTACAGGATGGTTGGAGTGGAAATCTATAGTTATAGAGGGTTGTCAAAAAAGTTGAAAAAATGTTACATGGCGTATTCCATAAGGCATAAATATATTTTGGGCTTATTAAGTCAACGCGTACTAGTACATTTTGTTCGTAAAATTTATCTATCAATTTAAATAAGAAAGTATCATTGTGTAATGATAAGGCTTTCGATGTTGCCTGGTTCTATCTATTAAGGTTATACATACAAAATAAAAAATAAAGAATGAAAACTACCTGAGTTCAAAAAAACCTAAAAAGTTGAAAATAAAACATTTAAAAATATGTATATAGCCGACTTCTACCTATAACTAAAAAGCTAAAAATAATTATAACAAAATACAACTCTAGCAAATAAATAACACTTTCAATGTTGTTAGGTACCCAGGAAGTAAAAAATGTAAACATTAAAAGGTGCTCATTCTGTACAAATTAATTACCTACCAATCCAGTATATTTTTTAAAGTCGGTGCCAAGCAACAATCAAGTTTGATGAATTAGTAGATAACTACGCAATAAAGGATTTTAGATTTGCTTGGCACCGGCTTCATAATATACTAGATTGGTAGGTAATTAATTTGTACAGAATGAGCACCTTTTAATATTTACATTTTTTACTTCCTGGGTAGGTACCTAACAACATTGAATGTGTTATTGATTTGCTAGAGTTGTATTTTGTTCTAATTATTTTTAGCTTTTTAGTTACAGGTAGAACTCGGTTATATATATTTTTTAATGTTTTATATAATTTTTAATTTGAATGTATCTCTGTTTGTTTGTGAATAAAGCTATTGAATTGAATTGAATTGAATTATATCTTTTAGTTGATATCCCTGCCATGTGAGAAAATACTATTATAATTTATTAGATTATAGGGCTATATTAACTGATGTAAATTCCAATACGAGTAACAAAAACTAATGCTATATACACATATATATTTTTCCATTACAATTTTTTTCACCAAATAAACATCTAAATAGCTAACAATAAAAGAAAAATGTTCTGTTTTTATATATATTTTTTCATATTAACTACTACTGCGGTTTGTTACAAAAGCTTACTGAGTTGTTCTTTGTTTTTAATTTCGATTGTGTTATTTTTCTTACTGATATAGATGTTGCCATTTTCCGTACATACATTTTTCAGTCCAAATTTTCCAATTGCCTCGCTTAGCATTTTTATTCTGATATTAGTTAGACCTTCTCTGACGACAATTCAGGACCCTTTCAGCAGTTTTTTTCTTCCATAGATAACTTGCTTAGTGCCAAGGTTCTTTAACTTTAGAAAACCTCTCTAGTTTTGTTTGTTTCTCGTTTACCAATTCTATAACACATTAGGATAAGCTTCATTTGTTTATTAAATATATTCTTAATTGTTTCTTTTATGGCTTCTTGAGAGTTTTCTTTCAGACTAAAAATTCTCAAATTCCTTGATCGCATTTTTTGGTCCATTTGGTCTATTTTTTAAGTTCATCAAGTTAATTTCTTTATCAGCTGTAATGGTTTTGGCTGCAGCAACATATGCAGGATACACTAGTGTGAAGTAGAGTTACAGTTATGCAAGGTTGTTCAAAAAAATGTTCAACAAAGCTGTCATCATCCATGAAAATGGCAAATTTGCTTCTGAAACGGCGTTGAGTAAAAAAATAAAGGTTTGGTTTTAGAGTACAAAATTGTGTATTTATACATTAAATGTAATATATTTGAAGTTGAGTTGACATTAAAATGTTTACTTTTTATTGTGGTGGATATCCATTTCTGTGGTTGATTCTGTTCGATATTATTTTGATGTTTATCTAAAGTCGTGTTTGCCATTTCAAAAGGTTCTAAATAGCTAGATTTATACCTGTCTCGTAAGCCATAATTATCATTTAGTTGCTCCGGTATCCCTGGTTTTGTTGAATTTTCTTTATGTTGTGGATGACGCCGAATTTGTGCCGTTACTGCTTGATATACTGGGACTATCTATAGTAGTATTTTGTTATTTGGTCAACAATAGGAAAATCATTAAAAACTAATAATTTTCCTATTGTTATATGCGGTTGTATGTGGTTTGAATGTTGTTTTTTGCAGTATTCTACATACATGGTTAGTTAAAACTCTGATATATGGTAAATTGACTCGAAGCAGGTTGTCCCGATCAGTTTTTTTCTTTTTTCTTGCATTGGCTCTTCAATTATTGCGTTTCTGATGGGCTTGCTGTTTCCATTATTTTTCTTCTTTGTGTGTCTCTTTGGTTGATTGGCCTTGAGTTTCCGTTGGTGTGTGCCACTGTTTTGAAGCCAGTCTGTTGGAAAATGTGATCCTGCCAGGTTATAAGCACATCCAGGAATAGAGTTTGCTTCTCCTGTTCTGTTTCTAAAATGAATTGCCTAGAATTCACCTGTGCGTTCGCTATGTTGATGGCCTTTACATCATATGGCCTCACAAGGACACAGAACTACACAAACAAGTTGATCAGGTGTTCTAGTTTTGAGAATGCAGGATAGAACTGAAAGAGTAAATTAATTATTAATTTTATAATTATAGGATACAGGGGCAGCAAGTTAAGGAATGTAAGGAGAAAAGATATTACCAAAGTTGTCGTTTGGAGGGACATCGACGGGATAACCCCGGCTGTAAGGAGTTCAGGAGCGTCCTGGCTAAAATAAAGGTAATAAACCAAACATAATTGTAAAACTGATGTATGTAGATGTAGATAAGCTCAGGATCTTGTAGTAGAAATGTCGATAAGGATTGTTTTGGGCGATCTGGCAACGGTTGAGCGAAATATCATGAAAGGAGCAATAAATGATTGAAGAATAAAAAGTGTGATATGGATATATGGTTTGAAAAAAAGGACACATGGGTAACCGAGGATATTGCTGTCAAGGGTGATTTGCATCAGGTTTGTTTAAATGTTGAATATTATTTTCAGATAAAGATGGATAGCTGTGTATTAATTATATACAGTGAGGACGCGTGGTTTGGAACACATTCATTTAAAATTGCGGTTTTTGTGATAATAAACTCATTTATACAGGGTGGGCTAGAAATAAATTGCGACCATCAACTTTATTTTTTCAAATGGACACGTTTGTTTTTTATTTTATTTTTGAATTCTGCATTGAATTCTAAGTATTTTTCATGTACAATGTCCTGTACCGAAAATTAACAGTAATTAAAAAAATTACATTTCTTTCTAAAGGTAAGAAAACAACGGTGTTGGTTTGAACCTATTTATTTACGTCTGGTTTTTATGATTGTTGACGGTATTTTAGTTGCATGAATGAAACCCTTTTTTTAATGCTGGAGTTTTAACATTGGTTTATTTTCATAGAAACTGTACTATGATTTTACTTCAAATAAGTAGTTGTCAAATGCTGTTGCAAAGTTTCAAAGTATGGCGCGTTTAACTGAAAAGCAGCCAATAGAAATTTTGACAAATTGTTTAATATGAAGTACCCGCAGCGGCCTATTACAAGGTCGGTAGTTAGTAAAATAGAAAAAAAGTGTTTCTTGAATTTGACCAGGTAAGAGACAATTACAAAACCAAACATCTTCCAGAAGAAACACAATTAAATGTTTTGCTCGATTTTCAAGAAAATCCTCACAAATCCACTAGACAAATATCCGCAGATCAGTCAACAAGTAAATATTCTGTTCTAAAATGCTTGAATAGAAATAAATGGCAGCCATACAAAGTTCATTTAGTTCAGGAACGTACTGAAGATAATTTGGACCGGAGAGTAGAATTTTGCGAAATAATGATGGAGAGATGCAATGCCAATCCGCACTTTTCAAGTAAGATAGTTTTTTCCGACAAGGCAACATTTTGTTTAAATGGCTCAGTAAACAGGCAATATTTTCGATCTTGGGCATCAGAAAACACACATTGGATTATGGAAAGTCATACACAGTTTTCGAAGAAAATTAACGGGGCCGGCATTGTGGGTACTTCAATTTTGGGTTTTTTATATTGAGGGAACACTTAACTCGGAAAAGTATTTAGACCTATTACAAAATGACATAATACCCGATTGGTAAAAACCTCAATATACTGGCAAATACGGTATGTGCGAGATTATCTTGACAATATTTTCCCAAATAGATAGATCGGAAGGAGAGGTTATATCGAATGGCCAGCTAGGTCTCCAGATCTAAGCCCGTTAGATTTTTATCTTTGGGGTTACGTGAAATCGAAAGTCTACTTTAATAAGCCGGAAAATATCGAGGAATTAAAGAATAGAATAGGGCCGAAATACGACGAATCCTGCCACAAACGCTAAATGAAGTGTTACGAGAATTTGAAAACCGTCTTAGGTATTGTCAGGAAGTTAATAGTCAACAATTTGAACATTTTATTTGATATGTTGATGTTTTTTTTCTTCAATTTTGAAATAAATGTATTTTTTTAATAACTGTTAATTTTCTGTATAGGACATTGTACATGAAAAATACTTCGAATTCAATGCAGTGTTCAAAAATAAAATAAAAAACAAATGTCTCCATTTGAAAAAATTAAGTTGACGTTCGCAATTTATTTCTGGCCCACCCTGTATAAATGATTTTATCATCACAAAAACCGCAGTCCAGAAAAAACTGGCGTGTCCGAGCGTTTTTCCTAAAAACCAACACTTGAATTTTAAATAAATTTGCTCCAACCCACGCGTCCTCACTGTATATCTAGATAACATTATGGCTCATTATCATGGGATATTAACGCGAAGGCAGCCGCGTAGTGTCAAACGAGAAACATTCAGGTGGTAAACACAGTGGTAGCTATAAGCTTGAAGGGCTAAAAACAAGGATTCATATAATCATTTCGTGTTCTACGTGTTTGGCGGGAATAGTAGTAGAGTGGTATGTTTATAGAAAGCGTTTTTCAGCGTAAATACATTTCTCCAGTGTGGTTCTCTAAAGAAAACGGCGTCGCAGTTGTAGTAACCACAGCCGGACTAGGAAGAGTCATATAAAGAGCCAGAGAGAGTGCCAGGAGAGTGAATAGTTACTCGTCAGACGAAACTCTGGAATGGTTTAGTGATGAATGCTCTTAGTTAAAGGCGTTTATGTGAAAAGTGGAAAGATGGGACGGAACGACTGGATAGATAAATACGCATGTATGAGGAGACTGGCAATAAGAAGACGAAAGTATGTTTACAATTAGAATACAATTTTAATAGTTTCTATATGAATAGTAATAGTCTTATGAAATTTAATTTGCTAAATCTTTGTGCTGCAGTTTTTATTTAACTGACCACCATAGAGCATATGTAAGTAAACATACATTCTTGATGAGTAGAAAACCTTCCTATAGATTTGCCTAAAATATATTTTTCTTGATGTGTATAGCGCACTGCAAACACCTGACAGTATTCAAAATTACGTGTTGCGTTTAATGTGAATGTAATTCACTGTCGAGTTATAATAAATATTACAATTAATTTAATCCAGATATTACAAGAAAAAATATTTAAAGGTAAACAATAAAATAATTGTCTTATTTATTTTTAAGTATATATATGAGAATATGTAAACACTCTATAAACCTAAATTGTTTCGATTTTTTCGATTCTGAAAATTATAGCAAACAGAACCATTGCGTTAAATTTGATAAAGTTGACACTTAAAAATAAATTATCATTATTTAAACTACAATTTACATTAAAAAAATCGTGGACAGACAGACAAGTTGTTAATACCTACATTAGAACGTTAATACCTATATTAGTATTTATTCGCACGTTTGGCTTAATGTCAACTGAACATAATTTATTAGAGTGCTAATATTTAAATAAAGATGTAAATTGTCAATGGAATAGTTAATTACATCTTCGATTAATATAATTTACCTACAATTATCTGATGTAAATGTGCTTATCAACCAGTATTCCCGTGTATAAATCGTCTTTTGTATATTGTGATATACTTATCTAGGTTTGGATTTTGATCAATTTTTAGACATTTCTTTCTCTCAGAATAACTGTGAGAAAGAAATTCTGTACGGATAGCCAGTAATCCGGGAAATTTTAAGAATTTGCTTCACTACACTTTGTTCTTCATATACAATTTTCAAATACTTATATGTTGGAGGAAAAAATCTGAGGAGAGAAAAGCCTAATGAATATGCAACATATAACATTTCCAAATCAAATTTGCCCAACCATGTTTTAACCAACACTGGTATCCACATGCTGGATAGACTGGGGGATAAAACAAATATCTTGTTGAAAGTTTTCTTTTTACTCCACTGTCAAAACATTTTAACATAAATAATGAAAATAAATTAAAAGAGTTTAAATGTTTTTCTCAGAATTGGTTTATATGTGGTGTTAATTTTGTGTTTGAAATTCTTAGCGGCAGCCGAAATATCGGGAATTACATAAATTTAGAAGAAGAAATGGGAACAAAGTATAGCAAGGCAATTTCTGAAAAACTACCGGATTACTGGTTATTTGTAAGGAAAAGTCTTTCTCATATAATATATTCTTAGAAATCGAGATGTCTACAATATGATCAACCCGTATTCCGGTACATAACTAGTATTTTGCATAATGTGGGGTACTTATTTGTGTTTTGGAGAAGTTCCTACTCCAAATCTGTTATCAATCATTGTGTGTTTTAGACGGATTTATTCTTAAATTCACTCTGGTACAGATTTTCTTGTTTGTCAAAAAATTTGGCAGTGACAGAAAAATCGGGCCAACTTGAATTGACCTGGATTTTGGTTGGAAAAATCTGGTTCTAGAAGTGATCACCAATCGTCAAATTGTCACTGTCAAAATTTTGTTACCCGAAAATTTGTTGCAAACCGAGAATTAAAAAATAAACCGTCCAGTTTTGGAATTGAAACGTCTGCAGAAACAGATAAGTATCACACAATATGCAAATACCATTTATAAACCGGAATACTGGTTGGTCGTATTGTAGGCATCTTTTTCTCTCAGAATATCTGTGAGGAAGAATTTATGAACTAAGAACTAGTAAACCGGGCAAATTTTTGAAATTGCCTTAATGTACTTTATTCGCATGTTCACATACTTATCTGTAGTAGGAAAAATCTAACGGGAGAAAACCCGATTGAACATACAAAGGAATCAAAGACTTTCCCAACATTTTTTTTCCATAATTATTTACCACTGAAGGAATGTTTAGCATATGTAGTGCTTACTGAGAAATGTATCCAAATGGTCTGAAGGTTTTTTTTTCTGGATTGATAATAAAAACCTATTCTAACCCCGATGGTTATGAACTAAGAAATATATTTAAAATAAATTAATACCAGAAACAAATGTACGAAAAGTTGGTGTAACGCTACGGACAGGGAAAAAAATAAAAAGAGAATAACTCAGAACTTTTATATTCTATAATATAAATTTGTTTTTGTGATAATAACAGTTATATATATATATATATATATATATATATATATATATATATATATTCCTTTAAGTTGAACTCATCTGGTTCTTGTAATGTACCTATAGCCTTCTTTCCTATTACATAGACAGCAGGCTGGCAGATTACTGAGATCTCGTAAATACTCTTCATAAATATTTTCATCCTGAAAGATATCATTATTCAAGCTGCCTTAATATAATCCTCATTGATTATATATAACACGGATACTCAGGTGGTAATTCATATGAACCTTCTGCATGTTCTTCCTTTTCCAGAGAATACAACGGTGGAGCCAAATTATCATAGGAATATTTCGTGGCATTTTTGATTTGTATTAGTTCCTCTTGTAGGCCTGTGCAAGAAGAAAATACTATATTAAATATATTTATAACCGATTTAAAAAGGAACGGTTTATCAATTCCCCGGAAGCTTGGTTTATGTATGCTCATCGAATACACTAAAGCATCCTAATTTAAATTGCATTGTGTTTAGGAATATCGCGAAAGTTTACCATATAATTTCTTATAATTTGAGATATATTGTTTTTCATAATATCACATTACAAATATGTTGGCGGGTACTGAGCAAAAAATCCTAAAAATGTCGTATATCTCTTACATAGTTAAATACCAAATCCATTATTAAGTTTTTATAATGTTCTGGTAACTTTGCAGTAGGTCATGCATAAGAGGCTACGGGATAGGTAGGGAAAGATACTTAATAATGATATATTTCTAAATGGAGATCCAAACAGTATTCTAACTCAAGCGTACTGCAATGAAAAAAAAAGCTGAATATGTATGTCGTGGTGTTCTGATTTGTGCATAATTCTTTTACCCAAACACACGTAGAAAATAGCCCAATTTAATATTGAAATAAAACTAACTTTCTTCGATAAACCGAACATTCTATTAAATATTGCAATAAAAAGTATATTTATGAAATTACTTCTTTGCAATAGCGATAACTTTTATACCGTTAAGTTGTATCACCTCCTAAAATATCTGCACTGCATTATGTGACGCACTGAACTTTTTAATCAAACCTCTAACCCATTTTCATTATTGATTTTTATGTTATTTGAAATAAGTTATTTTTTATAAATAAATATTAATGAATTCGAATAGCAACTTCATCTGTTTTAATTCTAATATCATGTCACAATTAATGGTCATTAAACAGAACATATTTAAAGATTAAGTGTTGCTTAATTAAGTGAGAACTTCACTGCCTGTGAAAATATGATATCTTCTTTTTTAAGGCTAAAATTTATTAAAAGTTAACTGAACCGTCCCGGCTTTACACGGGCTATACATAACAGTGTATTTTATCTTCAGCATTTTTTTTGGTGATTTGCGATTTGCATATCCCTTACATTTTTACATTTACGGTGACATTGACATGTTATTTCCGTGTTGGCATTTTTTTAACGTTTTGTACATTTTAAATTTGTTAAATTTTTCACAGAACAATTTTGAAAATTTTATCAATTTTAATATTTTAGTGATGTTTGATGTAGTTGATATTTTTAACAATTCGAGGTTAGTGATATTTTTTTAATTTTTTGAAATTTATTTTCATCATTTCATAAATCTTAGTGACTTATTTTTTTATATTTCTGATATTTTCTAGTTGTTTTGAGATTTCACCTCCTATAAATCCGATAGTGAACACTGTTCAGTCTCCACCCCCCCCCCCAAATTTCCATATTGGAGAAATAGCCAATAATATCTCTATTCATTTAAAGAAAAGAGTCAATTGATCAATTGTCATGCAATGAATAAAAATACTCCTCACAACATGTATTTTCGGTTTCCGAGAAGTAGTGAATTTTTCTTAAAAAATTCCCCACTTGCCTCCTATGAATAACTGAGATTTCATAAAATCACTTATTATTTTACTTAAAGGAATCTTAATTTTCACGGCCGTATGACTTTAGGTTCCCGAAAAATACTATTAAAAAAAAATTCTCCACCTGCCACCAATGACATAATTGAATTTTTGCAAACTGATTAAACTCCTTATTATTTATTTGCTTCTATCACTTTTTGTATCCAAGATATTAAATTTACATAAATATGCAATAGACACCTCACTGCCCCAAACGTGTAATAAAACATTGGATAGTGTAGTTTTCTATTAGTGAAAGAATATTTAAAATCAGTTCACTACTTCCAGAGATTACCCCCTACAAACAGATAAATAAATTTAACTTCTTTACGTATTAGTATGATTGTTATTACAGTACAAAGCACCTATCAATTACTGGTTGCCAGATATATGCTACTAGACATTCGAGATTTTAACGACATATCATTTGTAGCTGAGAAACGAATTCAAGTGCATTTTCCTTAAAATATTTAATAATTTTATTCTTGTTTGAAGTGTATTTATAATGTTTCAGGATTTCCATTGAGGGTGCAACTGATCCTGATTACCAACTAGTAAGACATACCGGCTAACTCATTACTAGTTGCTTAATTGAAATATAATTATGCGTTCGATGACTACAACGGGCTTAATTTTTACAGTATTTTTAACAATTAATTTCGCAATCAATCTGTTGTATTGCAATTGCAATTAAATTACTCAAACAATAAATGTTCTTTATTTTCTCTCCCAAATTCAAAAGAACTTATTTTATACTAATATAGTCCTAAAGGGATCCCGTGCTTATTTTTCTGTCGGTGTTGACAATAGTATCGATAATGTGTCTCCGTAAAATTCTCGCAATACTGTCCATGGTACCCTTGACATACGGTAAATACGGATTGTTTATTGGTGTCTCATGCTCCTCGTCTGTTTGTCACGGTTTTGACTTTAGGGCTCTTTTTTTATTTCTGTCTCTAAATTCGTTTTGTCTCAGAGTTGTTTTTAAACTGTCCATTTCCTGCTTGATGTTATCCTGGTTAGTTAGTCTTTGTGATCTGGTTTTGACGACGGCCTGTAGTTGGGCTGGGTGGTGATGAGAATTAGCACGAATGTAAGTGGTAAGCGTTGCTTTCGTATATACTGTATGGCGAAGGGCTCCATCTTTCTTCCTATTTATTATAACATCAAGGAATGGCAATTGATTATTGGCTTCAACGTCCATGGTAAATTTTATTTTGTGATTAATGCCATTAAGATTATCTAAACCTGTATTGAGGTGTTCCCTCCTTTGAGGCCAAATCACCTTTTCACCAACATCTCTGTCGACGAAGCTTTGGATATCACAATAGAAAAATAAAAACCACCTCAACACCTTATAGACTTAACAAGGCACTGTCTGAAGAATATTTATTTTGTTTACGAGAACAAACGATACAAACAAGTGGAAGGATCTCTAATAGAATCACTACTCACGCCAGTAATAGCAATACTATTTATGGAGAACCTTGAGGAGATGGCACTAAGAACAGCAAGCCTTGAACCCAGTTTATCGTTCCGATATGTGGATGATACCTTTGTGCTTTGGCCGCATGGGAGGGAACACCTCAATACATTTTTAGATCACTTTGATGGCATTCATCACAAAATAAAATGTGCTACGGAGGTTGAAGCCAATAATCAATTGCCATTCCTTGATGATCTGATAAATTGGAAGGAAGATGGACATACAGTACATAGGAAAGCAACTCATACCAACAGATACCTTCATGTTAATTCTCAGCACCTTCCAGCCCAACTACAAGCCGTCGTCAAGACTTAGCAAGCAGCGCACAAAGACTAACTGACCAAGATAAAATCAAACAAAAAATGGACAGTTTAAAAACAGCTCTGAGACAAAACGGATTTAGAGACCGAAATATACAAAGAGCACTAGAGTCAAAATAGAGACAAACTGACAAGGAGCATGAGACACCAATAAACAAGGCCTATTTACCGTATGTAAAGGGTACCATGAACAGTATTGCGAGAATTCTACTGTGAGATAATATCGATACTATTTTCAATACCGACAGAAAAATAAGCACGGTGTTGAGGACTCCGAAGACCCTTTAGAACAACAGGGAGTGTTCGAGATTCCATGTGCAGACTGTCATAAAACCTTTGTGGGGCAAACTTATAGAAGAATTCAAGCTAGACATGATAGACAACAGAACGCCATAAGAAAGCGAGAAAAAACAACATTCCTCGCGTCGCCGCCACGACGTCACAAATACTAGACTTTGAGAATACCCGAGTACTGGCGCAGAGGCCTCACAGTCTAAACACACGCAATGAAAACCAGAACTTATCGAATTCTTGGAAAATTCTATTAAACACCGTGGGGGCCCTGACCCGCCCTATAACAACTCAACTGGAGGCATGGTCACTGAGCGCCAAGGGCCAATTACACGCCAACCGATAGGAGCCGAGCCGCGATCATATAACAGCGCGTTCACTACAGAAGATTCTTAGTATTCGAGTAACTAGAAGCCTAAGCAGACAGCTACGAGAATTATGCGAACCGACCTGAAGAGGGCAGATGTGATTCTGCCGAAACGTCGTCATTTTACCATCGATCCCGGCAGGGATCAATTAACAACTACGCGGATGAATTCTCGCATACCATCTAACACACACACACAGAAACTAGCAGAAGTTTCGCCTCTTTTGTTACTTGTGCGCTTTTCTCGATTTTAATTGCATATTATATTCTTCACGAGCTATTTTCGTGAAAAATAGGTTTCTTTAACACCCTTTGTTTGTGCCAGCTTTTTTCATGTAAGGAACAGCGTGTTTAATAAAACACTAAACGGAATTGAAAACCACAGTTTAAGACGAACCAACCCGAAACAACAAAAAGTAAGATGGGCAGTGGGTGGCTGGCTAATTTGACGTAGAATGCACCATATATATTTATGTATCCCAAAAATTTAAAGAACTGACAAGAAAGAAAGACTGAAAGAAATAAGTAAATTAAATACCTTCTTCTGTAATGTCGATGAAATAAATGGCAGGAATATTGAGGTAAGCTGAAAATTCTCCTCTATTAGTGGCCTCATATTTCTTGGTAACTGAAAAAAGAATTTTCAAATTTAATTGTAATTTTGTTACTATTATAAATATAAGTCAATCTTAGGAATATCAATTAACTAACAGTAGTTATTGAACTTTGTTGTATATATAAGCAGTTTGTACGCAGTACAGTTGTAATGTATAAAGATATAATAATAGCACTTATTTTTCAAGAAATTGTAAATAGTGTACATTACTTACTATTATTAAATACCTATTTGTTTCATTTTATGAATGAACTACCCATTAGGCTACGGATATGGTACCAATAAGTTGGTCAACATGTCACAGTAGAAGACACCTTATGTTCTTTACAATGGATTTTTTTTGGCTCGCTAGGTTTCTGAACTTGAGCCCCTTGATTATCTCTTTTAGGAAAAATGAGTGTCCAAATGACATTTCAAAATGTTAGAATTGCATTTTTCTAAAATATGCTGAATTTCACGGTAGATGCTTATAATTGCACAATTGAACTAAGTTTTTAATTCTGTAACATTTCTTAATAATAGTTTGCAATATATTCAAAAATAAAGGTACCTTGAGTAAAATTCATATTTTTTAACATCCCTCGTGTGTGGATTAAACAATTTGATATCTGATGTTCGTTATTTGCGGTTTCAGACCTTGCAAAATAATTTAGGAAGTATAACCTTTTTTCGGAAAATTTATAATAAAAAAGTTTCCGATTTGTAGAGAACTTAAGGACATACTGTATAGCCCAGATCATTTATGAAAATACGTGACAAAATTAATAGTAGAACGAAACTAACATCAACGTGTTCTAATGATCAAACATGACTAATTGACAGAAAATTCAACATTTTTTATCGATGCGTTTTTGTTTTTTAACAAAAAACCGCTAACAATTTAGTATTTTAGACAAAATGTACCCGTGTTTGCTAATATGTCAATGCTGAATAGAAATTAAAAACCTACAAAATGAGTTAATATATGCTCAACTTCGTTAATTGGTTCCTTAGATAAAGAAACCTTTACCCGAAATTCCAAAAAAATAATCTTTTATATATTTTTTAGTTTATTCCTAAAACATTCCTATTAACTTAAGAGGTAGATCTTCTTATACACAATTTATGTTCAAAAAATAAATCATCATCTCACTTTTCCAAAATTTAAAGTATAAACGCATATATGTATTAAATATGATTTCCAAATTAATTTATGTTGAGTCCATTCGAAAAATTGCTAATGGATGGTACGTGTGAAAATATATCCTGATAATAATCTTAATGCAAATTTTAATTTCAAGCAGACATATGTTTATATTTCTAGCATAATATGGATTTATGTAATAGATTTAGCAAAATGGAATACTTAAACTCCATTTAGATACAGATGATAATGACGGAGCAATCATATTGTTACGAAATGTTACCAATAACATCCAGCTCAGAACAGTCTCCGGCGAGTGCATGTCAATACAGGGTGAGGCAGACGTCGTGCTACAGATAGGGGACAACATGATCCGGCATAGGGTCCTGGTAGCGAATATTGAGGACGATTTTATACTGGGAATGGACCTAATTAGCCAGCATGGATTTATGTTCCACCCGAGATATGATGTTCTTCGGTTCCTAAATGAGGAATTTGTATTGACACGGCCCGTCAACAGTTCAGTCACCTCCATAAAAATTGTAGCAAAGTCTTCAGCTAGAATTCCCGGTCGAACGGAACAGATTATTCATGGGCAGCTAGACAGCAATCCTGGGAGCTGCGTTGGAATGGTGGAGCCCGTACTCTCAGCTCATGACTACTTGGTTGGACGGGCTATAGTTAAAACCGGACGAGATATACCAATCAGAGTCCTGAATTTGTCCAACAACGATATCAGAATTGCCAATGGTCAAGAGATAGCTTGTTTCGAGCCAGTAGAGACCATCATCAATTGCGAAGAAGAGTACCAGACGTCGGTGAAGGAGACAGGGCCCAGTAAAGAGTTCCTACAACAGTTAGCTGACCATTTGACACGCCTGACACCAGAAGAAAGCCAAGCAATTTATCACAAAGCAAATTTTTATCAGTCAAGATGGAACCACCGGTCGCACCAACATCATCCAGCATCGAATAGATAACGGAAAGGCTCAACCCATCAGAATACCACCTAGACGACTACCATTGGGGCAACAACAGGCAGTCGAGGAAAACATCGAGTCCATGTTACAAAATGGAGTTATTGAGCCATCCCGTCCCCATGGTCCGCTCCCGTCGTGCTAGTTAAAAAGACGGATGGAACCACCCGATTTTGCGTGGATTACAGAAAGCTGAATGATGTCACGAAGAAAGACAGCTACCCACTACCCCGAATCGATGACACTTTGACCACACTAGCAGGTTCCCGTTGGTTCTCCACACTAGACCTAAAAAGTGATTGGCAGGTTGGTCTACACGCAAGCGACAGAGAGAAGACAGTAAAGGGCTGTTTCAGTTCACGGTCATACCCTTTGGGTTATGTAATGCACCCGCTACATTTGAGAGGCTAATGGAGTATGTACTGAGCGGGTTAACAAGAAGGACGTGCTTAATATACTTCGACGATATTCTAGTCATGGGTCAGATATTCGACGACCATCTGACGAACCTGGACGAAGTGTTCTCCAGAATTAATAATGCCAACCTGAGACTCAATCCGAAGAAGTGTTCCTTGTTCCAAAAAGAAGTAGAGTTTTTGGGCCACGTAGTGTCCGAGTCAGGAATCCGCACCAACGAAGACAAGATAGAAGCCATCCGTGATTGGCCAGTCCCAAGAAACAAGCATGAACTCCGAAGCTTCTTGGGCCTCTGTTCATACTACCGGCGTTTTGTTGAGGGATTTGCCACCATCGCCGCCCCTCTACATCGGTAGGCCACTGAGAAAGAGACCTTCCATTGGAATCAGGATTGCGAAACATCATTCAGGCGACTGAAGGCAGCACTATGTTCCAGCCGAATCCTAGCCTTTCCTACACAGTCCGGCAAGTTCATCTTAGACACCGACGCCAGCAACGCAGGTTTGGGGGCCGTCCTATCCCAGGTGCAAGATGGTGAAGAGAGAGTAATCGAGTATTACAGCCGTGGATTCTCGAAACCGGAAAGAAATTATTGCGTCACCAGAAAAGAACTTCTTGCATTAATAAGGGCTGTAGACCATTTCCACAAATACCTCTATGGTCGTCAATTCTTAATCCGAACAGATCATGCCGCACTCAAATGGCTGCTGGACATGAAGAACTCCCAATTGGTAGTTCCGAAGAAAAAGATACCAGCCATCCTGACCGAAGTACATGATGGGAATACCGGAGGCCACCTGGGCATGAATAAAACCCTTGACAAAGTTCGCCAGCGGTACTACTGGGTGAATTACTTCGAAGACGTCAGAGCTTTGTGCCGCAAATGTGCCATCTGTGCAGCCAGTCAGGGCCCGAAGACCCGGACCAAGGGCAGCAGCAGCAGTACAATGTGGGCGTCCCATTTGAAAGAATTGCCGTCGATGTCGCCGGTCCGTTTCCCGAGTCTGAGAGGGGGAACAAATACATTCTGGTCGCAATGAATTACTTCAGCAAATGGCCTGAGGCATATGCGATACCCAACCAAGAGCAACCACGGTAGCGACGGTGCTAGTAGAACAACTATTCAGCAGGTTTGGCGTCCCGATGGAATTACATTCAGACCAGGGGCGTAACTTCGAATCGAATGTATTCCCGAAGGTCTGCACGATGTTGGGGATCAGGAAAACGAGAACAACATCATTACTCCCATAGTCAGACGGAATGGTGGCAAGATTCAACAGGACCTTGGAACAACACCTATCCAAGGTCGTCAGCAATAACCAGCGTGATTGGGATGAGCATATTCCCCTATTCCTGTTGGCATATCGCTCTGCTGTACATAATAGTACAGGCCTGACCCCAGCCAGGGTCCTATTCGGAAAGGAGCTGCGATTACCCTGCGATTTGGCATTTGGCTCCTCCGAAGAACCTCCCCAAGACATCGACGATTATGCCGACCAGCTCCGACTTAACATGCTGGCAATACACGAATTAGCCCGAACACAGATGTTGGCCAACAGTGACCGGATGAAGACGCGATACGACCTCAAGGCCAATTCAGTCGGGTTCCACGAGAGGGACAAAGTCTGGCTGTACAACCCCCAACGGAGCAAGGGTAAATCCCCAAAGCTTACACCCGCTTGGGATGGGCCATACGAGGTGGTCAAGAGGCTGAATGACGTCGTCTACCGGATCCGTCGAAACCCCAAGGCTAAATTGAAGGTGGTTCATTTAGATCGACTCGCTCCCTACCAAGGAGAGGATGTTTCTGATCGGGACTATCAGAATTAAAGGGGGGGCAGTGTTACGAAATGTACCCAAAGCCGACCCTGTTTCATTTCAGTACAACAACAATCGCTTTGAGATAAAAAATGGTTCTCGAAAAGACTTGACAGCTGTAGGAGTGATGACTGATTTTACTGGAGAATTCGACGCTGGTTTTATAAAGGAACCCGGCCACGATCGCGAGATCAGTTGGTTGTACGAAGAGCTTATATGTAAAATTGTTATTGTAATATTTGAATCAGCTGTTGTATATTCGATGTAAATAAAAGTTTCTAGAAAAGTGAAAGTGAATATTAGTTTTATAATTTTAAATTGAACCCACGGACTTTACAACAATATATACAAAATGCGAGGGCTGTTGTAAGCGATTGTTCCATTTGTAAATGATTCTTATAATACTTCATATTACCAAGACTCCGATCTCCAAAATACCGATTTAGATTATTCTCAAAATGACTATTCTGAAAATTTTGATAGCAATTATTCGAAGTTCCCTCCTGAATTACTTGAAGATCGACAACAAAATTTGCAAGAGATATTTACAGTAGACAAACCACCCGATACACATATATGCATCTTCAAACCCAGCTAGAAACAATGAGTTTACTCGACGAACAAGCTATCCTATAAGCCCCTCACTTTCGGAAAATTCTAATAATGTTTTCTACATTAGTGACGCATCCAATACTTACAAAGTCCTAACAGACACAGATGCAGGTTTATGCATTTTCAAACCGAAAACTTATAAAAAATTTGAACAACGATATCCAGAAAATGTTGTTTACCCCATATATCCGATTAGCTAGACCAACTTGTCAAATTTATTTCACCTCCCTAGATCAGGCTTCTGGTGTCCACAAATCCGAAATATTTCTTCATATATATATAGTTATATATGAACTAGGCTAGGTTCCGTGTGAGAACCGCATCTGAATTTATTAAGTACTCGACGTTTTGACTCCTGCTTTGAAGTCATTATCAAGAGACAAAAAAGTGAAAAAGAGTTTCAGAGTCTAGATCATCTAGTTTTAATCACTAATTTGAAATTTTTATATGTATGTCGCAACTATATGCAAGTGTAGTATGGTATAATTAGTTTTATTAAACATATTTTCGGTCGTTAAATCAACGAGTACCAAGCTCATTTTGTTTTTAAACTCATTAAATATCGATTACATGTCAATTTTTCAATTTTGCGACTACAGTGCTTTTGGTGTCACCCACTCCTAACCTAGTAGAAGCTTCAGCAACAACATATGTCAAGCTCGAAACTGCTATTTGATGCGAAAATACACAGGGTGTTTAGTATAGAAAACAAAGCCATGAAGTAAAGTGATGAAGTAGTAGGTAGGTAAGTAATATATACAGAATGCGCACCTTATATTATTTGCATTTATTTATCTTGTGTGTAAGTGTACCTAACAACAGTGAATGTGTTAGCTGTTGTGTTAAAAAAATGTTCTTTTCAGATTTTCGGTTGGCGTTGCCTAAGGCACCTGAGGAGACAGCCAATTTACGCTTATAGAACATTTTGACTATGATTTTCCCATTTCAACATTCTAGCTGGTTGTCAGCACAAGTGCGTTTCTCTACAAGCCAAGGATACTTAGTAGAATTTCAACAGGGATTAACTTGAAATACCCAGTGAAAAACGAATGTTTAATAAAATATTAAAAAAATAACCAATTTCAATAAATAACTAAATAGTTGCACATTAACTACTTATGAATCAATATACACAAAAGAGTGGCAAGAAATAATCGCACTTTCAAAGGATGTAGGTAGCTACGCACAAAGTAATCAATATAAGCAATAAAAGGTTCTTCTTACATACCAGATTATTACACACAATCCAGTATACGGGGTGTTTGGTAGAAGGTTCGCCAAACATGGAGGGCAGATAGGTGGGCTCATGTGTTATATTATGTAGCCCATAAAACATCTAGATAACTTACGGTTTTTGTTTTATTTTTAATTTTTTTTCTCGTAATTCTCAGATTTTTACATTTAAACTATTGTAACTTTTTTGTTTTTCACTGTATCTGCACCAAATAAACTTAAGTCGAATCTATAATGTCTGTTTGCTCTTCTGTATTCGATATTTGACACAAATAATTGGTTGAAAAATGATATGAGTCCACAAATGGCGAGATTTCATAAAAAAATTATCACACTACAAAAAAAAAGAAGAAGCACATCGAGAACTTCGTATGCTTACAAAAACTTCTCTACCTTAACCCCTTTCCAACGATATATCACACTTATTGGAAAGTAATCAGTATCATAGTAAAATTTGAGATTGTAAGTTACAAGGTTAGAACTACAAAAAATAAAACATACACCAAATTGCAATAATTTGTTATAAATTTTGTTCAAACTCGTTTCTACCAGTACGGATGCAATCGCGACTCCTTTTTCTCACTCGTACAGTGGTAGTCTCTAGTCGCATCCCAACTGCTCCTGGGTTTTTATTTTTGTCTCATCAACTAGTAGTTGCTTGGCCCGTTCCCATACAAAAAAAATCAAAGGGGTCAGGTCTGTCGACCAAAGAGGCCAGAGCATAGGGCCAGTTCTCTCAATCCACTCGTTTGGAAATAAATTGTCCAGGAGCTCTCTGACAGTTCGCCTTAATGTGCTGGACAGTCATCTTTTTGGATATTATTGGTCTGCCTCCAATGGGATTTCATCTCATAAGATCGATCATCCAGGGAGAGAAATAAAAACTGAGGAGCAGTTAAGAGCAAGACTAAATGTTGCTTTTGAAATAATATGGGATGAGAGGCGACTAGAGACTACCACTGTAGGTTTCAGAAAAGAAGTAGCGATTGCATCCGTAGAGGTAGAATCCGATTTGAACAAAATTTATAACAAATTATTGCAATTTGGTGTATGTTTTATTTTTTGTAGTTCTAACCTTGCAAGTTACAATCTCAGATTTTATTATGATACGAATAACTTTCCAATAAGTGTGATATATCGTTGGAAAGGGATTAAAGTAGAGAAGTTTTTGTAAGTCTTCGAAGTTCTCGATGTGCTTCTTATTATTTTTTGTAACCTCATATCATTTTTTCAACCAATTACTTGTATCAAATATCGAATGCAGAAGAGCAAACAATCATCACAGATTCGATTTAAGTTATTTGGTGAAGATACTGTGAAAAATAAAAATGTTACAATAGTTTAAATGTAAAAATCTGCGAATTAAGGAAAAAAAATAAATTAAGAAATCCGTCCTCCATGTTTGACGAACCTTCTACAAAACACCCTGTATATTTATTAAATTGGATGTTTTCCAAAAACCAACATGGAATTAAAATGAAAATAGAAACTTACGATATTGTTGCAATTTTCTGAGGAGCAACGCAATTATATTCAAAGAAACCAGAACGATCACAACGATGTATCCATAATCAGATGCCATACTGACGTCAAGAGAAGCACATATTGACTTTTTTGATATAGTAATCGCACTCGAATATTAATGGCACAATTTATGTATAAACATCAATTTTATATTACTAAAGATCAAGGAGATTACGCTTTATCAGATCTAAAGATAAGTGTTTGGTTTTTCTTGGTATGAAACATTGGGTACACCAGTGCATCACATAACTCAAGAAAATTATGAGTATTCTAAGTAATTGCATATTTGTATTAATCATAAAAAAAATAGAAATTGAATAATGCATATCATAATTTATTTTGTAAACAAATAATACTAATATTTAAGACGCAATTCCATTCTGTTGTTATTTACTTGATTGACAGCTAAAAGATTAATTTAGAGTGTAATCCGATTGACTCAGCTAAAAATAATACAGTTTCTCAACTATAAATAGCTTTCCTGTTGACATCAAAAATAAAATAAAATTTCTCGTAACAGTATGAACTTGAACAACATTTTAATAAATAAAATTTACGATTATTATACTATTTATAAAATATATTTTTGAGAGTCCTCCGCGGTCATTATTCTGACATTTGGAATTTAAATTGATTCTTTTAAGTGGAAATATTAAGTTTTCAAACATTATTTACCCCGAAATATTCAACTAAGATCCTACATTTGTGAATTATTACCCCTATTGTGCCTAAAATAGGAAATTACTACAAATTTGGACACACTGTCAGTGTGAATGTTTATGTCTCAAAATCAAAAATTGTATTGTTGTATATGTTTATTTCCATTTCAATATATTGGAGAATCATCATGTCGATTCGCATATTTCTCGTATTGTCTAATATTAAGCTTTACGCTAGCCGGAGTGCTATTATATGATCGCTGTTCAGTTGGTTCCGCGAGCGGCCCCGCGTCATTGTCTTTTGGAGGTCAGTAGACTCTGCTTGCTCATCATTTCTGGGTTTAGCCTGTGAGACCTTTTCGCGTTTTCAATTGATTCTCTTACCAGACATGATTTTGAGTTTTCTATATTTGCTAGAATTTTCGTAATCTCAATGTCTATTCGGTATGATATCGTATTCGTCGATGTTGTTTTTCTTTCTTCCTTATGGCGTTCTCGTGTTCATTTCGTCTGACTTCTTCTTTAGCATTAAATAGTATCTCTCTAAGGTATTTGTTAATGGGAGTCGATTTTCTATATACTGTATTCCAAGGGTTCTTTTCTCTTTATCAATGGTAAAGTTGATTTTGTGATGTATACCAGTAAGGCAATCTAAAAATATGTTCAGGAGTTCGCTTCCATAACATAACTTATCGGATAACATCAAACAAGTGAACAGTTTAGTAACACCTCTAAAATAAAATAGAATTACAGACTGAATTATGCAAAGAGCGGCATTATCAAAACCGACGAGGAACAAGAAACGCCAATTAGGACAGTTAACGGATTCACAAACATCAAATTTCGATACAAAGAAATCAATTCTTTGTAAAACTCTGCAAATGCCGGCACAGGCAACAACCTTTGTTCATTGGCAAATTGAACAAACTTTGTTTCATGCAAATAAGAACCACTTTTTGAAACAATACGATAAATTAATATCAAATTAGGGCTAAGGCTTCTTCGCCTAACTGATGAGACTCGCAAAGGTCGATAACTATCAAAATCGGATTCTATTACAACATAAAGTTAAGGCGATACTGGAAAGATAGTTAGCTCGATGCAATTTGACCATTTAAAAAAAGCAAAGTGCGGTTTTTCCTTTGAGTTGTCGCATATCTTCACAAACTTTGTTATTTAACCCTGTGAAAACACAAAAGTAAAAGTCGGGCAAAGTACCCCTACAGTCAGGGTACTTTCTTGACTGAAAAAGACGAAACACCGACGAAACAAGCAATTGTAAGGAATTAGCTTCAAACTACCCTAACAGTATTAGAAATAATAATCGAATATAGTAAATTTTAATCCAAATTTAATAAGGCCGTCTTTTCAACAAAAAGCCAGGCATGGCATGTTCAAAAACACAAAGATCCTAGGTATGTCAAGTATTTACAAAAATATGATAAAAAAATACAAAGAAAATGTTACTTATATTATAGTAAATTACATTAACAGTACTATAATAATAAAGAACTACAAACGCGAACTAGGAAGCTCAGTTAGGTAGGTAATAAGGGTACATTTGGCAATAGCCATTGTTCTTGTTCGTAGTCAAATAGGCCTACGGTTCAATTGAAAATACAAATAGAGTCATATTCTCTTTATTTTGGTTTTACGACTTACTATTTCTATAGAAATATTTTGTAAACCTAAACAAATTAATTAAATAATTTAAAATAGATTGCGACATCAGACAATGCAGCTTAGTGTGTTATGTGTCCTCTCATTTATCTTCAGACTGATGATATTGGACTAGAAATTATTGGACCAAGGTTTGCGCTTTCAATGCAGTTTTGTCTGCTGTTCTCTCATTTATTTGCATACTAATGATTCCAAGAATTATAGGACAAAGGCTTGTGCTTTCAATGCAGTTTCGTGTGTCACGGGTCAGCTCATCTACCTTCATACTGATGACATTAATAATTATAGGACCAAGGGTTGCTCCTTTACATGCAATCCGTATTTTATCCAAAATTATATTCCTCGGAAACTTACACGAATTATTTTTATGTTTTTTTGAGCAATAACACCACAATCGAATTACAGTTAAACAATGCATAAATAGTAAAAAAATGCATATTTTGCTTTTTCCTTTATTTTTAGGGTGAGGCACATATTTTATGTTTTCGGTGCATAAAATTGCATATTTTAGCATTTTTTTGAGACATTTATTTTTAACTGGTCCAGCATAAACGAAAGTTTAGATGTGACTAAACAATAATTAATTTTGTGGTTGAATAGGACCGCATGTATTTTATAAATGCCTACTCTTTGGATAAATTGGTCAAAAAATCATAAATTATCTCAAAAATGTTTGCAGCTAAAAATGCCATCTGGGATTTCCTTTGACAAAGGTAACAAATATTCTTGGGAGCCGACGGGTCGGGATGAGAACGCAACTGCCTGCATCAGGGTTTTACCCAATCATAAAACATTAAACAAAATAAATGTCCTTAAATTTTACAACAAAATATTGAATTAATTTTGACTATGGTTTATGAAAAAGTTTTCTGTAAACCGGGTGCAAAATGGTAAGTTTAATTTACATTACAGGTCAACAATATTTAATAATTATTTTTTTATTATTAAGATTGTGACTCCTTAATTAGTACTAGCATTCCCTTGAACAAATTACAAAACGTCAAATGAAAAAAAAATAATCATTTTGTAATAGAAGTATACCGGATGAAAATACTCTAAGAAAGAATTGCACAATAATGTTATCGCAAAAATTCAAAATCGAATAACGGATATTTGTTGATATAATTGTGGATGAAACAACGGAAGTCGTTTGTAAATGTATTGTAAATTTGTTAGTGGGGGTTTTAAGATTTGAAATATGTTACTAAAATCATTTTTAATTTGCACCAAGCAGCTAAACATAATAAAAAGTGTCGAAATAGTACGATTTGTAAATGAAAATTTTTCCACGTAGGTGATGCAGCAGCGTATATGGTGAGAGCAGGTATTAATTTAATTTTTTTATATATTATATAAATATGTTGTTGACGTTACATTTTTTGCTCATGGCATGAATAAAGTAGCAGAATAAATTCGATCACAATTTCCATTAGTTAATTCTTTGGTAAAAAAACGTGAAGTGTTTATCAAAGCGCTACTTCGGGTTCAAGTATACAAGGAAAAATTGTCAGATACTACTTTACCACCTGAACCAGTATTCACTAGATGTGCCACATGAATAGAGGCAGTTATTTTTATGCTAATAATTATAATGACATAAAAATTGTTGTATCGGATTTTAGCGATTGTGTAGATTCGATAAAAAAGGCAAAAACATATTTGAAAAACATCATTATAGCTTTCCGAATAAAAAAATAACCTATTTAGATAAACACAAATATCATTGTCTGAAGCGATAAGAGTTGCAAGCAAATCTGCTTTCTCTGTTAAAAACTATATATGAGAAATTTAATCACACCATTTCAAAAATGAGGTATATCAAATTTTAGTTAGTATATCCACTATTTTAAGAGTGGTAACAAAGGAGGTGTTATCGTTGATTTAAGTCTTGAAGCACTATCAGCACTAAAATATGCATAATTCACTATAATTAAATGGTATTCCAGGGCGACAACAAGTTATGTAGGCAATTTATTATAACATGATTTGTAAATAAATAAAAGTGCGTCATGGTTTATAATATCAAATTATTACGATTAATTAAATTTCGTATTAAACTATTTAATAAAGTGCTTATTTGGCGCAGGTTTTGTATATTGAGTCCATATTTTCTCTAAAATCCGTGCATATTTATGCTCATATTTTGACCGAATTTGCTGCATAATAATCTGAACCCTAGTAGTCATCTAATCTTTTACCAAATAATGTGCGACTACTGACTATCGATTAATACTCACTAAGTACCAATAGTAACGAAGTATTGATTAGATGCTTGATCTAATCGTCAGTATTCGTTTATTTCATATCTCGTCAAGTAGCATGTAGTTTATAACCAATAATTACATACACTGCAGAAATAATGCTACACGAAATGTCACACGTTATAAGAAAGTCTAAACCACCCAAAAGTAACCTATCTATCTATAGAGCAAATTGAGGTTTTCAATTAAGTTCGGCTCTAAAACGACATCGTCATTCTTTAAAGAAAATGCAATAGTAATTTACATACAAAGGATTACATAAACAAAATACAAACATTGTTACGAAATCCCGTATACAAACAAGTTACTGCTGCCCCAACAACTTATTTGGAAAAACAGCGAAATCTAAGCAAGTAGATTCGACAAAAATGTCCAACAACAACCCATTCCACAAGAAAAGTAACCGTGATGTCTCCAATTCTACTGGCTGACAAAGGTACAAGGGCGTACTTAGTTTTTGGTTTACCAAAGGGCGAAATTAGCAAAAAAATATAGTACAGGGGGGCAAATCGGAAAAAAAAAGTTCTAGAAAGAGGGACAAATGAGAAATTTATTGGGCCAGGGGGGGGAAGTCAGCAATTTTATGGGACGCTTTAATGGCTCATGGCAGGTTTTTCAGGCAGCTGCCCCGTACCCCCCACCGCTTGGTACGCCCATGCAAAGGCACATAAAAGAGGTGCACCTTTGAGACAGATAGAAACCTCAATTGCATTTTTAACACAACAGCTAGCCAAATGCCTAGTCCAACAACTTCAACTATTTGCAGACTGTCTGAAGGACACCTATTTTATTTACGCTACAAAAAGTAGAAGGAGCTCTAATGGGGATCACCACTCTAATCAGTAATAGCAAACCTCTACCAGGAGAACCTTGAGGAGTTCGCACCAAGAACAGCAAGCCGAATACACGGTTTACGGTTACGATATGTCGATGATACCTTTGTGAATTGGCCTTTTGGGAGAGAAAACGCATTACAAAATAAAATATAATATTGGAGTTAATAATCAATTGCCATTACTTGACGTTCTAATAGAGAAAAAAGATGAAACCCTTGACCATACATTACATAGTAAAGCAACATACACCAACAAATATTTTCAAATTTCGTCACTACCCAGCCCAATTGCAAGTCTCGTTAAGACTTTGGTAACTAGATCACAAACATCCTGGTCAGTTGACCAGGATAACACCAAACAGGAAATTGACAATTTAAAGAGGCCAGCAGATATATGTTTACGGATGCAATATAGGAAACTATACTAAAACCTGACAGGTTGATGGTTCTATTTTGAGAAGCAACTAAGCATTCTGTTTTTTTTTTCAGGAGTTTGCTGAGGAATTTATTATGTAATCACTGAATTTATTTTTTTTTTACTATAAAATATGCTTTTTATTAGTTGAATATTTGACAATCATGTTTTCTTTTTAAAAGTATCGCTTGATTATGTTTCACTACCAATAACCTAATTTTATTTTCAAATACTTGACAGTAAAAAAATAAGATGTGTTTGTAAATGTGAAATGCAATTTAAGGGTATGCCAAAATCTCTTTAGATTAATAAGTATATTTTTCTTAGATAAGCAAATTAGGCAGTGGATAGGTGGTTCGGAAATGGTATGTGCGGTTGTGAGGAAATTGCAATTACTTGACATGATATATGTTATCCCAATAATCTATTTGTATTTGCGAACAGCTTGTAGTATTTAACGAAGAAATATTTTTGGTTTAAAATCTAATTGTCACCGTGAGCTGATTATGCAAATTAGTTACTTTTTTATATAAAGTGTAAAGATCGGATTTGAAATGAATATCTGGTTACAGTATAAGTAATAATAATAGTTAATCATGATCTAGTCGAGAAATGTTCGGACAGGGGTAACTAAAATATTTATTGTAAAAAATAGGGTTACGTTTTTTTTGTACCGGGTTTTATGGATGTTTTACATTATTATATTGTAAATTGTTACATAAGACAGCAAGTATAGTTAATACAAAAATAGTTTCCCCCTACTAATCAATAGTAAAAATTTGTTTGTTTATTTGTAACAGGTTATCCTTGAAGTACAACCGATTTTACATTTTTTTCAGAAATAGACATATGCCACATGGGGCAATGTTTAAACAAAATATCACGGTTTATCAGGAACCGAAAATAATATATGCATTACGATTGATATAGTGAATTGTATCTTGTCATATGTCAACATCAGGTAAATGCGTTTAAGCATATTCTGTTGTAATGAATTCATAATTATCAACACATCTAGAGTGCAACTGCTTGTTAGACATATAAAATTATTCGCGTATCTGAATGGATGAAATCTGAAAGATATGTTTAATTATTTTGTACGCGGTCCTTTGTTTAATAAACATGCTTATTTATTTCATCTTTCTTCAACAAATAGAGTTTTTAACGAAAATCTTATAATGTGTAAACTCACAAAAAATACATGTTGTGTTATAAAGATATGTAAGAGTTAGCCAGGTAATTAAGTTAAATTTCTGAAATAATATTTTTTAGGTTTCTAACGTCTAGTGAAAACCGTTGCAGAATCATTTCTGTGGCTGTCCGTCTTTTATAGAATATTCTCCCCGAAACTATTCTACTAAAAAAGTGAAATTTATCTATACACAGTTTGATAAGGAATGTATGCCGTAAATAAATGAATTGGGATTTTGGGGCTGGGAGCTTATATTTTTAAGTACAAAATGAAAAAATCTGTGTATATAAATCCTCACTTGAAGTTTACAGGAGATCCTAAGCAAAAATGATAATATTAATTTTAATTAAAAATCTTTTCAAATACATTATGTAATATGGAAGAACAATATACAAAAATTGAATCATTATCTACTTTTATACCCGAAAATTTATACCCTGAAATTCTGAAAAAAAAATGGATGCATAGGGCACCTGTCAAAGTTTACAGGAAATTTCTAATATTAATTTTGGGGTCAAATTAGACATGTAAATAGAAAAAAATTCAAAGCCATGGTGTTATATGTTAAATAAAAGGGTTCAATATGAAGCATACAAATATATTTAAAAAAATGGAAAGGACCAGGCACCTTTCTTAAGGAAAAATGGACTTCCGTCAAATTGTTTGGAAGTTTGGTATGTTGTAGAACTTGACGTTCTGACAAAAAGAGCTCATAGGCTCAATGAGATTCTATGATTAGTTTTCGAGATACAGGGTGTTAAACATCGAAAACGCCGCATTTTTGATATCAGATTTCCAATGATAGACGTGTTTTATTTCCGGTTATTGGAGAAATTGTGATTTGAAAATTATTGGACAAAAATATTTCACAAAGCAATTGCCATAAGTTTTGGTGGATTACAGGGTATTAAAAAAAATACGTAACATGTGATTTGGGAAAAAATATATTTTTTATTACAACTTTGAAAACGTAAGATGTTATTGCACAATTAATATCTTGTGAAAGTAACAATTTCTTGGATGTGCTTCATATAATCAACAGTGTGAGCCATAAATATAGCTAGAGAGGGCATATATTATTTTTCCTATTAGTGAGTCACCCTGTACTAACCATTCGTGCTGCAATTTTAATAAGACATTAAACAGATATATCATCGGTCTCATTACACTAAGCAGTACGTTTAACTCGTTGCAAACACTGTACATATTGAACAAAGTACCCCGTAGTTTTAAATTCTCTCCGTCAACTTTGTATGTTATTACATTTTTACGTTAACAAATGTTCAGTGTTTAACTGAGCAGAATATTATTAAAATTGTTTTACTAGTTTTCTAGATATAAGGTGTTAAACTTGGGAAATGCCACCTTTATCGCATCAGATTTCTCATAATAGAGTGTTTTATTTCCGTTTATTGCAGAAAACGTGGTTTGCACATAAATATTGCACAAAAAATACTATTATTGTTTATTACAGGGTGTTTCCCCTATATCTAACATGTTTTTTTTCAGGAAACTATTTTTATTATAACGTTGAATAGACAAGAAGATCTAATTGCTCAATTAATATAATGTTAATGAAATTAATTCTTGGACGTGTTCATACATTATATAGTCTGAGTTGTAAATATTGCTAAAGTGGGCGTATATTATTTTTTCCATTTATGAGTAACCCTGTATAAACTTTTAATATTAAATTATACAAATTTACGACTCATCACACTATATTCTACAGGTTTACAAAAATTTTACAAATTAAAATATTGTAGTTTATAAAGGGTTACTAATTAATTGTAAAAAATGGTATATGCCCACCATAGCTATATTTATGACTCACACTGTATAATATATGAAAACGTCCAAGAACTCATTTCTTATTAATTGTGCGATTACATCTTATGTATTCATTGTTGCAAGAAAAAAATGAATCTGATAAGAAAAACGAGACATTTCGGATGTTTAACACCCTATATCTCGAAAACTAGCCATACATTTTTAATAATATTCTGCTCAGTTAAACACTGAACATTTGTTAACGTAAAAATGTAATAACATACAAAGTTGACGAAGAGAATTTAAAACTAGGGGGCAGTATAAAAAACTACTTTTTTCAATAGGTACAGTTTTTGCAATCAGTTTAACATCCTGTTGAGTCTATAGAGATGCATCATATATCTGTTTATTGTCTTATTAAAATTGCAGCACGAATGGTTCATACAGGGTGACTGATTAATAGGAAAAAATAATATATAGCCTTCTCTAGCTATATTTATGGATCACACTGTATATGATATGAAGCATATCCAAGCAATTATTACTGTAACGAGATATTAATTGTGCAATAACATCTTCATATGTTTTCAACGTTGTAATAAAAAAACTTTTTCCAGAAGCACACATTGCGTTTTTTGAATTACCCTGTAATCGAGCAAGATTTATGGCAATTGTTTGGTGAAATATTTATGTCCAATAATATACAAATCACAATTTCTCCACTAACCGGAAATAAAACACATCTATCATGCGAAATCTGATATTAAAAATGTGACATTTTCGATGTTTAACACCCTGTATCTCGAAAACTAGTAGTAGAATCTGTTTGAGCCCGTGGACTCTTTTTGTCAGAACATCAACTTCTACAAAATTCATCCATTTTTCCATAAGAAAGGTGCCTGGTTGGTATAAATATAATAAGGAAAATATTATGCCTCTCTTTTATCTCCAAACCATTAAGCCTACAATTTATAAAAAAATAGGCATATAAGGCCTCACACCAAGTTTACAGGAAAACCTATTCCAATATTAACTAGACAGTTAAACGAAAATATATATATTTGTTTCAAACGTGTCCTTTAATATTTCAAATGAAAGGACATATTATGAGGAATACAAATATATTTTTACATAAATTCACATAGCATAAATTAAAAATATTAAAGAAAATATACAAAAAAGACCCACTACCCCCTTTGTACCACCGAAACTTTTGAGCTTAAATTAAAATAATTAAATTAATTTAATAATAAATAAAAATTTAAAAGTTCTCTAATTCATCATAATATATTAAATAAAAAGCTCGTTATGAAGATTACAAATATATATGTTTCAATATTTGAAATGGTTAAAAGGCTACAGATAGGGCTTATAGGACCTTTCAGAATCATTATATGAAAAGATAGAGCAAATCCCAAAGAAATTTAAATGATTTTTTTAAACGTATCAGGTATTATTTCAAATAAAGAGGCTTATTGTGACTAATGCATAGGTAAAAAGGAAAATATACATAAACAAATGTGACTCATAACCCCTTCATCTCCTATATAAAGAACATAAGGCTCTCTTATTGCTTACAGAAAAACATAATCATGAACTTAATTTTGGGGAAAAATAAAAAGATTTTTTATAATATACCTGGATTATAGGAAACCTTGAAGCTGGTACTCAAGTCCAACACGCCATTCTCTGAATTATTCTTTATATCTTCACTAAACTAAAATTCTTAGTAAGTTCAACTGTTGCACGATAAGTCTCGAAAAGCATATGTGAATTATTGACTTTAGCCAGGGGCTTATTTACAGGTAGCAAGGGGGCATGGGCCACCAAAAATTACATTTGAACTGCTACTCAGTATTATATTTTCCTTGCCCACCCCCAATAAAATTTAAGTAAATTTTTCCTGCCATCCCAATAAAAATACTGAAGATACACAACTAGTTGTAGCACTACGACATAATTCATTCAGTATAAACAATATTAAATACTAAAGAATAGAATCTATATAAAGTACATATAATATTTTTTAAGAAAAGTGTTCTAGGTTTGTAGACTCAACGCATCACACAATGGCGTCCTAGATCTGAATCTTTTAGAAATAGAGGAAGCCCCAACTAAACGGTCAGATGGCATAAAGCGGATTAAAACTAATTGGTTACAAGTGGTCCAAGACAGAAAGGAATGGATGTGATTGATGAAGACGTATGTCCTGCAGTGAACCCCTGAGGCTGAATGATGATAACATGTATACTAAAAATATACAGGGTGTAAACGATTTGAGTGCAAAGATTTTGAAGAACAATACTTCAGGCAAAAACCAGTCAAAAAGCTTTATAACATTTTCTAAAATAAACTATAGTTTTGCCAAAAAGAACACATAAAGTTAGATTTTATGTAGCCCTTGCTACAGTGAATAATACAATAATTTCGATTTCAAAATGTCGGTAAATCTAAATATGTAAATACTCAATAGCTTATACATCTTTAATAGCCACATTAAAAATGAAAATTGATTATTTAAACTCGAAATATGCTTTTATAATTTAGTGTAAGTTTCTCCGAATAGATATGGCAACGTGGCATACAGACCAACTTATTTACTACATTTTTTACTTTAACGAGACGATTGTTTTTTGCGATTTCGAATCATGTAAATAAGAATGGATAAACGGTAAAGTGATTTGAATGATATCTATTTGATGTAGACTTCGTGGTTTGCTTTCCATTTAATATATTTTTTAAATAAATAAAAACGGTTGTGATTAGTGTGTAAGTTCGAAAATTAAGAATAGTGTGACAGTATTTATTTGTGATAAATAATGGCCGATTATACAATTAGGGAAAGACATGACATGCTCTTAATTTATGGGGAAAGCAGACGTAATTGCAAAATAGTAAGAATGTTATACAGAGAAAGGTTTCCAAACAGACGCCTGCCCAATGCTAGGACATTCGTAGCTGTTTCGCAGAGGCTTCTGGAAACAGGTAGTGTAATACCACAAATAAACAATCGCGGACCACAGCGACATAATCGTATCTTAGCTGCTGAGGATCAAATACTAGACCTTATCGACATCAACCCATATCGTAGCACACGGAGTATTGGAAGTGAGCTGCAAATTTCTCACACTGTTGTTCATAGAACATTACGGGAACAATTGCTCTATCCATATCACATGCAGCGGGTTCAAGGGCTTTCAATTGATGATTTTCAACCAAGACTCAATTTCTGTCGTT
The DNA here is from genome assembly GCA_034190945.1 of Octodonta nipae. Lineage (NCBI taxonomy): Eukaryota > Metazoa > Arthropoda > Insecta > Coleoptera > Chrysomelidae > Octodonta > Octodonta nipae. Next base: position 137,930,316 of record CM067216.1, read on the forward strand.
GGTTCCTCAGAAAACATCGACAATTTGCTAATTTTGTGAACAATATTTTAACAACAGATGAAGCAAGTTTTAATAGGAAGGTATAATAAATTTTCATAATACGCATTCGTGGTCTGAGGTAAATCCGCACGAAATACGCCAGTCAGTATTTCAACACAAATTCTCAGTTAACGTGTGGGCTGGAATAGTTGGTGAATACTTGGTTGGGCCATTTATACTGCCTGCACGTTTAACAGGTGAGAATTACCTTTATTTTTTGAACAACACGCTACCAGATTTGTTAGATGAAGTGAACCTACAAACACGTTCCAATATGTGGTACTTACATGACGGAGCACCTGCCCACGCAAGTCATCTAGTTGTCGACTTCTTAAATAGAACATTTCCCCGTCGTTGGATTGGTCGAAACGGACATATACGTTGGCTAGCAAGATCTCCTGATCTCAATCCTTTAGATTTCTACTTATGGGGACACATGAAAAGTAAGGTTTACACGACTCCAATTATTGACGAGAATGACCTTAGACAACGCATTTTTGACGCTGCTGACGAAATCCGAAATATTCCAGGAATTTTTTCTCGCATACGTGAAAATTGCATTAAACGGTGTCGTTCTTGTGTCGATAGTAATGGTGGGCATTTTAAAACATTTGCTCTGAATAATCCGTTGTTTCAACTCAGTTCTATCATTATAATAAATTCGGTAAGTACATATTTACTTGTATAATATAAATAATATTAATTAAATCAGTAATAATGACTCTTCGAATAATTTAACTGGTAAAAAACTACATATACAGATCTCTTGAGTTGAATATCATATTTACCCAACTTTGTATAATTGCATAAAAAAAACCGCCAAATACAAATTCTAATTGCAATACCTTGTATTAAAAACGTAAATATTTTCAACAAAATATTTCATACATGTTGATGCCTTAATACTTAAAACCCTTATTTAAAAAACAGAATTTATTTGAAACACAACTATCACTACTTGTTACAAAAAAGAAGGACTATTTTATAATGATTAATATATCAAATGAACAGACCAAATATTGTGACTCTGAACAACGTTAAAAGTCTTAAAGTTGAATTCAAAAGTGTTTTGTTTAGGAATATTCTCCTATTTATAATCTCTGCTGAAAATGGGGAACTATGCAGAATCATCATTTATGCAGGTGCACCTAGTAATATAATATAGGTATTGTTTTAGTTTCTGCGTAACTCCTTTCCAATGGATTATTATTTTATTATAGACATTAATCAGCATATTATTATTTATAGGTCATGAAAGGTGGTATGTAACACTCCTCCCCTTTTATTTAAAATTTGGAGTCTACATTTGACACAAATTTTTAGATTTAAAATTGATAAAATTACAAAATTCAAAATTAAAATTAGTAACATTACATTGGTTGAAACTTACAATTTGTTTAATTAGATTGCGGGTTCTTGCATTTCTATTATATTTTCATCTCGGATTGAAGATCTTCTTCGTGGTCTGAATCTTCTTAATAGGCTTCTGGATTGCTCTGGTTCTGCGTTTGCTGTTGGGAACTGCTTTCTACATCTTTTTCGACATTTGCAAATAACACAAATTGAAATAATTAGTACAATTTATACGATGCACAAAATTGTTAACCACAGGGTATGTCTTTGAGTAAAAGGTCTATTTATTATATCATCAAGTTCTTCGGAATAATGATCTAGTTTATGTTCTGCAATATTAAGTGCGTCAAGTTCAAGTTTTTCAATTTTTAAAGGTTTTAATTTAAACACACTTTTTGTTTCTTCGCAACATTCATAAGGAATGTTTGGAGTTTCGATGACTCTTGAATCTTCTGACATGTAGTTTTTGCCTGACTGTATTCTGATTGAACCAACGTAACATATGCAATCTGGTTGTAACTTCAGGATTGAATTTGTATTTATTTTTATTGTTTTCGTCGTATCTTCTTTACATTGGATACTGATTGGTAAAAGGGCATTGGTGACGATTAACCATTCATTTTCAGATATATGTTGTACCTTGTAGTCTTCAATATTAACTTCAATAGTTTGGCAATTTTCTGGGAGTTTTATGGATTTGATTACTTTTATTTCGCAGGGTGCGTGTTCATCGATTGGATATGCAATTAAGTTGTAACATATTTTTGTTTCTGATTCGATGCTTTTGCATTTTTCCAAATTATCAATTGTAATATAAAGATTATTATCTTTGCTAACTGCTATATATTTATATGTGTTTAAGATAAGGTAAGACCATTTGGTTTTTCGATTAAAAATTGGTAAAGAGTAAACATGTAGGAGTTTGTATTCTTCAGGCTCTACTAAAGGAATTGGTAAAATAAAGACGATTTTATTACTGGGTTGATAAGCTTGAAGTTCAATTATATCAAGGTATTTTGGAATATTTTCTAGATTTGGTAACATTGGTAAAACATGTGTGCTTAAACTTGTGGAAATTAGTCTTAATTGGAATATAAGATCTTCGGGTTGAATTACCGATGGATGGATGCTTTTGAGTCTTGCGAATGTGACTGAATCAATGATATCGTTAAGTTCATTTTCTATTAGAATGAATTATTCTAATAATTGTTCACATATATTTATAATTTGAAGCTTTGAATCATAAAAATTTTGGTTATCTGATATGTTAAAAATAGCGTTTTCTATTTTGTGAAGATTTTCATTGAATGTTTGTTCATCTATTTGTAATTTGCGTATTGTATAGTTAAAGTTTTTCATTACAGAATTAGTTACAGTGATTTGATTTTTCATTAAATTTTCTAGAGCTATTTCGTCTCTTTCGATTCATTTATGAATTTGTCGTAGTATTCATCATCTGTACTATCTAGATTTCCCGTAATTGCTTTCCATACTGAACCTATAAAGTTAAAAGCTCCTCGTTTCGTACGAGTGTTATTTAAATTAAATTCTTTTGGGTCATAAGGGTTAATATCATTTTTAATTTCACTGAATTTTTGACTGACTGCCATTATTATTTTATTTAACATTGTAATATGAGGTTTGACTTCAGTGTAAAATGCTATAAGTCTTGGAGTGTCTCTTTCAATTAATTGCTTTATGTGGTTTAAAATTGAGATATCATTTTTGAAGGAATGTAATAGAATTGTAATGTCTTTGACAACAAGTAGTTTCCATTTTTCATTTGATATTTTTAAGTCTGATTCATGGTAATATTGTATTCCTAGAGTGTTATTTAGAGTTGAAATTTTATAATTACTTGCTTGACTTACTGTGATTAGTACAGCAAGAATGATGATGTATTTCATCTGAAAAGAAAGAAAATCTATTTTAAGAGTGAGCTAACTTGATCTGAGTTAATTGTAAATTCTCTGTTCGTTTCTAAGTCTTTGACTTTTAAGGCATTATTTCCTAATATTTGTATCACTTTATAAGGACCGTTCGATTTGTTACTTAATTTATGTTTTATCTGTGACTCTTTTATGAATATAAAATCATTTACTTCAATATCTTTTGGTTTTGGTTTCGCTTTTTGATCATGACGTTCTTTAGATTTGAATTTTTTCAAAATTGTTTTTTCTCTCGCTACTTTATAAAAATATGAAATTTTATTATTTAGTTCACGTACATATTTTGAAATTAATTCTTCTTGATTAAATAATTTTTCAGGTGGTCTTGAATTTGTGTGACCAAAAATTAGTTCATATGGCGTATAACCATGGGTACTACTTATAGAATTATTGTAGCATATAACTGCATATGGGATACATGTTAGTGGATGATCTCCCGGTTTTTCAGTAACTGTTGATCTTATCATTTCTAATAAGGTACTCATAAATCTTTCGATTGAGCCATTGCTCTGTGGGTGATTGACTGATGAAAATGTTAGCTTAATATTATAAAGAGTAAATAGATCTCCCATTAATTGGTTATCAAATTCTTTACCTCTATCACAATGTATTCTTAGTGGCGTACCGTAGTGCATAAAATATAATAATAGTGTATTAACAACATTTTTCGCAGATTTATTTTCAATTGGATAAGCTTGAGTGAATTTGGAAAATTCATCTCTTATTACAAGTACATAATTTTTCTCTGGTATTTGTAATATATCAAGGTTAATGCGTTCAAACGGTGTTTTTGGCGTTTATGTTATTACTAAGGGATTTGATAAATTTTTTCTACAAGCTTTGGATTTATTACATACTTCGCAATTTTTTATGAAATTTTCAACGTCTTTGATTAAATTTTCCCAGTGATATTTTCGTTTTATTCTTGTTACTGTTTCTTGAATACCTCTATGCATGTTTACTTTTCCGGTATGATTTTCTTCGATAATTATTTTTCTTTGTTCTTTTTCTGGGATTATAATGTTTGGGTTACAAGTTATAAATTCTATTTCATTATCGGAAAAAATGAAAGATAGCATTTCTAAAATTGGTAAATTTTTTAATTCTTCCATATAGTATTTATTGTTTTCTAACAATATCTCTTTATTGTAGTAAAGAATTTCAAAGATTGCTTGGTCAGGATTTAAATGTGGAACGATGATAAGGTAATACTTTCGTTTAGGATTGCATTTTGATGTGACAACGTTTATTCTGTGTTCTTCATACATTGTATTTAAGTCAATTAAATCATCAGCTTTATTAAATTGTGAATCAGTTAATTCGCCTGGCTTTAAGAATGATATGATTCTCTTTTGATGTTTATCTAGAAATTTCTCATTAATAAAATTACATTTAGAATAATCAATTAATGATTTTGATTCGTGTAGTTTCTTAAAAATGTTATATTCTTCTAGGATTGTTTTATATCCGATTTCTGTATTTGGAGTATCCGGTCTTTCTTCATTTTCTTCTTCTTCTTCTTCTTCTTTTATTGGACTTCCGTAGAATATTTTTGAATAATCTCTGAGATGATTAGTTCTTATTCGAGATAAGGCATCGGCATTGGTATTTTGTTTACCTGGTTTATATATTATTTGATAATTATATTCTTCCAATTTTAATCTCCATCTTGCCAGTCTTGAACCTGGATCCTTTACATTAAATAACCATGTTTTTGGGCGATGGTCGGTGTACAGTTTGAAGGTTGTCCCGTAGACGAATTCTCGATATTTAGCGACTGCCCATACTATTGCTAGTAATTCTTTCTCAATTGTCGAGTATTTTTGTTCCTGAGCATTCAGAGTTCTAGATGCGTATGCTATAGGCAAATCTTTTCCTATTTTTCCTTGTGATAGTACAGCTCCTATCGCATAATTACTTGCGTCTGTAGTAATATTGAATTCCTTTTCAAAATCAGGGTATTGTAAAATTGGATAGTTTGTTAATGTTTGTTTCAATGCTTCAAATGATTTTATGCAATGTTCATCAAAATTAAATTTTATATCTTTCTTTAATAATTCAGTTAAAGGTTTGACTATTTTGGCAAAATCTTTTATAAACCTTCTGTAATATCCTGCTAAACCTAGGAAACTTTTCACGTCTTTTGCGTTTTTAGGTACTGGGAATTCTTTGACTGCTTTTATCTTTTCTGGATTGGGTTTTACACCTTCTTCTGTCACTAAGTGACCTAAGTATGCAACTTCTTTTTTTAAAAATTCACATTTATCGGGTTGCAGTTTAAGATTTGAATTTCTTAGTCTTTCGAATAATTCTCTTAATCTTTGTATGTGTTCTGGTAATGATGAAGCATAAGATATGATGTCATCCATGTATACAAGTGCTCGTTCATTTTGTATGCCAGTTAAAATATTGTCCATAACTCGTTGAAATGTCGCGGGTGCATTTTTTAAACCAAATGGCATTCTTTTAAACTCATAATGACCATTTTCAACTGTGAACGCGGTTTTTTCTATATCTGCTGGATTAATCTCAATTTGATGAAAACCTGATGCTAAATCAAGGGTTGTAAAGTAACAGCAATGTCCTAATTTGTCGAGTAAATCATTTATATTAGGCAACGGATATTTATCATCTATCGTGACTTCATTTAATTTGCGGTAATCTATAACCATTCTCCATTTTTGCTTACCACTAGCGTCTAACTTTTTGGGGACTACCCATACTGGAGAGGACCAAGGTGAGGATGAGGGTTGGATTATTCCTTGTTTTAACATTTTGATTTACTTGTGTTTTTACTTCTTTGAAGACGCGAGATGTAAGACCGACATCTAGGATTTTCGAGAGAATCAGCACACAGAGATTCCGAATCTGGAGCCGTTCCGTGTAATTGCTGTTCTCCCTTAACTCCTAGGACAGAATGTCACGATAAAATTTTTCAGGTTACTTCACCTGTCAGAGATATTGAATACTCTCTTCGAGGTGTCATTCCTTTGTACGCAAGACAATATATATTATATATAAATATAATATATATTGTTTCTGGTTAGGGAACCTTCATCAGTTGCGCTTCCCACAATTGAATGTCCTCTCGAACACTTATTTATGCATTTGATGCATTTAGTTAAATTTGAAGACGCGAGATGTAAGACCGACAAAGGAATGACACCTCGAAGAGAGTATTTTTACTTCTTGTTTATGGACATAAGGATATCTATATGACTTTATTGCAATTGGTTTGGATTGCCCGGCATCTAATTTATGTTTTACGTTATTTGTGAAAGTTAATTCATCATTTTCTAAATAAAATATTTCACAATATTGTTTACATAAGGCGGTAATTGTTTCTTTTTCTTCAAAATTTAAATGTTCCAAACGCAAGGATTTTTCGACTCGTTATTGTCTTGAATATAAGTTTTCCTTTTGTAGATTTAAAATTAATGTTTGATTCTTATTTACTGGACTATTTTCAATAAAAGGTTCAATTATTAATTCATCAAAAAATATTCTTTTCTTTTGTTCGCTTTTATTTAAAATTGACGTTAGAAATTCACCTTTTTCAGTCGTTATGATTACACAGTTTGGCAATATGACGTTTTCTTTTTCTTGTGAATGTAAAATTAGTTCAGCATTTTTTTCATTGCTATATAATTTGAATATTTGTTCAGTTCTTGGTTCTATATTTATTTCATTGACAATTTCATTTTCTTTGTATAATGGCAAAGTTATATATTTGGTTATTAGTTTTCTATTTTTTAAATCAACTAGACACTCATATTGTTGTAAGAAATCTATACCTAATAAACCATCAAATTCTATATTTAAGTTATGTACGAATACTTCCATTTCGTCATTTTTCAAAAATAAATCAAAATTTATTGCTTTATTTATTTCAAAAAATTGGTTGGTTACACCTTGAATTCTTATGGGTTCTACGCTTTTTATTTTTTCTTGTTCAAATAAATATGGTTTCAAAATTGATATACCTGCTGCGGTATCAATTAAATAGCGATATTTTCCGTCATGAGTTTTTTGATATAAAATAAATTATTTGAATTGCTTGTGTTTACGAATTCTGATCTTATTCTTGGCTTTCTAAATTCTGTGCTTGACTGGTTGGAATGAGACGAGTAGAAGCGCCAGTCTTCATTTCCACTCTTTGTTCGTTTAAATGAAATGTTTTTCTTGGAGGATTTTGTACGTTTCTTGTATTTAAAGAATTACTTTGATAATTATTATTTTGGTTACAATTATTTTGGTTAGATGGTCTTTGATAATAATTTTCTCTTTGATTTTGATTATTATTTTCATGTCTATTCACAAAGGTATGACTTGGATTGAAATTTCTTTGATTTCCCGAATTATATTGATAATTTCCGTTTTGATTATAGTATTTATCATTATTTTGTTTTTTGCGACATTCTGAAATTAAATGTCCCGACTTTTTGCAATAATAACATGTTTTTTTATTTTTACTTTGATGAAAGTTTGAAGAATTTACTTGTGGCTTTTTACTTTCTAGGTACGTTAATTGATATTCAGTTTTTACTATATTTGCAGCTTCTGCGAGGTTGCAAGGTCGCGATGCTCGTATGATTGCACCTAGCTTCTGTTCGAGTCCTACTAAAAGTGTTTGTAGAGCTACTTTGTCTACTAACGCTTGCTGTGCGGTTTTCTGTTCTCGGGTTAATGTTACTTGCTGATTAATTGCAGCGTAAAGTTTTGAATGATGTGCATTTATGCGATGCACATAGTTTTGCGGATTTTCATTGTTTCCCTGTTTAATTTGCTGTAAATAGTAAATTAAACTTGTTTAGTCTCTAGAATCACCGAAGTGTGTTTTTAAAATGGTTTTGATTTGATCCCAATTTTTCAAGTCGCGTGAGTTTATGAGTTGAGATGCTCGTCCTTTTAGTTTGTTTTTTAAATGTACAGTTAAGAGATATGTTTGCTGGTCTGTTGCTACGTCAAAGGCTGCGTCACAAGAATTAATAAATTTATTTAATAATATTGAATCTCCATCATATTCCGGTATAATGTGACATAATTCACTTAACCTATATTCTGTCTTTTAACGAAAAACTTCAAATTAAAATTGCTCGAGTTACTTCCGATATTCCCTCGAAAATAAACTCGCGGATCTCGATTCTGTCCCAGTTTCGCTCGACTCCAAAATCTAACCCCTTTAATGGAATTGTTACAAATTTTACACACGTATATTTTTCTATAACGACTTGGGAAACTAATTGGATTTAGGGAACAAATATACAGCAATTTTCACAGAATAATAACAAATCTTTACTCACTTTGACTTTCCTGGAAAATGCTCTGTAGTGCGTGCGGTTCTTTCCGGTTGAAGGTTTGGAAACCACCAGATCTTCTTGGAATTTTCTGTTCTGTTTTTCTTGGATCACCAAAAATCTCTGTTTTTCCGATCCTGCTGACTGCGCGAATTGTTGGGGCCTTAATACTTAAAACCCTTTTTTAAAAAACAGAATTTATTTGAAACACAGCTATCACTACTTGTTACAAAAAATAAGGACTATTTTATAATGATTAATATATCAAATGAACAGACCAAATATTGTGACTCTGAACAACGTTAAAAGTCTTAAAGTTGAATTGAAACGTGTTTTGTTTAGGAATATTCTCCTATTTATAATCTCTGCTGAAAATGGGGAACTATGCAGAATCATCATTTATGCAGGTGCATCTAGTAATATAATATAGGTATTGTTTTAGTTTCTGCGTAATTCATTTACAATTTATTATTATTTTATTATAGACATTAATCAGCATATTATTATTTATAGGTCATGAAAGGTGATATGTAACATACATTTTTATTTAATTCTAAGGTCAATATCATCAGTCAATACAAAAACACAGGTGTTTATTTTTTTGTCGGCGTAGTCATTCCTTTATTATTCGCGCTAAGAGTGAATCTGCTTCGAACGCGAGCGACGTTGCCGGATTGACAATAATTTACTTAACATGTATTTCGAATTTTCTTGGTTATTAAGGCCTACTGACCATAGTGGTATAAGAGTTTTTTGTTTAATTTGGTGTATACTACCTCCACCTAAAATATATGCACTCAAACTATTTACACCCTGTATAGTATAATCAGAATTTGAATAGCCAAGTTGTCATCTACATGGAGCAAACCAAATCTAATTACTTACAGTTCTCTTTATTATGTCATAATCTGTAGTTACAATTAATTTTGATCTATTAAAGGGTATAGTATGCGTTTGTGTTCGTCGGATATCCCAAGACTTTTTTAGGGTGCAAATAGGTGTGAAAGAAAACGATAAAACGTAAAGCATACTAAGACCTGAAGTTCATAGCATCTAGTTGATGGTGGAAGCCATTACTTTGTGATATACCATCATTATGATTGTAGAAAAACGAATTACTTTGTTTTATATCACTAATTTATTTATTTGTTTAATAAATAAACATAAAAAACCATGACTAGTTTCGACAATACTATGACATTTTCAAACGGAAACAAATTCATGAATGACGACAAAACATTTTGAAACAGACAGAAGGGTCTTGTGTACAACAGTAGGTATGTGTTAAATTCTCGGAAGGATTACATAAATATGACATTTTTGTGTATAAGAATATTGCATAGAAACAAAGTGGTAAACTGATTAAGAAAATTTAAATATATCATTATTGATTATTAGTTATTAAAAATTTCAAATAGGATACTATTTTTAAAATCTACCTGCTCATTAAGTAGTAAATTGCAAGAAACGGAATTATTATGGCTTTTGTAAATTTCTATGTTCTCAAGTGTTTCAATAAATGACTTAAAATTGTTATATTGAATGATCTCTGTTTCTTGTAATTTAGGAAATGTTTGCCCTATGGTAAGAAAATGATTTGCAAATGTTGAGTCAGTTTTATAGTAAGTTTTATTTAATCTAAAGGAATGTAAGTGTTCAAGATATCGAATATTGAAATTTCTACAGGTCATACCGAGGTAAAAGCTATTGCACTCTGAACATTTTAGTTTATATACTCCGTTTCTTCCAATTTACTACTTAATGAGCAGGTAGATTTTAAAAATAGCATCCTATTTGAAATTTTTAATAACTAATAATCAATAATGATATATTCAAATTTTCTTAACCCTTAAATGGATGATTTTTTTAATTTAAAAATAAAATTGTTTTTTGTGTATATAAGGGGCCAAATATCAATGAAAAAATACTTTAAAAAAATTTAGCTTATTTTTTTTTATTAAAAAAAGCAAAAATGACGTGTTTCATATATGATACAGTGTGCGTTATATATATATATATATATATATATATATATATATAAAACATATTTATTTATTTTTCATGAAAAAGGCGAAAACAATTGGAGCTCTGATTAAAACATAAGTGTAATTAGCATTTTGAACAAAAGACATAAGTCAAACTTTTGCAGGTAGGGTTTTTGCACCTTCCCCTATTTTTCTTCCACTCAGGCCAATGTTCGATTGAATCTTTTCTGACGTTAACTGGTGGAACAACGGTCTTAGGAATTCTTTTCTTTTTTTTTTCCAACGCACTCTGTATTCCACTGCTTGATGGCCGGCCTCTTTTAGCAGTGGATTTTCCAAATTTACATAGGGTCTGGGACACCTCAATTCTAAAATTTTTTTGATTCATGGGCTTTATTCTTTTCGCTAAACACACCCTTCTATAAAGAAGCCACGAATTCACTAGAACGACATCAGTTAAATGGTAGAATAATCTGAAGTACCATTTCTTCGATCGTAGCTTTATTGTGTGGCGCCCAATATGGCTGTCAAATAAATCTACCCCACCCATATGCTTGTTATAGATTGTAATAATTTCTGAACATGTGACTTCTTTATATTGTTTATTTTTTCGATCAAATCTTCGAGCAGTGGTTTCGGGTTGTTGTCCAGAAAATGTAGACAATATTTTATGATTTTATTGTCTTTCCAAGATAAGCAAGCGACGTCGATTCCATCAACATTTCCAATGTATTCAACAGACTTGCCCCTAAACTCTTTTTTAAATTCTTGCTCCGTTGGAAGCTTACAGTTTGGAATCCTGTTTCTTCTTACTGTCCCTAATGGCAAAATACCCTGCTTGTGCTAGACGAACTACCACATTTGAGCTTGCCCCAAGGTCTGGTTCATTATCAGGTCTTGCATTAGGGTTGTTTTCTTGTCCTGTATAAACTTCAAATGCATAAGCATACCCAGACACTCCACATAAAAAGAACAACTTGAATCCCCATTTGTGAGATTTGTTTGCCATATACTGCTTTAGATGATGCCTAGCTTTGGTCGAACAAATCCGCTCGTCCACTGACAGGCTTTCTTCTAGAGGGACAGATAAGAACTTCTCTTGTAGGTTGCTTATTATAGGTCGAATTTTATGGAGCTTGTCAAATCCCAGTTGATCAGCAGGAACTTGCGTCTCATTTTCATTGAAATGTAGATTCGCACGCAGTTTTTCAAAACTGTTTAGTGACATTGTCTCTTTTACAAAGTCGCTTCCAGTAAAATCAGCCCAGTAGTCTCTAATATTTGCACAGTAGGAAACTGATGTAAAAATGCATATACCCAGGAATTTTTGGAGGGCTTCTTTTATTACATGTTCTGGTTTACTAGGATCACGCTGAGTACTATATAGGGTGGACTCTTCACAAATTTTTTCCAGTAAAGCATCATCGAAAAAATATTTAAAAAATTGGTAAGGGGAATCAAGCTCTAAAATTTCTTTTTGGAGTTCTGTGTCACCAATAAACTCTTTGTCTGCTTCAAGAAATTTCAAGTTACCCCTTTTCCAAATAATTTTCCGTATATTGTCCAAGTCTTTTTCTGTAGATGAAGCGGAGCTTGTAGATTGTACAGCCGTTAGGTCTTGTTTAACTGTCTGGGTTATATCTTCCAAAGCTTCTGGATGAGGATCTTCAACAACCGAATCATCATCTGGACCGCATTCAGCAAGATCATTTACTAACACTGATGGGTCTAACAAATCCTCTTCATCTTCGGAATCTCCAACTTCCAGTTCATCCTCACTTTCCAGTGGAAATACCAAACATATGGAAAAATAAAACTCGTGTTTGACAGCCGTTAGTAACGTGTGCACAGTCGCAAATTTTTCAGATTGAATGCACATTGTTACATATATGAAACACGTTTTAGTTCCTTAATCTGCCAACAGATTCCGATACTTGTGTCAAATAAGAGGTGTATCATATATGAAACATTATGCAGTTAAGGGTTAATCAGTTTACCACTCTGTTTCTATGCAATATTCTTATACACAAAAATGCCATATTTATGTAATCCTAAGAATTTAATACATACCTACTGTTGTAGACAAGACCCTTCTGTCTGTTTCAAAATGTTTTGTCGTCATTCATGAATTTGTTTCCATTTGAAAATGAGATAGTATTGTCCAAACTAGTCACGGTTTCTTATGTTTATTTACTAAATAAATAAATAAATTAGTGATATAAAACAAAGTAATTCGTTTTTCTACAATCATATTAATAGCATCTGTTCACAGGCAGAGACAAAAGGTTGTTGTTGTGTTGAATACGTTTAGTCGACAATTTTTTATAAGGACTACAGTTTTTTCATCTTTCACGTATAGTCAACGAGTTTTAGTGCATGGGACACTAATAACCCACACTTTGTCAAGCCTAAGGAGTGCCTAGCCTTTTGTGTAAGAATCGAATGTTATTGTATCACTTTATACACACAGGACTTTGATGATCTGCACTGGAAGATAGGGATTTAGATTTCAAATGGACGGTTCAGTCTACGACTCAGTCCGGAAGACAACTGACTTTTAGTAAACAACTTTTCGGAACAGAATAGGAGATGTCGCGCCCTACTTTAACAATTCTCAAAGAATTCACGATCAGGAAAATCTGAAATTGCATGAAATTAATGAAGTTGAACCCCAAATATGCTTAACTTTAGTTGAAATTTCGAGTATTGCTTGTCAAGGAAACAGAAAGTCATTGGACTTAAATTATTTTTCACTATCTAATTACCTCATATATTAATAATGTCAATTTGTTAAATTCCCAACAGATCTACTTTTAGAATTTTGTATCATATGTTTCTCCAAGCACTGTCTTCAGTGGCTTCAAGGAACAATAATTTATTTTACTAGCTCCCGTATTAATATACCTTAAATGTTGCACATAAAGGTCCAACCTTGAAACAAGATACCGTGTAAAATTTAAAGACACACATTTGCTAACGACAGTGTTTTTAAACACTATGTAAGTATAATACTGTGTAATTTCTTGTAATGAATTTTCTTAGTAAAGGTGGGTTTTCCTAGCGGCGTATTTTTTCGCAGCAGAAACCGAATGCCAAAAAACGTCGGCAGGAGCGCGAAATATATTACGCGGCGTGAAAGTGTTTTCCTAGAGCAGACGTGATCATCTATTCAGTCGACGTAAGAACAGCTTGTTAAGAATATGCGAAAGTCAGAAAATAAGTGAGGTTCACTGATTACTTCAGCACACACAGACACATTCCCCCAGAGTGAAAAACTCGCTACTCACTTAATAAATATATATCTTCCAAAATAAATAAGCAACATATTAATTGATGATTATAAGAAACAACAAAGACAAGACTGACAAAATTTCTAACTCGGATGTCTATAGGTTGAACTGTGGTAGTTGCCCCAATTTCTATATTGGTCACACTGGAAGATCTTTCAATTCAAGATGGCGTGAACACACTAGAGCTTTCGAAAATCAACAACAAAACAAATCCACTTTTGCGGACCACTTATTGAAAGAAAACCATGTACCTCAGAATGCACTTGAAATTTTACATTTAGAAAACAAAAGTAAAAAATTATATCTGCTTGAATCACTAGAAATTAATAAAAACAAAAATTCTCCAAATCTATTAAACGACCAAACTGATAGCAATTCATTACTCAATCTTAAAATACATCTTTAAATAATACTACTTTCTATTATTAACATCTATTGTAAACAATTTCATAAATGTATAATTTAACTGACCTATATCCAGCCCACTTCTTCCGAAATTCCCCATAATTAAAACCTTTTAATCATTTTATTACCTTACCTGTTGTTCCTTTGTATGAAATATAAGTTTAGCATTCATTGTATTTACAATTTCTGATGAAGCCAGACTTGGCGAAACATATGTCAAATTTGAAGAAATAAAAAGTGAAAATTTAAACAAGTGTTTGTTGTTTTTAAGTAATCTTTTCAACATATTAATGACGAAGCACCACTTTGAAAATAAATATTGCTTTATAACAATGTAATAATTATGTTTAAATAAAAACTTCAATGCATGACTTTTTTTGTTGTCTTTTTATATTCTCGGTCTTTAAAGTCATAGAGGATACTATGATTTTGTACAAATTCTATTAAAAGGAGATTTTTGAGAATCATTTCTTCAAAAAACGCAGCGCACTACGCAATTTGACTCCTCCAGAACTCCAGAAGCAGTCGGGTCTGTGGCGTTGATGGAAGATGTTCGCAATGCGCTATGTAGAACAACACTTATATTCAGTTCCACGGAACGAGTGGGAGACGTAAAACGCTGAGCGCATATATATGACGCAACATAACAACAAAAAAATTACAAAATCTTCTTAGCTCAGGTCATGTACGAAATTACGTGACAAAATTACTAGTAGAACAAAACCGACATCAACGGGTTCTAATGATAAAACTTGACTAATTGACATAAAATTCAACATTTTTATCGATGTGTTTTTGTTTTTTAACAAAAAAGCGCGAAAAATCGGTAACAATTTAGTTTTTTACCTTTTACACAAAATCCACCAATAAAACCGTGTTTGCTACTATGGGCAATGTTGAAGAGAAATGAGAAACCTACAAAATGAGCTACTATATGCTCAACTTTGTTAAATGGTTTCTTAGATAAGGGAACCTTTACCCGAAATTCTCAAAAAATAAATAATTGCTAACATATTTTTTTATTTTATAGCTCAAAGATTCTTATTAACTGAAGCGATAGATCTTCTCATACCCAATTCATGTTCTAAAAATAAATACTGTAGCCCCAGTAGTTTTTGTAACATTTCAGTCAATCCTATGGAAGACATATTTTTCTGAACGTCCATATTACCTCACCGGATGACCCTATCATTATGAATAAACCACCGATGGAAAGTAGAAGAGTTGGTCTAGAGACCCCTCATTTTTTCCAAATTTAAAGTATAAATACATATAAGTATTGAAAATATTTGGCCTTTCCGTAAAAAATATTTGAACGAGTCCATTCGAAAAATTGCTAAGGGGTGGTACTATATACTACTATCTTATAGTAAATAATCTTAAAGCAAATTTTAATTTTAAGCAGACACATATTTATATTTCTTGCATAATATGGATTTATGTAATAAATTTAGCAAAATGGAATACCTACACTCCATTTAGCCACAGATGATAATTTCGGAGCAATCATAATATTACGCTAAATGCGAAGGCTATTGCAAGCGATTTTTCCATTTGTAAATGTTTCAATAAAAGATCAACACATACCTACCTATATATCTAAAGAAATTTGATTTATCGCTAATTAGTATTTATTAACAAAAAATTAACAGGAATCTGAATTGAACAACATAAAAATTGCATTGTTAACTAATTGAAGAATAACATCTTATGTCTTCTAACTATTATCAATTTGTATAAAAAAATCAGTGAATAGAGAAGACAAATTTTCGTTTTTAATTTAAATTTAAAATAAGCATATTAAAAATGATTGCTCCATCATTATCATCGGTGTCTGTCTAAATGGAGTTTAGGTATCCCATTTTGCTAAACTTATTACATAAATCCATATTAAGCAAGAAATATGTGTCTCCGTAAAATTTAAATTTGCATTAAGATTATTAATTATAATGATATAGTACCATTCTTTAGCAATTTTTCGAATGGACTCGTCCAAATAATTTTTTAAGGAATGGCCAAATATTTTCAATACTTATATCTATTTATACTTTAAATTTTAGAAAAGTGAGATGAGGGGTCTCTAGATCAACTCTTCTACTTTCCATGGTTTATTCATAATGATAGGGTCATCCGGTGAGGTAAAATGGCCGTTCAAAAAAATATGTCTTCCATAGGATTTACTGAAATTTTGCAAAAACTATCTACAGAATTTATTTTTAGAAGAAAAATTGGGTATGCAAAGATCTATAGCTTCGGTTAATAAGAATGTTTCAGCTATAAAATAAAAAAAATATGAAAGCGAATATTTTTTTGGAATATCGGGTAAAGGTTCCATTATCTAAGAATCTATTAAAGGAAATTGAGCATATAGTAGCTCATTTTGTAGGTTTTTCATTTCTTTTCAACATGGCCCATAGTAGCAAACACGGTTTTATCGGTGGATTTTGTGTAAGCGATAAAAAGCTAAATTGTTACCGATTTTTCGCTGTTTTTTTTTTGATCAGAAACAAAAACGCATGAATAAAAAATGTTGAATTTTATGTCAGTTAGTCAAGTTTTATTATTAGAACACGTTAATATCGGTTTTGTTCTACTATTAATTTTGTCACCAAAAGGTCTTTTTCTCCGTAAATGACCTGGGCTATCTCAGTATTAACAAAAAACACTGAATTATCTATATTTTGCCAGAATCAAAAATAATTTATATACATAGGCCAAATATAAAAGTTGAGCATGAAAGATCAATAATTAGATAATTGACTGACTGACCTGAATGCTTCATGGTTATACATGGTTATACAAATATATATATATATATATATATATATATATATATATATATATATATATATATACATACAGGGCTTTGATTTCAAAAATAGCCACGAAAAATAACTTTTAAAATATCTTTAAAAGAAAAAGACAAAAAAACAGGTTAATTTATATTTACGGGGGGACACATTTTAAACATATCGGTCACCCTGCAGTTTCAACCTCTAAGAGGGGGTGAATATCACTTCTACAAGTTTAAATATAAAGGGTTATCATGCAGTACCTCTTTCTAATGGTCTCTTTTTGACATTCTTTTGACACATAATTTTTTCAAAGCAGATTATTTTTTACAGAGTAATTAATGACCTAGAAACCGTAGGGTTGTTTTAGGGTCTCTGATCACGAATCCGAGGTCAGATTTGCAAAATTCAAAATGGCGAATGTATATTTAAAAAATGAGCCGTTTTGCACCAAACTTCTTATAAGGGAATTTTTGGTGTTCACTGATAACGAATGTGATAGATAAAATTCAAGATGGGGGATCTAATATGGGCGATAAAAATAACCTACGAGACGAAAATTTCTTCTGCCATTTTGAATTTTTTAAATTCCGGATTCATGATCAGAGACTCCAAAAAACCCAATCTACCAATTTTGGTATATCGGTTGATTTAAACAAAAATCATGCGCGATTTTGAATGTTGCAAATCTGACCTCAGATTCGTGATCAGAGACCCTAAGAACCACTCTAAACCAATTTTGGTGTAATTGGCAATTATTTTCAAAAATTTAATTTTTTACGGTTTCTAGGACATTAATCTCTAAAAAATAATCTGATTGTTTATCAAAAGATTGGCAAAATTTAAAGGGACCTTTAAACGGAGGTATCACATGATACCCCTTTGTATTTAAACTTGTAGACGAGATATCGACCCCCACTCAGAGGATGAAACTGCAAAGTGACCGTTAGTGTATAAATATATATTAACGGGTTTTTAGTCTCTTTCATTTAAAGATATTTTAAAAGTTTTTGGGTGGCCAGTTTTGAAATGAAAGCCCTATTGTAATGTTTTTATTTTCACACTCGGGTTCTGTTCAGTTCTTGGATTTATTTAAAAACACAGTCCAACTCACTCTAATGTATTTCCACTATTTTAACACAAATTTATATTCACAGAAACTACTATTTACATTTTATCTTAACTGTACAATATGAAAGGCGAAAACTGAATGCCTCCTATCGCCAGCTGTTTCTTATTTATTATTTATACATTTATCTTGGAATTATCTGGTACGTCCACGAACCATCGGGAAATTCCATCATATTCTGGAAGCTTTAAGGGAATTCCCAGTAACTGCAGCGGTCCGCCTGTGGAGAGACAAACATTTCGGGTTCCCAGAATTTATTGGAATAATGTCCCTTCCACGAATTGGTTGATGGCCGATTGCACCAGCTAACGGATGAATTCTCGTAACATTGCCCCCTCCTTAAGACCATTTCGTCCCGGAATGTCCTAGAATCCTTCCTGGTGTGACGATATTTGCAGGACCCTCAATTTCGACATCGGGAAGTTTGGTGGAAGTAACAATCAACGGTCCTCAAATCTGGGCTGCGAATATTGAGACAACATACCAGGATGTCGATGCCACTGAATCGAAAGATTGTTTCCATCATACTTCTTACCACCGCCAATTCAGTCTATCCAACCCGCAGGCTATCTTTGGGACCGCCAATTTCATTAGATTCTTCTCCATCATCACATTTCTCAATTTCACCAGAGTCTTCCAAAGATCGCTGTATGTTGGCTTGTCCTGCGAGAATGTTTTCGTAACCAAATAAAAATGTCTCTGGTACCCACTGGTTGTTTATTTTCGACATGAAGGACCTTCCCCACCGCTGAATCTTGTTCCCGTAGCTTTTGGAACTGGCCGTACTTTTTGGCAAACACCTTGGCTATTCCTCTGGACATCCGAAGATCTCGAGCTACACAATGAGCCAGGGCATATTCTATGGGGACCTCAAACAGGTCTTGGGGTTCATCTGCTGCGGACTTGGGCTTGGTCATCTTCACCGTCATGACTTCCGGCATAAGGGGCTAACCTGTTGAAATGTACGACCTTTGGTTTTCCCCGAGGTAGCTTCTTTATTCTGTAGACGACATCGTTGATTTTCTTCACAATTTGGTACGGCTCCTCCCAAGATCTCTGTAGCTTGGGCGAATATCCACGACGACGTTGCGGGTTATACAACCAAACAAGATGATCAACTTGGAATTCTCCGCTCTCGGCTCTGATGTCGTAGGCTTCCTTCATTCGGGCACTGGTATTCTCGATGTTTAACCGGACTCGTTCATGGATGTCGTTCATCTTTTGACGTAGCTGGCTTACATAGTCTTCACCTGAGATCTCTTCTCCTAGGGGACATCCAAACTTCAAATCGCATGGTAGTCTTAATTCTCGTCCCATGATAATACTGGCCGGGATCTGACCCGTGGACTCATGCACAGACGAACGATATGCCATTAGAAACAAGTGCAGATACTGGTCCCAGGCTCTTTGGTAGTCAGAGACTACCTTTGACAAATGGCGGTTAATGGTTCTATTCATCCGTTCTACCATTCCATCGGATTGCGGGTGTAATGCCGTCGTCCGTGTTTTATTGATTTTCAAGAGTTTGCAGACGTCTTGGAAAAGAGTAGACTCGAAGTTTCTACCTTGGTCTGAGTGCAACTCCAAGGGAACACCAAATCGACTGATCCATTCCTTGACAAGGACATCAGCAACGGACAAGGCTTCTTGATTCGGCAAGGCATACGCTTCGGCCCATTTACTAAAATAGTCCATCACCACTACAATGTATTTGTTTCCAGAGTCGGATTCAGGAAATAGGCCGGCAACATCAATGGCTACTCTTTCTAATGGACTGCCCACGTTATATTGCTTTATGGGAGCTTTTGGACACTTCTGAGGCCCATTACTTGCTGCACAAACAGTACATTTCCGGCACCAGTCCTTGACATCCACTTGGCAGTTTACCCAATAGAAACGTTTTCTCAACTTCCCCAGGGTTTTCGTTACTCCCAGATGTCCTCCAGTTGTACCATCATGTAGTTCTCGTAAAACTTCTGGTCTCCTGTTTCTGGGAACTACAATCTGTTTTCTGTCGTTTCCCTCCTCTGGAGTTTCTAGGACGCGCTTGAGAAGTCCATTTTCTAGTATGAGGGAGTTCCACTGAGCCCAGTACGACTTTATGGTTGGTGAGTATCGGGAAATCTCCTGCCACGTAGGTTTGCGGTCTTCTTCTTTCCACCGGATAACCTCTTTCAAATCTGGATCTAATTTCTGGTCTTTTTGGATCTCCGCAGATTGCCAATGGTCATCGATGGCGGTAGTAGATGGCGGTAGTAGAGAACAGCCCCTTTTTCTTCTGCTCGCTGACAATTTTTGCAATCATCAGGGAGGGCATGGTCTCCTCGATAGGGCATCAGCATTCTTATGGCTTGTTCCAGCTCGATGTTCAGTCTCGAAGTCGAATTCTTGCAATCGCTCAATCCACCTGGCCACTTGTCCTTCGGGGTTTTTAAACTGCAATAGCCACTTCAGTGCTGCATGATCAGTCCTCAGGAGAAATCTTTTACCATAGAGGTATTTGTAGAAATGTTCTACCTCCTTTACCACAGCCAAGAGTTCCCTGCGAGTAACGTAGTAATTCCGTTCAGGCTTGCTCAAGGTCTTGCTGAAATAGCCGATGACTTTCTCCTGACCGTCTTGGATCTGCGAAAGCACCGCACCAATTCCGACATTGCTTGCTTCGGTATCCGAAACGAAGTTCCCATCAGGCAAAGAATAACATAAAATGGGGGCACTGGTCAATGCTCTTTTCAGTGTCTCGAATGATCGCTGACATTCCTCGTCTCACTGGTACTGCACCTTTCCCTCTGTGAGTCTAGTAAGTGGCTTGGCGATGTTGGCAAATCCGGCTACGTAGCGGCGATAGTACGTGCATAACCCCAGGAAACTTCTTAACTGATGGATATCTTTAGGTATCGGCCATTCCTGGACAGCTTTGACTTTCTGTTTATCAACAGCTACTCCCTCTGCGGAAACCACATGTCCAAGATATTGCACCTCTTCTTGGAACAGCTGACACTTCTTCGGGCTTAACTTTAGTCCGGAACTTCGAAGTCGCCGAAATACCTCCTCCAGGTTCCTCACGTGGTCTTCAAAAGATTTTCCAACCACGACAAAGTCGTCAAGATACACCAGGCACGTTTTCCATGAAAGCCCTTTTAACACTGTTTCCATCAATCTTTCAAATGTTGCTGGAGCATTACACAGACCAAACGGCATCACCCTGAATTGATAAAGTGCTGAGCCGATGGTATAAGTAGTCTTTTCTCGGTCTTCTTTAGCAAGTTCCACCTGCCAGTAACCGCTCTTCAAGTCCAGGGTGGAAAACATCTTCGATCCAGCCAATGTATCTAAGGTATCGTCTATTCTTGGAAGGGGATAGCTGTCTTTCTTTGTAGCGTGGTTCAATTGCCGCTAGTCCACGCAAAATCGGGTTGAAGCATCTTTATTTTTAACCAAGACAACTGGAGAAGCCCAAGGGCTATTGGATGGTTCAATAACACCTTCTTCCTCCATCTCGCGGACTATCCTGTCGGCTTCTTCTCTTTTAGCTAGGGGTAGTCTTCTCGCCGACTGTCGAATAGGTTGAGCGTCCCCAGTATTAAATTTATGGTTCACCAGATCAGTTCTTCCTCTTTTGCCGTTTCCCACATCGAAGATATCCTGGTAGTTTCTAACGATGTCCCTCAATTTTGCTCTCTGGTTTGGTTTTAAATTCTTAGATGAATCTGTGATGAGTCTTTCCAGTTCCTCAGATAGTTTATCTGGTGGCTTTTCTGCATGCTGTGTGCTTCTGACTACAGAGGAGACTGTTGAACAATGGCCCAAAGTTGTTCCTTTCTTTAGCACAACCGAGTAATGGTTCAGGTTCATTACTCTTACTGGCACAATCTCCCGGGCACGAAACAGACTCTTCCCCAGTTCGACTCCTCTGCCTACATTTTCGTCGTTAAGTTCGGGGTCAAACATCATTAGCTTTTCCATCTAAGCAAGCATCTATAATGATTTCAGCTCTTTCCGGAACATTGACATTCTCTGCTAAGATGGCTCGAAGTATTATGTCATCTTTTCCATGAAGCACCACTTCTTCGTCATTCACTCGCAGAATTCCATCTTTGAAGTTTAACTGGAATCCCTTGCAGATCATGACATCCATTCCAATGATTACTTTGTCTTCGATGTCTGTCACTAATGCCTGGTGTAGGAAGGTTGTGTTTCCCAAGGTCATTTCAACCTCTATTTCACCATGGACTTTCACTGCTTCTCCTGTCGCTGTTTGCAGTTGCCATTTTGTTGGTTTTATCATCGTCTTTAAAACGATGTTGGGCCTTATTACTGTTTTCGTCGCACCAGTATCCAGCAGCATTGCAAATTGCCTCCTATTTATAAGGCAATATACAAAGACACTGTTATCGTGGTTGCGTAGCGAAGCGACATATGCGTTGGTAGTTGACACTTGTTTGCTACAGGTCGACGATGGTCCCTTTACATAGGCCTTCTTTAGTTTTCCCGGCGAGGAAGTCTGGACTCCGTTGCTCTCCTTGCAACGACCCTGGACATATCCTACCTTACGACACTTCCGACATCTCACTAGTCTTTTTTCGGTAAGGACTTCTTCTATTATAATTCTTACAGAGGCTTCATCGTTTCCGTCAACGATTCGGACTCTGGCTTGACCTCTGCAAGTATTTTTCGCAGCCTCGAATTCTAGAGCTCGAGCCAGTGCATCCACTAATTGAGTGAGTCGAGCTAGCGTCAATGCTTCTCTGGCTTCGTGGTCCCGAAGTCCATCCAAAAACGCCTGGACTGCTAACCTTTCTATAACATTTTCCGGTGTGGCTGGATAGGCACGGCGAACCAGACGGGCAATATCAGCTTCAAACTCTTGGAGGGATTCATTTGATTTCTGGTGGCGATTTTTCAATTGGGAGTGGTAGACGTGCTCCAAATGTGTCTGGCCATACCTCAGTTCTAAATGTTTGACTAGTTGTTCGTAGTCTTCTTGCTCAGAGGCATTCAAGGTTTGCGAAATATCTGTAGCATCCCCTCTTAAGGCGAGGGTTAGTGCTATTGCTTTCTCCTCTGCCGATCATCCATTTAGCTTTGCTGCAGCCTCGAATCGTCGATAATTAGTCCATGACGATTTTCCATCAAATTGTGGAGGTTTCATTTTGTGCCTAGTTCCCTCGAGGCCAGTTTTTGAATCCCCTACTTCAAGGCTGTTTCTGCTTTCGGTATTTGATGGACTTTCTCCCTTTTGTCTTGTGACTACCTGTTGTTGTATTTTGCTGATCTCATCCTCCATTATATGTTTTAACTCTTTTATCAGAATTTCATTTCTCACTGTCGTCTGCTTCAAATCTTCAATTCGAGCTTCATTCTTTACTATTTCCTTTTCCAGCATTTCTGAATTTTCCTGAAACATGCTTTTCAAATTTTCTTCTAAGGATTGTGAATTTTCGTGTAATTTTTGTAGCTTAATTTATCTTCTAGGATTTTAGAATTCTCTAGCAACTTGTCTTCTAAGGTTTTAGTATTTTCTTGTAAGGTTTTCGAATTTTCTAGTAATTTATCTTCTAAAGCCTCTTTCAAGTTTTTAGAATTCTCTTGTAATTTATCTTCTATTTTCTTTAATAGCATACTCATGTCCCCATTACCAGAAACTTCAAACAAATAAGTATCGGGATCGTTACCTTCATTCATTAGAGCATCTCGTAGCCGTTGTATTAATTCACTTTTCTTCCCACTAATTTCCCTTTCCTCAAGTTCTTTTTTTAAGTCCGTCACTTTCAATTGGTCCAAATTCACTGTTTTAAACATTGTCCGTCTATTTATTTTTCACTTCCATAAATACACCCCACACCTGACACCACTGTAATGTTTTTATTTTCACACTCGAGTTCTGTTCAGTTCTTGGATTTATTTAAAAACACAGTCCAACTCACTCTAATTTATTTCCACTACTTTAACACAACTATTTACAATTTTTATCTACTTAAGTATTCAATACGACCGACGAAAACTGAATCCTCCTATCGCCAGCTCTTCTTATTTATATATTTATCTTGGAATTTTCTGGTACGTCCACGAACCATCGGGAAACTCTCTCATGTTCTGGAAGCTTTAAGGAAATTCCCAGTAACGGCAGCGGTCCACCTGTTGAGAGACAAACATTTCGGGTTCCCAAAATTTATCGGAATAATGTCCCTTCCACGAATTGGTTGATTGCCGATTGCACCAGCTGTCGGATGAATTCTCGTAACAATATTGTAATGAAACAGCCCTCCGTATAAGAATAAGGGGTAAAAGAAACAATTTTAAGAAATGTAATAAGACAAAGATAAATACAGACAGAGCTGGTTAAATGTATCAATAAATAGTGTAAAATAGTAAAACAACAAATCACATCAATGAACTTGTAAGGAAATCAGTACTTATTGGGTAGAAATTAGCAAACTAAATAAGCTTCCCTGAGGAAAAACTTGTTATCGTACCATACATAACTAACAAAATCAAAAATCAGGAAAAATAGGCCATTTATATGCAAACTAGGTATAAAAATATAAAATAGGGTAAAGACCTACTATGAGTTAGCTCATTAAATCTTTTGATTCATCAAAATATAAAACATATCTTCAGAGCAAAATGGACAAGATATCGGAAACATTTCATAATTAACAATTTTTATAATTTTTTCTTGCCAATGTTGCAGCTGATCTAAAAATGAAAAATAACATTAGCAAATGATAAAAAATATCATACATGAGTAGCAAAGACTTTCAAACAAGTAAATTATGCGAAAGTATGATGTAGGAGACAACTCCAGAAGAAAATTCACTTAAATAGTTAAAGATAAGTTGTAATGGGTAATAAGTTAGGTAGGTAATTAAGTTAAGAGAGTAAACAAACTAAAGACACTAAACTGTAATTGGTGAACTAAGACTATTACTGGCAGTATAAAGTAAACTTATAATGAACGAAACATGGCATAAAATAAGCATTCTCAAACAGGTGATATGTACTTAGTGCAAGTAAAAACATCATATGCTTAGGATGTAAGAGACTATACAGAGTAGAAATAAGAAAGTCGAAGTTCAAAATGTGTTTTTGGGTTGGGATTTCTTAACTTTAAAATTGAAAACCAAGGGGGTATATAGTATAACTTGCGGAAGGGGCGACAGGAGAATTTCAGCCCGTTTAGAGGAACACAAATTAGCTGTCAAAAATAAACAAACGACATCGGCCCTGTTCCAACACCAACAATAATCGGGTCATAAAATCAATTTCGATAGTTGTAAACAGATCTCCCAAACAACTCATTACAAAACCAAACTAATACGAGCGGCTATTGAAATCCAAAAAACTGGACAACTAAACAAAAGGGACGAGGTCCTGCACCTCTCTAACACATGGAAGACAATTATTCAACATCAAAATAAAACAGAATTAGCTATGCAAAATACAAACCCCTCAACAAGCAACACACCCGACACGGCAGCAAAGGGGGTGAACAGCAAGGTCGAGATGATCATTCTGAAGGAAGCATTAACATCAAATGGTTATAACCACCACATAATATAGAAAGCACTTACACAGGAACCCAAACCGAAAAAAGAAGATGAAAACGTTTCGACAGCTTTTCTTCCTTTTGTCCGGGGTACAACGGACAAAATTGGAAATGCCCTGGCTAAACATAATATAAAAATAGTTTTCAAGCCACAAAGAAAGATTGTTCTCCCTTTGAAGATCAGAGGGTCTATAAGATACCATGTAAAGACTGCAACCTCGCATACGTCTGCCAAACCAACAGAAAAGCAAGTGCCCCTAGAGAGGAACACAGAAATGCAGTAAAGCAAAAAACAATGTCGTCTGAATTGTCACAACACAATGTAAATACCGGCCATCAAATAGATTTCGACGAAATGAAGATACTAGCAAAAAGTGAAAATTATGGCAACAGCCCCCACGCACTTGGAAAACCGCACTAGCAGACCGTTACATTCCAATCAAATCTCCAGATAAAAGGTCAAATAAAGCCAACATACCTCCCAGGCCAAACAATAGTGCAATGACTATCGGACCGATAACCCGTCACAGAGCGAGAGCTCTGATTGGCGAAAGCAACAAGATCACGCCCTTTCCGGCCGATAGCATAAAACAGACGCACAGCATCGAATTTTGTACTACGCTTATTGAGTGACAACATCGATCATTCCAAGGAAGATCAGTGAGATCTCATCGAAATGTCAAACTGTCTTTACTAAGATATATATATATCCCTGCCGGGATCTATGGTAAAATGACGACGTTTCGGCAGAGTTACATCTGCCCTCTTTAGGTCGGTTCGCATAATTCTCGTAGCCTTCTGCTTTCGCTTCTAGTTACTCGAATACTAACATTTTCAGGAGAGCGCGCGCGCTTTATATAGTCGCGGCTCGGCGCCTATCGGTTGGCACCTTGAACGGCTGCGTGTGATTGGCTCTTGGCGATTATTGGCCACGCCTCCCGCTTGCTGATTGGTTATAGGACGGGTTCGGGTACGGTGTTTAATATAGCATTTTTCAACATTTCCATAAGTTCTGGATTATCATTGCATGCGTTTAGACTGTGAGGCCTTTTTGCTATATCAATTGCCTCTCTTACGAGTTTTGATTTCGGGTGTTCTATATTTACCAGTACTGTGGTGTTTTCATAGTCTGTTCGGTGTGAAGTCGTGGTGGCGTGTTCCGCAATGGATGTTTATGATTGCGATATGTGGATGATACATTTGTGATTTGGCCTCATGGGAGGGAACACCTCAACACATTTTTATGCCACCTTAATGGCGTCCACAACAAAATAAAATTTACCATGGAGGTTGAAGCCAACAATCAACTGCCGTTCCATGATGTTCTGATAAATATGAAGAAAGATGGAAACCTTGGCCATACAGTATATAGGAAAGCAACTCTCACCAACGGTTACCTTCATGCTAATTCTCATCACCACCTAGCCCAACTACAAGCCGTCGTCAAGACTTTAGTAACCAGATCACAAAGACTACTTGACCAGTATAGCATCAAACAGGAAATGGACAGTTTAAAAACAGCTCTGATCAAAAGGGATTTACAGACCGAAATATATAAAGAGCCCTAAAGTCAAAACCGAGAAAAACAGACGAGGCGCATTAGACACCAATAACCAAGGCTTATTTACCGTATGCCAAGGGTACCACGGACAGTATTGAAAGAATTCTACGTAGACACAATATCGATACTATTTTCAATACAGACAAAAAGTAAGCACGGTGTTGAGGACTCCGAAGGAGAAGATCCCTTTAGGACAACAGGGAGTGTACGAGATTCCATGTGCAGACTGTCATAAACCCTATGTGGGGCAAACTTACAGAAGAATTCAAGCTAGACGTGATGAACACCAGAGCGCCATAAGAAAGCAGGAGAAAACAACATCCATTGCGGAACACGCCACCACGACGTCACACCGAATAGACTTTGAGAACACCAGAGTACTGGCAAATATAGAACATCTGAAATCAAGACTCGTGAGAGAGGCAATTGAAATAGCGAAGAGGCCTCACAGTCTAAAAGCACGCAATGAAATCCAGAACTTATTGAAATGTTGGAAAATCCTATTAAACACCCTACCAGCCCGGACCCGTCCTATAACAATTCAACCGGAAATAACCAATCAGCAAGCGGAAGGCGTGGCTACTGAGCGCCAAAGGCCAATCACACGCAGCCGTTCACGTTACCAACAGCGTGCACGCTCTTGAAAATCTTACTAACTAAAGGGTGGATGTGCAACGGTCGAATTGCAAGGGAAATTCTGAAATTTCATCCAACTACTGTGGTGAAGCTGATTGTGGTTCAATGCAGCATTTTCTTTAACATTTTGTACGTTTTTTTTTAAGTAAAAAGTTTCTTAGGTTCGGAGAATTATTGTAATGTGTCATACATCAGGAACCCGATTGATTTATGGCTGTTTGAAGATACTATTTTGGCATTTAAATCGAATTTTTGTTGGTTGTAAAGACAATTTCGTTCTAGTATATTTGCTCAATAATAAAGACTCAGTGGTCGAAATTCGATCCTATTTCATGAAATTTTAAAAAGTATATTTTTATAAGAAACAGAGTTGTGGAGAAATCGCTTGCTCCCTCCATTTATAATTACCCAATGTTTTGAGTTTGGACAGTCTAGCGGCACTGTCAGTATTATTTGTTGACAATATGGACGTAAATAATGAATTTTTCATTATATTTTGTTTAACAAATGAACCAATATTATAAATTAATATTAGCATTCTGCACTGAAGGTCGTCAGTAGCTACTAAACAAAACAAAAATAAAGTAAATCGGTTACGGAACAGAGGAGAAAATGGTACCGAACTGCCTATTTATATATAGATAGCAACTGTGGTGTGGAGTAGCTTATTAAAATTATTGAAATTTTGTTGTTGTCTGCTTTCTATTGGTTGTGGTTAATATTTTATTTATGTGTTTTATTTATTTTTTATGTATTTACTATATTGATTTATTTTATTTATTTATTTAATGTATTGATGTTTACAGTTATAATGTTACAAACATTTTGGAAGTATACAAAACAATAATAAACCATGATATTCACTGGTTTGAACTCTAACTGATTTAGCACATGTATAGTGCGATTTATGTCATACATATGCTAACATGAGAATAAAAAACAGAAAATTTATATAGGAAAAAACAAAAAAAAAACTTTTTTTCTGTATTACATAAACCTCACAATTTTAAATAAAAGATGGGAGAGATTTGCAAATACTACATAAAACACCACCATAAAAAAAATAAAAAGTTGTCTGAAATGTACATGCGACATATGATTTTCGATGTATTTTCGAAAAATGAAAAATGTTCTTATTAATATATCTTATATGAAAATTGAAGGGTGATGGAGCAATTCTGACTATGGATTCGTGTTCAGCAGGCGAAAATACATCGCAAATCATATGTTGCATGTACATTTCAGACAAATTTTATTTTTTTTGTGTGGTGCTGTAATTAATGTTAATCGACTAGCTGCTTAAACTTTGCAATAAATTCTCTAGACAATTTATCATATTTTTGCAGAAGTTACATTCCTTATGTCAGTAGGTATTAAATTAAATATTCTAGAAGTCAAGTATGTATAAAAATTTTTATTGATCCTTTTTTTAATGGTAGATTTTTTAATAAGCTGTTGAGTGTTTCATAAAAGGTGTTTGTGCATACTTGCAGTGCATTACGGTTTTTAAATGCACGCATACATACATACTGCATGCATGTAGAGCTAGCTGTCTTAGGTTTGCAGTTTGTATATAAGTCTTGTAGGATAGTATTATTTTGTGAATGTAATTTTGAACAGTATAAAGGTTTTTTTTATTTGGTCTTATATAAACCACCTCATACCAAAATATCATATCTAAACCGCGATTGAACAAAAGCTTTATGGGTAATAATTAAAACTTATTTGGATAAAATATCCCGTATGAGAACGTAGGTTTTCGAGGTCAATTGAATCGTCTATCCGAATTCCTCCAAAACCCGAAGCCGACAGCTTACATTTTGAAACGAATAAAATTCTCAGAAAAGCAAAACCTCTGCTATCAAACATTCCCAGAACTGAACGAGTCACCCTTAGCAATCTCCGGGAAAATCGTGACATTGTCATTCTTCCGGCTTATAAACGCAATGCAATGGTTGTCCTATATTTTCCAGAATATGCCAATAAGGTAAATGATTTACTTCAAGATGGATCGTATTCTCCCATTCATCGTATCTCATTTCCAAACTAGAACGTGAAATAACTTCATTGATAAAAGAGTCGAACATTCCAAAAGCAACACAAAAACATCTAATTCCTCGTAGTTGCACCTCTCCATGCCTATATGGCCTGCCGAAAATTCATAAAGAACAAGTTTCGTTACGACCGATTGTGAACTTAATCGGCTCTCCAATATACAACATCGCCAAATATTTAGCGGACATTCTTAAGACATTCACTGGAAAATTGCATGTTTTAAACTCATCCCATTTCATTTTATTCTGCCAGAGATATCAATTGAACCCAATAATATTTTAGTTAGTTTTGATGCGACATCACTGTTAACCAAAGTTCAGACTCCCTATCGATTAATAGAGAACTGCTGTCGGAAAACGGACAAACCTTGGGTTTACTCATGTTGATCGAAAAATGTCTTATGTCCACATATTTTCTTTTTGAAAATAAATATTACATTCAAACTTCTGGTACCCCCATAGGCTCTCCGTTATCACCGGTAGTGGCAAATATCTTTATGGAAGTCTTTGAAGCAGTGGCTCTGCAGTGTTCAAGCCACAAGAGGCTCTCCAATTGTTCTTTAACAACGTTAATACCCATCATTCAAACATCAATTTCACTATGGAAATTGAGTCCAATGGATCCCTGCCCTTCCTGGACGTGTTGGTTTCACGAATGCCAAATGGTCGCCTGGGTCACTCTGCATACCGAAAACCAACACATACCGACAGATATCTTCACGACTGGTCCCATCATCATCCATCTCAGGAACAGTCAGTCGTGCATCGAGCTATATTAATTTCCGAACGCAAAAGTTTGAGAAGAGAATTAGCTTGCGTAGAGCGTGGCAAACTAAACACCGGCTACAGTAAACGAGAGATTCGCAATTCCATTTCTCGTCACTAACATCCCCTACCTAAGAAAGAATTGTCACCTAATAAATCAGTAGCATATTTGCCATATATCAGCAAGGTCACGGATAGGATTGGGAAGCTTCTCCATAAGCACGAGGTGAAAACAGTCTACAAACCACTATCCAAAATCTCACAAATGTTACTCTTTCTAAAGGATAAACAAAATCCTCTTTCACCTAAAGGTGTTTATTCCATTCCATGCTCGTGTGGGGCAGTATATATCGGTGAAACAGGTCCATCTATAAACACTCGTCTGGGTGAGCACAAACGTTGTTTGAAAACGGGTCTGCTTTCAAACTCTGCTGTAGCTGAACATCATCACGAAACGGGCCACCAAATCCTCTTCGACAGCTCCTCTGTCGTGGCCAAATCTCCGTATTATTTTACCAGACAATTCCGTGAGGCCGTTGAAATCGCCAAAAATCCCAAGAATTTCAAACGAGACAAAGGTCTTGAATGTCTAAGTGCTTCTTGGGAAACAACACCACAGTTTAAAGAAAATTGCTGTATATTCCTGTCTAGATCTAGACCCCGAAACGTTTGGAATATACAGCAATTTTCTTTAAACTGTGGTTTTATTTCCCAAGACGCACTAAGACATTGAAAATTATGCCACAAGTATCATTCAGAAAACAAAGGTTTTGAACTTTCGTCCATCTGGCAATCTTGCATCAACATTTCCACAAAATAAATCACTTACATTTTCCACTAATAAAATTCCAGGAACGAATACGAAATTTCATGACAATCATAAAATAAAATTTCGGGGGGACAATTATTATTTCTTCGTACCTTTTACTCATTTAGAATTTGTGCATCATTGTGACAAGTTGAATAAAAAGTTTTGAAGTGTTCGTGAGAAAAAGATGAAATGAATGGAGTAGCCGCAAGGTAAGTAACATTTGTTTGTTTTTTGTCTCAGCCTTGAAAAAGCCCCTTATAAGTGTGGGCGAAACGACTCTGGCCGCGAAAACCTCCGTTCTCAAGGAATAAGGTTCTCCAAGAATCCGTTCAACTTTCCATTAGTTCATTTATTACATTACTTTAACCTAACTCGATTTAGAGTTACCAAATAAGCTATTTGATTATATATATATATATATATATATATATATATATATATATATATATATATAGCTTCGGGCGACCTTCAGTGCCGAATGCTAATATTAAACTATAATATTGGATCACTTATTAAATAATAAAATAATAAAAAAAAACATTATTTACATCCATACTGTCAATGCCTAACAGTGCCACCAGATTTTGACCCATCGCTAAAGTTAACTTACATTGTCATGTTACTGAAATAGAACCAACGAAAAATTATAATACATAATAAACAACGTTTATTGGGCGCTCGCAAGTTTGCAGTTTGCAACTTTCATTGCATTGTAAATATGGTTTGTTAACTAACATCAGAATTATATTGCACCTGATTAATTTGTTTCTGATAATATGTTATTAATAAAAATTAATATGTTATCTCGGATAACTTTCATATAATTTAACTAAGATTGCAAAAAAATGTGAAATTATGCACAAATTCACGATAAATAAGTAGATCTGGCGACACTGAATTCATGGCTATTTGCAGGAAAGGACCCCGCACATTCCTTATGGAAAGTGGACCCCGGTGGATTTGCTTGAAATTTTCCTATTTTGTAGATTTCAACGAAATGAACAAATGTCTTCAGGGCCGCAAAGTCCGATAACCGATAGTTTTCAAGTTATGGTTAATTGTATATTTAATGTCAGGGTATACCACGATGAGCTGATTCGCTATGTATATCAGAAACTCTAGGACTATTTATCTGAAAATTAGTATACAGGGGGTTTACGAGGATATGGTTTCAGTTAAAATAGTTTCAATACAATGTATTGTATTGAATTGTATTTACAATTTCTGATGAAGCCAGACTTGGCGAAACATATGTCAAATTTGAAGAAATAAAAAGTGAAAATTTAAACAAGTGTTTGTTGTTTTTAAGTAATCTTAAAAATTAATTTTCATCAAGTGAAGACTGAAACAATCATCAAAATAGTTTCAGTTATCTACGACTTCGGAATCTACGATGAATTTCAATATAACTTTATTAAAAACATCATATGTCTGAAGGGCTCCTGTTGAAAGTTATTTAAACTTTATGAAAATTTTGACAAATACAACTTTCTACAAAAATATATTTTTTTGGAAACAAAGAGGGCCAGGTCAAAATTCACCAAATTTTACTTGAATAAAACCTGAAGCTTCCTAAATCTTTGGAATCTTTTCAAAAGAATATACGAACAACGAAACAAATGCTGAAGTGTCAACAAACAATATTTGCTAATAATTTGGTGTTAAAGCACAATTATATGGAAAGCATTTATCATGTCCTGTTTAGGATTTAGTAACTAAGTTCCGTTCGCGATACTCGGATAAACCAACACTCAGTCATGACACTCTGACGGAGCTCATTCACCATTGCAAAACAGATGGACAGTTTGTGAAAAAGCAAGAAAAAGGGAAACCTGGCATGGCCAACTAAACACCGGCTACAGTAAACGAGAGATTCACAATTCCATTTCTCGTCACCAAAATCCCCTTCGGTACATATACCGTTGTCATGATTTTTATAATTATTTTAGTTTTGCATAATATGATTTTTATAATAATCATTTTTTGTTTATTGAACAGTTTATTTAGAAAATTCCAATAAGAAAAAGTTTTTAGTAGGTCTCTGTGTTTTATGGAAGTTGTTAAATGTTCTTTAATCTACAGTTTTAATTTCTTTAAGTTTATTTGTTCAGTAGTAGTAGCAGAAGTAGCTTGTTGCTTGTTGGTATTTGAGATTCTATTATTAAGTAGATGCCTCTTTAGTGTATTAGTAACATTTGGAGTTTTGTTATTGGTAGCTTTATAAGAGATTTTGAAAAGAACAGCAAAATGATCTGTCTGTCTTATATGCGCCTCAAAATCGAACTTGGCAAAAGTAAATAAATATTTATTGACATTGACATCATTACTTAGTATATTGATATCGCCAGTAAAAATTTCAAAATTAGTAGGGGTGGTTAACTTTCCAAGAAATAAGTCGATATCATTTATAAAAGAAAGTATATTTGAGAGATTTGGTGTA
This sequence comes from Octodonta nipae, assembly GCA_034190945.1. Taxonomy (NCBI): domain Eukaryota; kingdom Metazoa; phylum Arthropoda; class Insecta; order Coleoptera; family Chrysomelidae; genus Octodonta; species Octodonta nipae. Next base: position 137,964,371 of record CM067216.1, read on the forward strand.
TACAACGTAATTATTCTGTAAGTTTGCTTATTTATAGTAAACTCAAAGACGCCTATAGTTATCCCGCAAGTCTAGTATTTTTTACACATAACATTTATGTATTTTTTGCAAACATTAGAATACCATTATTTTTATTAAAATCTTCTTTAACATAAAATGTTAAATAACTAGGTATTTGAACATTTTTTATATTATCAATATGAAAGTACTCACTTATTGTTAGAATATTACAATTTTTAAGTCACAACTGTTGCAAGTAGTCTGTCAAAATTTTTCCTCGCGCTTCGTATGTTAATGTGTATTAGCGAGAACACTTCGGCTTGGAGTTAATTAAATCTTGAATTGCACTTACTTCATAAAATATTATGCTTCTTTTTCTTCTTATGCTTTGCTGCCTCGGTATTTAAATGACTCAGAACAATATCTTCGTTGGTTCGAACTATTTTGAATTACTATACACATAAACAAGTAATTTTTCTACAGCTTATTTATAAGTAAAGCATTAAGATTTACTAGTGTTCCAGACCGCAGACTTAACATCATGATTTTCTGAACACAAAAGGCATGACAGACGACCTTTACAGAATTTAGATATATGATTGAAACTATTCCACGTAAAAGAGCGAGGAACAGTCAACGCTTCATAAACTAGGCATTGACCAAATCCAGTAAACAGCTTACCTTGATTCAATACTTTTAAAAGTTTCAGGGTCAGTTTGCAGCAGGTTTTCAGCAGGTTTGGTGTCCCATTGGAGTTACATTCATACTAAGGACATAATTTTGAATCTAATGTATTCCAGAAGGTTTGTACGATGTTGGGAATGAACCAACCGAGAACCACACCTTTGCATCCACAATCAGTCGGAATGGTGGAAAGATTCAACAGGACCTTGGAACAATATCTGTCCAAGGTCGTCAACAATAACCAGTGTGATTGGGAGGAGCATATTCCCCTATTCCTGTTGACCTATCGTTCAGCCGTACATAATAGCACATGACTGACTTCAGCTAGGGTACTATTCGGAAAAGAGCTAAGAATACCTTGTGATTTGTCCTTTGGCACACCAGAAGAACCGCCCCAAGAAGCCAACGCTAGTGCTAACCGAGTCCGAGAGGAGATGCAGGCAATACACGAACTAGAGTAAACACAGATGGCTACCAGCGATCGGATAAAAAGACTATGACCTCAAGGCAAATTCAGTCGGATTCCAAGAGAGGGAGACGGTCTGGCTGTACAACCACCAGAGGAGCAAATCTCCAAAGCTCACACCAGCCTGGGATGGTCCTACCATGGAGAGAGTGATTCCGATCACGACGATCAGAATTAAAGGGGGGCATTATATACTAGAAGCACTAGTTCTATTAAAGCAGGAAATACTTTATCAACTCTCTTTAAAATATACTTAAATGAAGACCTTAAAACTAGGTAAATAAGTCCGATGACGATAAATTGTATTCACTCAGTTTCGCCAATGATCAGGTTATTTTCGCACGAAGGAAGACCAAGCAGTTTACTTGCTGAGGAAAATCAATGAAGAAGTTGCTGCAGGAACGAGATCGGATTTAACAATGGAGGATGGACATGAAGTAAAGTGCTGCAAAACGTTTATATATCTAGAAGCATTCTTGGCGGACACAGGAGGAAGTTAGAAAGAGATTAAACACAGAATTGGTAAAGGAAAAGTTGTTGTTGAACAACAAAGAGATATGAAGGCAAATTAAAAGCGATGCAGATGGACTTTTGGAGATGTAGCTATGGTCTTACAAGGATGGATAAGACCAGAAATGAATGCACACAATTCATTTAAATTAAATCGTTCCGATAAAAACATTGTGACTACGAAGCAAAAACGGCTGAATATAAAAAAAGACATTAACAATAGCAGTCTCGAAATTTCGATGACTGTAAACACGCTATGGTTGACGTGATTCTGAATTCGAATAACAACGAGACTGGTATCGGAAAAGTCTGGAAAATTCTTCGGACGATAGAAATTTATATATAACGGCGTCTAGATTATGCGAGGCAGTATGGTTTTGAGGCAGCGTGTACAATGCCAGCTGATAGTATTAGCCATTGTGTTTCTCTAAGAATATTTGTGAATTTTTGAACCCAGAGAATCTATTGCAATACAGTAATTAATTTCATATAATTTAATATTTCAAATTAAATACCAGCAGCTCATTATTATTTTAGATGTAAATCTTTTTTATTAGTTATTCATTCAACATATCGTAGTTCATAACGAGTGTTTGTACGCCTCTGTCTGTTTATCGGCGATGAACATAATAAGTTTGTCTTTTTAAGCATGTATTTTCGGTTTAATTCCATTATTGAAAACCTACATTTTAAGTAATAATGATTGCATTTGACTGTGGCTTCCAATAAAAAAAGCCTTTTTGATTTCATTTACTCTTACAAAACAACACGTCATCTATACCTAAAAAAGCTCATACTAATTTATTTTTACTTAATTAATGGTTCTGTTAAATAAACACAGGGACAATTAGAATGTAAAATCGTCACATCAAAAATTTAATTTACTGTGTTATCTTGTTGGATAATAAATGAAAGTAGAAAATTATTACGAAGAGGTGCCACATGACCAACATTTACAATAGCAAAGCAATAAAATAAATCCTCAGTAAATTCAAATATCTAATCTACTGAATGCGCAATGCCAAATTATTTTACTTTATTTATCCAAAGTGTTTTACCGACTTTTGAATGTCAATTAGGTTCATATTAATAAAATGGCTGAAAGTTTTGGTGAAGTTGCTTTCTTGGCACTAGTTGCAATTCTGTTGATGATTCTTTTGTTATTTTTGTCACACATTCGTAATCAAAGAAGGGCAGTTATTATATTGGAATCAGCTGGTAAGTAATAATTTATTCATCAAGCGTCTTAAAAATAAATATGCATTCTTGCCTTAAGTAACTCAGTTGAAACTACTTAAGATCTTAAACTGGTTGCAATAAACGATGCTTAAAGCAGAAACTATTTCTGTTTTGTATAAATTATATAAGCCACCAATTAGCATTTTTTTTATCTTGCCGACTTGAAGTTGTTTTGTTTTTATAATAAATATAATTTTTTCTGATTAATTTAAATATTGTTTTCCACTATATAGCCCTATACCTACACCAGGTAGTTCCTCTAAATACTTATATGTATAACAAATAATGGCGCTTAAAAATAGATCAATCCCATTCATTAGCAATTTATGAAATCTTAGAAATACCAAAACACACGACGCAGAGCAAATTCATACTCAGTGTAGTTATCTAGTGACAGATACAAGGTTGAGCCAGTCTTTTAATGAGACTCGAGGGGTACGCAGATTGATACTCCTAGTTCGAGCTAGAACCCGATTTTCGTTATATTATTTTGTTTCTTGATAAGGACTCCAAAACAGTAGTCATCAATTTGGGCGCGGTTCTCACCTTGAACCTATCCCAGTTCATATTCATTACCGTGGAATTCGTAGAGAACATATCTTCTATAGGTACCATTATAAAATTGTAGTTGTATGTTTGTTTTGTTTGTTTGTTCGGACATCACCTAAGAACTGCTAACCTGATTAAGCTGAAACTTTTTTTTGATGCACCGCCTATAGTTTGACTGGTATACATTTTATCTCCCTACATTGAGAGAAACACTCGATATAGCGAAATAACTTCTACACAAAATTACTCTATTGGTTCTACCACATACACCAAATATTAAATACTTGCATTAGCTTAGCTTTTATTCAAAATTCGGAATATGCAAATGGCACTAACATGTTTCGATTTAAAAAAAAATTAACTCATATATCAAGCGTAATTTTAAAGAACGTTCCATAAACAGGATAGGTGAAACATAGAGCGGATTAGAATTACATGGGTTAAAAATATTTAAACCACTTAATGGTAAGCTAAATGTAACTTATATACTTAAATGTAAAACAACAAAACTAAAAATGAATATGATGAAATATGTGTATCTAAAATTCCAGGGAGTTAATTAATTTAGAGAAATAATCGAGAAATGTTGTGGAGAAAACTCAACCAATATTTATAAAGAGTTGGCAAATGGTGAAGTTTCCAGATGAGACAGAATCAGAAGCAAGTTTTATTGACGGTAATGCAAGTGAAAAATTGTAATTAAAAAATCATAATGTTATTAATATTGCTAATAAGCCGTCAGTAAACAATTTAACGAGACTTAAAATTCAACAGCAAACCACTTACGCCATTTCGTAAATAATAGTTTATAGGTAAGCAATAACTGACGTAATTTTAAAAACATTAAAAATCCTAAAAAAATGTGGAACTTTTTTTTGCCTATATAGTGACCAGTGATGACGAGATCATAATGCAGTGAATGAAAATGTTGTAGAGATTCAGAAAATCTTGAAAATGAGTGTTCACAAATCTTAATCGGAGCATTTTTGACAAAGATAAGTCGGAAAAATTAGGAAGAGTTAATTTAAAAAAAATCTTACATTTGTTCTAATTAAACCTGGAATTGTAATCTTTCTCCTAATGAAAGCTTATAAATTTGAAATTAATTGGACTCAAGATCTATATTGTCTTTTAAATAAATCTTGCAGGACTGCAACATACAAAATATATTTTGAAAGCACATAAAACGCACTTCCCTTCGAGTATCTTCAATTTTCGTTACTATGCCGTAAAATTGATTAATATTCCTTGTGGATTTTGGCTTAAATTAGCGGATCTTACTTTTCAACAGAGTTCTTGACAGTGGCGCATCCAGCCAATGGAAAAATATTTTAAATAATAACAGTAAATAGATAAACATTACCGTAATAAACCAATGGAAAAATGGACCAATATGCACATATAATAGAACAGGTAAATAAAACATAATGCATTGCAGAGAAAAAATATAACCATACAATTTATAATAATTTTTATCTTTGCCTCCAACTCAAGAAAATCCGATTTTAATCTAAAATCCAAGGTAATCAATTTGAGGTGCATTATATGAACTTTCAAAACATTTTTAGCATGTCCTAATCGGACTATCCTAGTTAGTACAATATGGTTCCCGTTCCAATAAATTATCTTAATTACTATTTTTTAAAAATTACTTATTGGGCAGTATCCACGTTGAACAAACTTGAACTTAATATTCCGAAATATCATTTTGACGACGGTTTTAAATACACAAAAATAATGAGTTTTAGAATAAAATATATTTTGCTGATTTTTTCGGTTAAAACTGTTCCATTTAGGACTTATAAACACTCATTAGATTTTGCTGTTAATCTCATGTGATGGTATAAAAGTTAATATATGGTCTGCATTAATAAAAAGATGTATGAAGCAAATAAAGAAATTGAATTTGTGGAGAAGATTAAAACGGAATTCTTAATAGTAACGATTTAATAGTATGATGAAGAATGAATATTCGACAAAAATTTTAATGGGGAAAAATATAATTATGTTAAGAAAAAAGAAGATCAAAAATCTTATCAATAGTGAAAATTAAGTAGTAAGATAAATATTTATAGTGAAAGAACTAGAATGGTAGACGAGTAGAAATGTGTGGAAAGATATATGATCTTGAAGAATTTAAAAATGTGTTAATTGATATTCATACTAACTTTTCGAGATTTTTCAATCCATTGAACGCAAGACAATATATTGTTTCTAGTCGAGAACCTTTATCAGTTGTGCTCCCCTCAATTGATTGAATTCTCGTATAATTATTTTTGTATACACTACATATAACTGAATTTAATATTTTATCGCGAAATGAATTTCGACATCCAATAGTTTCAGGAAAAATCGGGAGTCGTATGGTGTGTAACGCCGTTTCCCTGGGATCACACGAAAAAATTCATAGGTTTATTAAAATCTGTCAACGAAATTACGATACTAACCTTTCTGAAACTCCTGGATGCCAGAATTTATTCCGCGATAAAATATTAATTGATATTCCTTGTGTTGAAAATAAAATTATATACAATTAAAGTCACAAACATTAAAAACGTTAAAACAGAAACCTACCAACCTCGTATAAATATAAAGAAATTTCAAAAGTGTTATAAATCCAGACGTTATCTATATGAAGTAATAATAATCGAGATTTCAGACAGAAAATGTTTGGATGCGAGGAATATTAAAAGTCTAGTATACCTCATTATGAAGCTCTTTTAAATACAGGTGTTGTTTTCCGAAGAACATCAGATGCAAATATTTTGACTAAGTTAAATTTAAAGCAAAGTGATTCTATTGGAAAAATCATCTTGAGAGTTTTCTAAGTTATGTATTCAAAGAACTCTCTATATTCAAAGCCCACATGTAAAATTAGTTTATATATAGCATTAATAATCGATATGAGTAATAATGACATACATTTAATAGAATTGGTAAGGAATAATTTGGTTGTGAGTTGGACTCGCACATTAAGAGTTCCGTACCACAGTTGCGATTTATTATAATGTATGTAAAGCATAATATATATTTATATAGTGTTTTAGAATAACGTATGGAGCGAATGAGTAGAGTTTCTTATATTTTCCTTAATATCTTTTAAATTAGTTATCCCTAACTTATAAAAATATACACGTTTATTTCTCATAAAATATTTAGTTTTTTTGTATATATTCGTTAAATTCTTTTGAAGAACTAAATCAGAAAATATATGTATATGCCTCGTTGCTATATATTACATTAAGCATTTGAATTATGTATTTTTTACTTCTAAATTTTTTCTCGAAATAAAAACTCGGATTTTTGCTCTATTGGTCCTGTAAGATTCAAGTGGAGCACTATATATATAGCTATTTTTTATTGAAAATTTTAGGTTAAATAGTTTTACAAATAAAGAGGGAAATGGTTGGTTTCAAAATTAATGTTACGAGAATTCATCCGACAGCTGGTGCAATTGGCTGCAATTCTGCTGTTAGGTCCTTTTTCATAGTCATGTGATCAATACGTTGAGCCTACTTTATTCCCAGGTATTTATAAGTATGACCTTCCCCCATAGATTCAATTGAGGTGCCATCTCCCATTTCGAAGTGCCCCTGCTGTATTTTGCCTTTAACTATATTAATAATTCGGCATTTGTCAAGGCCAAATTTCATATGGATGTCACTAGAGAAACGTTCTACTATTTTAAGCATACCATGCAGATGTTGTTTTGTAGCTGCCATCAGCTTTAAGTCGTCCATGTATAACAAATGGTTTATCTTTAATGCTTGTACGTTGTTGTGTTTGAGACTGAACCCAAAATTAGTTGAGTTCAGTTTGTTTGAGAGAGGGTTCATGGCATGGCAGAATCACAGCGGGCTAAAAGAGTCTCCCTGGAATATACCCCTTCTGATTGGAATAGGGTCAGTTTGTATCGAACAGTTGGTTTCATTCAGTGAGATTTTGGTTTGCCAGGTGGCCATGGCATGTTCTAAAAAGCACCTTAATGAGCCAACATAGGTTGTCCTTTGGTAAGAGGTATGTAGCACCATGCGTAAGGAAACTAGGCATCTTGTGTGGGTGGGCAATTACGTCATTTATAAGGGCTGTTAGTGTTTCGTGGGTTGCGTACAGTTTCTTTATCCAGTAATTTTTTACACCATCTGGTCCTGGTGCTTTCCAGTTATGGAGGTTCTTCATTATGTTGGATGTATCTTCCGTTGTAAATGGTTGGTGCTGCATGGCCTTACAGTTCTGAGATGCAGCCTCCTCCTCATTAATCCAGCTGGCTCTGGAATTATAGGAGATTGTTGTGGAAAGCTGTGTTTTCCAGAATTCCTCGATGTCTGTTTTACTGGGGTAACTAGGGGCTTCATTATTATTGTTGTTGTGAAGTTTTCTATAAAACCCTTTTTCTGATTGTCGGAAGAGTGTGTTGTCTAGTTTCCGTTGGTTACTGGTTTTGTACCTTCTCAATCGACTTGTGTAGACGAAGAGCTTTTGTCGTAGACTGTCCAGACACTGCTGAGATTTGATGTTTTCTCCATCCCACTGGGAGTGTATTCGGTTATTGTCCATGATAGTCTTGACAAGCCTTTCTATTCTGTTGTTCCTGACTCCTCGTTGGTACTCGGTCAGTCTTCCAACGTCTTTCCGAAGAGAATTGATTTTCCCTTCAAGTCTTCTTTGCCAAGGTGGTATTCGAGGTGTTTGTCTAAATTGGGGAGGGTCTTGCTTTGGTCATACTGCGACCCCAATTATTCTGCAGATGGAAGTTGCAGCACAGTAGATGATAGTGTGTAGCGACTCTAACGTTTTAGCACCTAAAACATAGGTTGGCAAGATAAATTTGTTCATAGCCCGCAAGACGATACCCAATTTCTTAGATGATCTTAGTTTGGGAAGAGCTGGTCTAGTCAGTGGATCTGTTCCATTATACTCTCTAAGAGCTCCTTCCATTTCTGCTTGGATCTTCTCAAGCAGGTCAGCGTTGGTTGGCTGTTCTTGCTGTAGTTCTTGAGTCTCGTCCGCTCTTTGTGCCAAAGGTGTTTCAGGCTCTGGATCGATTGTATTTCGACCAAATAGTTCGTGCTCCACTTCGCTCTTTATGTGTCCAGTTGTTCAGACGAAATAAGGCCATTCCTCAAGATGACACGATATTGATCCGCGACTCTCTGTTCAGTAACTTGAAGCTCTGGGTACTCACGACAGAACTCTTGATAGAGTATTTGGCGATATCCAGTCTTGTCCTGGCCAAGGTACGTGATTCTGTAAAACGTGCGCATTATAAATTCATTGATGTGCTGTCTTTTCAGTCCCGCGTGAGTGAGCGCTGGCTGTTGATCCTGCGCAACACTTTCTACGGGTGGAGTTCTCGTTCTCGTTTGACTCCGTTGGTGATGGTCACGTTGTTGTTGTGACTGTATTGGTGAGTGTTGTTCTTCTGGTTCTTGGGCTGTAGCTCTTTGGACGGCAGGGACCCGCCTCCTCAGCACCCTGCCACCGACGTCCCGCATGCTGTCATGTCCAGCGCCAGCTCCAGACATGCCCTGGCGATCCCCAGGCAGCGGCTCTTTTCCGAGGCATCTACTCCTTAGCTCCATTTTCATGGGTGGTTTCACCAATTGACCCTGGTGACCCAGGTAAATCGGACCCGTGAGGTTGTCACTTCCCAGATGAAATGATTTAAACCAGACGATCCCGTGCGTGTTGTGGAGAAGGCTCTGTGGGAGCCCTTGCCAGGTTATCAGGCCCGTGGTTGGCGTCGTGGCTGCAGTTCCCCAGTTCCCCATGAATTTTCTAACCGTCCGGCCCGTTCCCAATAGGACGGCCTTTTGCATCAGTTGGTAAAGATGTTCGTCCAGACCGAGGTATTTCAAATTGTTTAATAGATGTTTTGGGACTACTCCTGTTGTTGACAAAACAATTGGTACTGTTCGAGTGTTGTTCATGTCCCATTGTCTCTGTATTTGAAATTCTAAATCCCTGTATTTGGCTATTTTTTCAGCCTGCTTAATATTTATATTATTGTTGTTAGGGATTGCTATGTCAATTAAGGTTGTTTTTCTAGAGACTTTAACTACCAAAACTATATCTGATCTATTGTGAGCAACAGTCCGATCGGTCAATATCGTCCGGTCCCAGTACAGCTTGTAGTTGTTATTTTCTAAAATAGATTCTGGTTTGTATATATAGTAGGGTGTTCTTACCGACTGTGATAGCTCGAGATTCAGCGCTAGTTCCTGGTGCAGTATTTTTGCCACAGCATCGTGTCGTTCTTTGTATTCAGTTGCAGCGAACGCTTGGCAACCTCCTGTGATACGCTGGATAGATTCAGATGTTTGGCAACCATATCTGCATCTGTCGTTGTTGATAGAAGGGTCTTTGACGATGTACTTTAGATAGTTCTTAGTTGGAATTACTTGATCTTGGATTGCCAATATAAAGCCTTCCGTTTCAGGAAACATATGCCCAGAGATCAACCAGTAGTTCGACGCTGAACTGTCGACATAATTTTGGTTGACGTCGTTTATATGCCTTCCATGAAGCGGCTTCTCTCTCCATTTGAGCAGTTTCTGATCAGTTGTCTGGTGGTATACTTGAACTTGTTGTTCTGTCAGTCGCAGAGGTGTTGAGTCATCAACTTGACAAATGACTCTGTGTAGATCAGAAAATTCTGCTAGTTTCTGGAAATAATTACGCAAATTGGAAATTTGTTGATCACGTAACTTGCCTATATCTGCCAATCCTCATCCTCCTTCATACCGTGGCAACGTTGTACGTTCCACGGAGCTCTTTGGATGGTGATTTTGAGCTTTTGTTACTAGAACTCGTACTTTCCGTTGTAGTTGTTCAATGTCAGTCTTGCACCATTTAACTATTCCGAATGAGTAACTGAGTACTGAGCACGCGTAAGTGTTAATAGCCTGAAACAGATTTTTACTGTTAAGCTTAGTTTTCAACAGTCGTCTTACCCTTCTATAGAAATCTGTTGATAGGTCCTTTTTCATGGTGGAGTGATCAATTCATTGAGCCTGCTTTATTCCAAGGTATTTGTAAGTATGGCCTTCCTCCATGGATTCAATTGAGGTGCCATCTCTCATTTCGTAGGGCCTCTGCTGTATTTTGCCTTTCACTATATTGATAATCCGGCATTTGTCTAGGCCAAATTGCATATGGATGTCATTAGAGAACCCTTCTACTATTTTAAGCATATCATGCAGCTGTTGTTTCGTAGCTGCCATCAACTTTAAGTCGTCCATAACAAATGGTTTATCTTTAGTGTTGTACGTTGTTGTGTTTGAGACTGAATCCAAAGTTAGTCGCGTTCAGTTTGCGTGAGAGTGGGTTCATGGCAAGGCAGAACCACAGCTGGCTAAGAGAGTATCCCTGGAAAATACCCCTTCTGATTGGGATAGAGTCGGTTTGTATCGAACAGTCGGCTTCATTCAGAAAGATTTTGGTTTGCCAGGTAGTCATGACATATTCTAAAAAGTTAACAATACAATTATTTACTTTATAGAGTTTCAGCACCTGAATGAGCCAATCATGTGGAACTGAATCAAAGGCCTTTTTGTAGTCCACATATGCCATGTAGAGATTTCGTCGTTTGGCGTGGGCTTGATTGCAGACAACGGAATCAATTATCAGTTGTTCTTTGCAACCCATCGACTTTTTCGCGCATCCCTTTTGTTGTTCGGTAATTATGTTGCTTAGCTCACAATGTCTGAAAAGTCGATGATTAATGCACGACGTTATAAGTTTGTATAAGGTTGGGAGGCAAGTGATTAGTCTGTACTTTGCTGGGTCCTGTGTACATAGGTTATCCTTTGGTAAGAGGTATGTAACACCATGTGTAAAGAAACTAGGTATCTTGTGTGGGTGGATAATTATGTCATTAATGAGTACTGTTAATTTATCGTGGGTGGCGTAAAGTTTCTTTATCCAGTAATTCTGCACACCATCTGGTCCTGGTGCTTTCCAGTTATGGAGGTGTTTCATTATGTTAGACGTGTCTTCCGTTGTAAATGGTTGGTGTTGCATCTTATCATAATTCTGAAATGCAGCCTCCTCCTCCTTAATTCAGCTTGCACTGGAGTTATGGGAAACTGTTGTGGAAAGTTGTGTTTTCCAGAACTGCCGATGGCCGTTTTACTGGGATAACTATGGGTTTCATTATTATTGGTGTTGTTGAGTTTTCTATAAAAACCTTTTTCTGATTTTCGGAATAGTGCGTTGTCTAGTTTCCGTTGGTTACTGGTTTTGTACCTTCTCAATCGACTTGTGTATACGAAAAGCTTTTGTCGTAGACTATTCAGACACTGCTGAGATATGATGTTTTCTCCATCCCACTGGGAGTGTATTCGGTTATTGTCCATCATCGTCTTGACAAGTCTTTCTATTCTGTTGTTTCTGACCCCTCGTTGCTACTCGGTCAGTCTTCCAATATCTTTCCGAAGAGAATTAATTTTCCCTTCTAGCCTTCTTTGTCAAGGTGGTATTCGAGGTGTTTGTCTAAATTGGGGAGGGTCTTGCTTTGGTCTTATTGCGACCCCAATTGTTCTGCAGATGGAAATTGCAGTAGATGATTGTGTGTAGCGACTCTAATGTATTAACACCTAAAACATAGTGTGGCAAGATAAATTTGTTCATAGCCTGCAAGACGATTCCCAGTTTCTTAGAAGATCTTAGTTTGGGAAGAGTTGGTCTAATCAATGGATCTGTTCCACTATACTCTATAAGAGCTCTTTCCATTTTTGCTTGGATTTTCTCAAGCAGGTCAGCGTTAGCTGGCTGTTCTTGTTGAAGTTCTTGAATCTCGTCTGCTCTTTGCGCCAAAGGTGTTTCAGGCTCTGGATCTGTTGTATTTCGACCAAATAATTCGCGCTCAACTTCGCTCTTTATTTCGTCCAGTTGATCAGGCGAAATAAGGCCATTTCTCAAGATGACACGATATTGATCTGCGACTCTCTGTTCGGTAACTTGAAGCTCTGGGTACTCACGACAGAACTCTTGATGCAGTATTTGGCGATATCCAGTCTTGTCCTGGCCAAGGTTAGTCACTCTGTAAAACGTGCGCATTATAAATTTATTCATGGCGCTAGTCCATTTCATGCGCTGTCTTATCAGTCCCGCTTGAGTGAGCGCTGGCTGTTGATCCTGCGCAACACTTTCTGCGGGTGGAGTTCTCGTTCTCGTTTGACTCCGTTGGTGATGGTCACGTTGTTGCTGTGACTGTAGTGGTAAATGTTGTTGTGGTTCTTGGGCTGTAGCTCTTTGGACGACAGGGGCCCGCCTCCTCAGCACCCTGCCACCGACGTCCCGCATGCTGTCATGTCCAGCGCCGGCTCCAGACATGCCCTGGCGATCCTCAGGCAGCGGCTCTTTTCCGAGGCCTCTACTCCGTAGCTCCATTTTCATGGGTGGTGCCACCAATTGTCCCTGGTGACCCGGGTAACCCGGAACCGTGGGGTTGTCAGTTCCCAGATGAAATGATTTAAACCAGATCATCCCGTGCGGGTTTTGGGGAAGGGAGGAAGGCTAGGTAGTAGGTCAGCGGACAGCTGCCCCTTTAGTCGCCTATTATTATTATTATTATTATTTAAAATCCAGGTGTTGGTTTTTTGGAAAAACGCTCGGACACGTCGGTTTCTTTTGGACGGCGGTTTTGGTGATAAATTACGACCAACAACTTATTTTTTTTAAATTGAAACATTTGTTATTTATTTTATTATTGAATTCTGCATTGAATTCTAAGTAGTTTTCATGTACAATGTCCTATATGGAAAATTAACAGTTATTAAAACAATACATATCAAATTACATGTTCAAATTGTTGACCATTAACTTCTTGTCAATAGCTAAGACGGTTTTCAAAGTCTCGTAACACTTCATTTAGCGTTTGTGGCAGGATTCGTTGTATTTCGGCCCCAATTGTATTCTTTAATTCCTGGATGTTTTCCGGCTTATTGAAGTAGACTTTCGATTTCACGTAACCCCAAAGATAAAAATCTAACAGGCTTTGAGCTGGCAATTCAATATTACCTCTCTTTCCGATCCATCTATTTGGGAAAATATTGTCAAAATAATCTCACACTGTTCGCGAATAGTGCGGGGGCGCTCCATCTTGTTGAAACCATACCGAATCTGCCAGTATATTGCGGTTTTCAGCATTCTGATAAAGTTCTGTTAAACAGGGTATTATGCCATTTTGTAATAGGTCTAAATGCTTTTCCGAGTTAAGTGTTCCCTAATGAAAAACGGATCCACAATTGAAGTACCCACAATTCCGGCCCATACGTTAACATTCTTGGAAAAATGTGTATGAATTTCCATAATCCAATGTGGGTTTTCTGATGCCCAATATCGAGTTTACCGAAACAAAATCTTGCCTCGTCGAAAAAACTATCTTACTTGAAAAGTGCGGGTTGGCATTGCATCTGTTCATCATTATTTTGCAAAATTCTACTCTCCGGTCCAAAGCATCTTAAGTAAGTTCCTGAACTAAATGAACTTTAAATGGGTACCATTTATTTTAATGCAATCATTTTAGAACACAAGATTTATTTATTGACTGTGCTGCGGCTATTTGTCTACTGTATTTGTGAGGATTTTCTTGTAAATCGAGCAAAACATTTAAGTGTGTATCTTCTGGAAAATGTTTGGTTTTGTAATTGTCTGTTACTACCAAATTCTAGAAACTTTTTTTCTATTTTACTGTAAGTACTAAGTACTGATCGTGTAATAGGCCGCTCCGGGTAATTCATATTAAACAATTCGCAAATTTCAACTTGTATTCGAGTTTTGTCGCCATATCCTACCATCGTCAAAATTTCTATTCCCTGTTTTTCAGTTAAACGTGCCATACTTAAAAACTTACAACTGCACCTGACAACTACTTATTTGTAGTAAAATTATAGTACAGTTTCTATGGAAATAAACAATTCTTATAAAATCCATCATTAAAAAAAGGTTGCCATTCATGCGACTAAAATACCGCCAACAAACATAAAACCAGACGTAAATAAATAGGTTCAAACCAACAAACACCTTATTTTTACATTTGTTTTCTTAACTTTAGAAATAAACGAATTTTTTTAATAACTGTTAATTTTCGGTAAAGGACATTGGACATGAAAAATACTTAGAATTCAATGCAGAATTCAAAAATAAAATAAAAAACAAATGTTTCCATTTGAAAAAATTAAGTTGATGGTCGCAATTTATTTCGGTTCGCATAATTCTCGTAGCCTTCTGCTGCTACGAGAATTATGCCAACCGACCTGAAGAGGGCAGATGTGACTCTGCCGAAACGTCGTCATTTTACCATCGATCCCAGCAGGGATCAGTTGTCAACTACGCGGATGAGTTCCCGGAAACCACCTGAAACATTTAGTGCCCGCGAAAACTTAAAAACAAATATATATATATATATATATATATATATATATATATATTTTATTGCAATATAGTCCGTGGGTTCAATTTAAAATTATAAAACTAACATTCACTTTCACTTTTCTAGAACTTTATTTACATTAAAACAGCTGATTCAAATATGACATTAACATTCC
Source organism: Octodonta nipae (assembly GCA_034190945.1). Taxonomy (NCBI): domain Eukaryota; kingdom Metazoa; phylum Arthropoda; class Insecta; order Coleoptera; family Chrysomelidae; genus Octodonta; species Octodonta nipae. The sequence continues at coordinate 137,979,371 of CM067216.1, forward strand.
CATATACGCTAGTCGTCGCGGTATAACTGAACTCTCCATCGTGGCTTGCTTCCTTTATAAGCCCAGCATAGAAAATTCTCATAAAAATCATCATCACTCCTACAGGTGCCGAGTCTTTTCGAGAACCATTTTTTATCTCAAAACGTTTGTTGTCGTACTGAAATGAAACAGGGTCGGCTTTGGGCAAATTTCGTAACACTGCCCCCCCCCCATTTAATTCTGATCGTACCGATCAGAAACATCCCCTCCATGGTAGGGAGCGAGTCGATCTAAATGAACCACCTTCAATTTATCCTTGGGGTTTCGACGGATCCGGTAGACGACGTCATTAAGCCTCTTGACCACCTCGTATGGACCATGCCAGGCGGGTGTAAGCTTTGGGGATTTACCCTTGCTCCGTTGGGGGTTGTACAGCCAGACTTTGTCCCTCTCCCGGAACCCGACTGAATTGGCCTTGAGGTCGTATCGCGTCTTCATCCGGTAACTGGTGGCCAACATCTGCGTTCGGGCTATTTCGTGTATTGCCAGCACGTTATGTCGGAGCTGGTCGGCATAATCGTCGATGTCTTGGGGAGGTTCTTCTGGGGAGCCAAATGCCAAATCGCAGGGTAATCGCAGCTCCTTTCCGAATAGGACCCTGGCTGGGGTCAGGCCTGTACTATTATGTACGGCAGAGCGATATGCCAACAGGAATAGGGGAGTATGCTCATCCCAATAACGCTGGTTATTGCTGACGACCTCGGATAGGTGTTGTTCCAAGGTCCTGTTGAATCTTTCCACCATTCCGTCTGACTGTGGGTGTAATGGTGTTGTTCTCGTTTTCCTGATCCCCAACATCGTGCAGACCTTCTGGAATACATTCGATTCGAAGTTACACCCCTGGTCTGAATGTAATTCCATCGGGACGCCAAACCGGCTGAATAGTTGTTCTACTAGCACCGTCGCTACCGTGGTTGCCTCTTGGTTGGGTATCGCATATGCTTCAGGCCATTTGCTGAAGTAACCCATTGCGACCAGAATGTATTTGTTCCCCCTCTCAGACTCGGGAAACGGACCGGCGACATCGATGGCAATTCTCTCAAATGGGACGCCCACATTGTACTGCTGCATTCTGCCCTTGGTCCTGGTCTTCGGGCCCTTACTGGCTGCACAGGTGGCACATTTGCGGCACCAAGCTCTGACGTCTTCGAAGTAATTCACCCAGTAGTACCACTGGCGAACTTTGTCGAGGGTTTTATTCATGCCCAGGTGGCCTTCGGTAATCCCATCATGTACTTCGGTCAGGATGGCTGGTACCTTTCTCTTCGGAACACTACCATTTGGGACTTGGTTTCTCGTCCACCAGCGCTTTCCCAGACTCGCTTGAGCATTCCATTGTCTACTCTTAGAGAGTCCCATTGAGCCCATAACGATTTCAGCACGCCTGAGTATCTAGCTACCTCGTCCCATCGTGGCCTGGGTGCCCCTCCCATTTTGAGTGACAAGATTGGTTCGATGTCTGGATCAGCAATTTGGTCCTGGATGCATTGTTCCGTTGTCCAGTCTTCATTGGCCTGCACTCGGATCTGCCTGATGGAGAAACCCTCTCGCTGTTCCGTCTTCAGGGTCTTCCGCTCTAAAGGGTCTTCTGGATAGGGCATCGGCATTATTGTGCAAACGGCCGGCACGGTGTTCCACCTTGAAGTCGTATTGCTGTAATTTCTCCATCCA